>CM061046.1:65595314-65984588 GCA_030762985.1 Adelphocoris suturalis
TCTCTCAATTTCCCTATCAAATTTTAACATCCCGAGGTGAAAAGATCGGCAGGGGCCACCTTCTTAGTAAGTATTTAAGTGTAGCTACTATTCACTAGTACCTAACACTTAATCGTACCCAACCATTTAACAACTTCTTTTCGTAGGAAAACTAATGTCATATGATGAGGATTAGCTATTATTCCTTAGCAATTGCTCTTTAAAAACATAAGACCGCTACTTTGGGGTCGCATTTTTCAACGTTTCAAGTGAATACCCAAGACTCATTTTGGCGGGGGAAGTGTAAAAAATGACATACCACATGGGGAATCGATGATGCATTAATGAAGTTTTATTGAAAGTAATAATATTCTATGATGCAGTAAATTCGACGCATTCGTATTTTGAAAAAGTGCGATTAGATTGAACAAAATCTTTCTTTTGCTACTTCTAGTCTTTCGCTGAGACCGGTTACGTACCATAATAGGTTCATTGTTAATATTCTATACGAACGTCATTGTTATTGACTGGAGATGATTTTGGCCATATTACTAACTATATTATGATGATGATCAAAGGAGTCTACCTTCACCACTTCACTACCGCGCATGAATATTGGCCAGATTTGAGTGAATAGGTGACCAAATACTTCAAACGATTTTTCCAAACGGAAGAAACTATTTTGTTGGCACTTTTACATTTTATTGACATTCAAGTCAATAAGACGCTATAAAATCGATTTCGAATCATCCCCAAATGACTCGACAGCTAAAAATTACGTAGAAAAAGTTCCATGAAATTGTAGCACTTTGTTCATCTATAAATTTTATGGCGAAAACCAAAATTTGTTTTCAAAAAATATTCAGCTTTATAAATACAATTCTGGATTTTATCAATTCTATTACAGTTTTTATCGATTTTTTTAGGCTCCTCTAATTAAACTAAAGTACATTTTCAGCATAATGTTATGCATTAATTTTTAATGTTTCAGTCCATAGTTGAAATACTTTTTATGGGTAATATTTTGCTAGAAATTAACTACAAATTTTTATCCATGTCTGCCATTTTTAGTGATTTTCGAAACATATATATATATATATATATATATATATATATATATATTTTTTTTTTTTTTTTTTTTTTTTTTTTTTTTTTTGTGGGCAATTTACTTTACCGAATGTCTCAAAACGGATTTTCATGAAGAACGTGTGGGTAAAATTTCATTTTAAAATTTTCGGAGCCTTTCGAATAGCTAATGGCGGCGAAGACTGTCAAAATAACGAAAACGGTATAGTATCAGAATCCTGTTCTCAAAATCCGCTTATTTCAACGTTTCGAATCAAATCATATTATTCGAACGATGGATCTGGGAGGGCCATAAATGACATCCATAGAGTTTTATAGTGATTAGATTAGTTCGAGACTAAAATTGAATATACAGCCCACCCAAAACAGACTAAGTTCATTGGGCGCTTTACTGGGAGTCAGTCGGTGTATCGTGTTTGAACGCGAATGAGTAACAGGAGAGCAAACACCTAATTAGAATTCGTATCCGGCAGTAGAAATTAATGGTTCATTGAATAAAACCAGGTTAATTGGGATGATAACGACAGAGTTCCCTTTAGGGAACAGAACACAACGTCGCGGGTGGGGTAGAAATAGTAGTAGAAAGGGACAGCGGAGTTATAAGCGGACAGAAGCGCAGGAAGCACCTGAGCCAGAGAGATAGGACCAATCAAAGGCCACAAAGGCTGAAGCACCCCCTCGACGAATAGGGGGAAATGGCACTCCAGTGAGGGGAAATGGCTCCAATAGGGGGGGGGGGGAGGCACTTTTAATTACTGACCTTTTTGATGAGGGTAGCTAGGGGAATGGGTGGGACTGAAGAAGGGGTAGGTTGTAGAGTGCGAGGAGGCTTATTTGAATAAATATTGTCAATAAAAAAACGAAAAGGGAGTAAAATCGGACAAGTGGATTCTGACGATGGACCTACTAGTTAAAGTAAATGCAAAGCAAGAGCTTCTAGAATTTGAAATTTCCATTTCATATACAATATATACATACATCGTACATGTACACATATGTATATAAATGTACAGAGTAACCCCATGAGCTCGAAATGTCAAGAAACCTAAATGAGATTACGAATTACCGAAATTCATGAAATGTCATGATTACAAAATTCAAATTTTCAACATTTCATTTTCTTTATTTTGCTTCTGAGAATACCTATAGTTAGCGGAAACATGATTTTCGCTGTCGGAAGATAAACATGTTTTCTCTTCAAAATCAAAAGTTTCACTCGCATTTTACGTTTTAGACCTTTCTGAACTTTTTTTTCCGTGCCTGTCTGTCTTCGTGTCTGTCCAGTGTCCGCAAATCCTTGCAACAAGCGCAATTTCCTCTCATTCTAATTTTTAGGATAGTTAGGAGAAGACGATTTGATCATCCCATATCAATTTCAACACAATAGTACCATGAGTAGCGATTGTGAGACCTTTGTAACGAGCTTCATTTCGACATTTTTATCCGATTTTGATGAAATAGTCAGCATAATTTTCTCAAGGCCTATTCGTCCGATCTCACTCAAATTCGGAAGGTGGTTGGAATATGAAGATTTTATTGCTTTTGTGAATGGGCAAACATAACATATAAAGCATCATTTTGTAATTGCCTAATTGACCGATGTTTTATGCTACATCTTAATTTACTATTTCCCCCAACCACAGGGATTCGCTACCTAAGGAATCATTTAAGATGATTTAAAACATTTCAATGCTCAGTACATTCAAGTTCCTGATACGACGAAACTATGCGTAACACCCAACTTGGCTTTTTACTTTTGCACAGCGTTCCTTAATACAAAAATTCAGTACAGATTAGTCAGCATACGAAGCATTTTTGTTACATATTAATGCCGGACAAAAATCAGTGTTTTCAAAAAGGAATATGCCATGAGCTTCATCGATAGAATTGTCATGCGTCAAAAAAAAAAATATATATATATATATATATATATATATATATATATATATATATATATATATATATATATATATATATATATATATAAATGAATTCCTATTTCGCTTGGTTTCTCCATACGTCAAGAACGGCTGAACCGATTTCAAAATGGGTTTTTGGCAAATGTTCAGCAGTTTCTGCAGGTGGCTTTAATCATGAGAACGGGAAAAACTAAGAGTGATGGAGCAAACTTAGCGTCCGTGTTATTGCAGGACCAACGACAGCAGCGAAGACAACAGCAGCTATCAGCAGTATTTACATTGAAATGGTTCCTAACTGACGGGACAAACTAACGGTAATGGGGCAAGTCATGGGTAACGGAACAACTCACTGATTACCAGTATACAGCGGTGGGAGCTCTGTAGCCTCTTGCCTTCATATTCCCCTTAAGGTGCGGAAATGGTGAGTTCTATAGCGAATTGTGTTCCTATTCAACTCAAGATGATGAACTTTTGAACATCGTCCCTCTGGGTGTGGTACCTTTAGTGGTGAGCCACTTTAATCAACTGACTGTGCTCTGTAAATAATTGGACTAGCGATGCAACCACAAAGTGCCACAGTGAAGTGTGGCAGGCTACAGCTGGTGCAGCATAAACTTCAAAGAAACTGGCCAAACTGATGAACTAAACATTGAACTGTTGTTGAGTAGGGATGGACAACGAACATGTTCGCTTCAACATTTGACGACCACGAATATTATAAAATGCTTGGGAACACTTGGTACGATCTATCAAGATTCTAACTTATATACAAGGAAATCGAAATCATTAGGTAGCTTTTTTACTAATTATCAACACACACCCCTCCCTCCCATGAACTAAGTATAACCGATATTCCCACTTTATACAGATTATTGAAATCCGAGATACGCTCGTCCTTCCCTAGACAAGTAAACGTTTGAGATATTGCGGAGACTTCATCTCACACCCTAAGGGAAATGTCGACAGGAGAGCTGGCCAGAATCCCAACTCCCTCCCAGCAAACATACGGAAGTTCGCTAAAATGTTTGTTAACATAACAGAACTGTATAGGTATTAACTGTTTCGAAGATAGTTCATTTACCGTACTACGTATTGAAGCTTTTTAAACTGTAAAATGTGAATCAGCCTACTGCAGTTCACTCACTGGTTCCTTTTGGAATTGGCAGCAATGTATGGTAATGAGTGTTTCTCGATGATAATACAATTCCACTGCGGAAAGAGGATTGGAGAGTGGAGAACTGTGCTCCTGACGGTAACCCCCATCTTCACGATAAAATAATAAATCCGAGCAAAAGGCTCAACAACCGCAATATACGCCAAGAAACAGTGAGGCAATGTGATGATTCCCTCGGGGTAAACCACAGGGGCAGAGTTTCCTCTTCCGCAGCACCGACGAGAATCGCTGGCACCTTCACACTCCTCTTTTGTCGAGCTCGATTTCCAGCTTTTAGTATAATTGGATTCCTTATCCTTAGAGCCTTCTCACCCCCTTCACGCCTCTGGTTCGTCTTTGCGTTCAATTTCCGAGGAGGGGAGATCTCCAAGGGGTTTACGCTTGGTTAGACGTCCTCTCTCGCCTACGCTTCACCAATCTGTTCGGAAATTCCTGTAAAACTTTGTTTCTAAACATTGAAAATAAAATCCCCGAGACCGTTTTCTTGTCCCGCTAGGTCTGCTCTCGTTGACACTCGATAAATTAAAACTGTTATCTGGATTCTCCTCCACTAAGCACATAAGGAACACATTCGCCCTTCAGTAAACCCTTAGAATGGTGGTGATCTAATTCTCATTTTGGTATTTTAGTATTTATTTATTCTCTAATCATTTATATAACTAATGAAACTTTGTAATTGGCCAATACGAAAATTCCAACGCCGCCTCGTTGGTTAACAACCCGTTTCGAAGGTTCGTTCTGGTTATCTTACCAAAAAACCGATTAAGAATATAGGTATATTATTTTGGCAGAAAAGTACTTACTTAGAAAAAGTTTATCAACTATAAACTACAACATTCGTAAATTTTAGCAAATTATTCTGACAACTTTATTTGAACTATATTAAAATGCGCTAAAAATCGATAAGAAATGCAAAATCAGTAGGAAATTTTTCAATGGCTATTGGTCCATTGCTAATTAAATTTTTCAAGCATTTTTATTTCTCCCAAAAGATCATGGATATGTCCAGTACCTACTGCTTACCGGTACCTACTACTCAATTATATACCAACCATGTAGTGCCTTCTTTTCACAAGATTATTCCATTATGGTTACAAAACAATATTAGTTTATAACTTAGAGTAATAAATCAGCATTCCTCGACACTACAATGGCTTAGAGGTCATGAGATGTTGTGATAAAATGCGAGCATTCCAAAACGTGGCGAACGATTTTCCTACTATGAAAACTATGTGAGTTAATCTTTCCTAGTAACTCATTGGTTGTACGTGAAAAATCAATAGAAATTCTACCCAGCCTTCACTTTTCGAGTTAATAATCTGAAGTGCCGGAGCGTTGCATTTTGTGTGGAGAAAAAATTGTGTCGCGAAAAATTCCTAGACCCCCAGCCAAAAGACATATCCATGTCAATAGAGCCAAATTATGAGAACTTCAGCCTACTTCTTAACCCAAAGTCACGTTGCGATTCGCATTCGTGTTGACAATTTTTCCTCTTCCGATAGTCCTTCTGGAGCACGAACGGTTGGTCGCACGATGCTCTTAGTGATCAAACAAAAAACTACCCCTTAATATCAAAAGTTTTCGATATTCATATTATCCCCCCCCCCCTCCCCTTGAGTTGATCTAAAGTAATTCCGAGATTACAGCACATACCCGTCGAAACAAATTTCACAAACTCCGGTCTAGTATTTACCGAAAAAACTTCGGAGTAGGGATGGATTTGGTTTGTTGCTCAGAGCTCCTCCATACTTTGTATTGTAAATATATATTGTTGTAGGTGGTTAACTTTTCAACGTGCGTAGAATAAAAAACACAGAACAATATCTTTAACTGCATAGGCGTAGACGCCTAACGAGGAGACTTTAATCAAATTAAATAAAACACCTGCACTTAAAAAGTCCTTCTGTATTTACGAGAGCTGACCTGCCAACTGAAAATTAATGAGGTAAATATATCACCTACCTACGCTTTGCAAGTTTCATGAAGTGAGAATTCCATTGGAATTACATCAGCTAATACGATCGGTATAGTTTTCAAGGCGATTTTACTATTGTTTCGCCAGTGAGAATTTCGTTTTTTACCCCTTTTTTTTTGTTAATGTTTTAGCTCTTAGGAAGAGCACACAGATTTTAAAGCAATCCTTGTGGCTTCATTCGATTCTTTGGGAGGATATCTATAAATGAAATCCAAAAAACCAATACTGTTACCGTGGAAGTTTTAGGGACCTCGATTTTTTAATATTTCGGCCCTTAAATTCTACCTTGTAGGGGTTGATCAAACGTGATATTGATGTTGCTGACCCGTACAAGGCCGAAATACGTTTTTGAACCAAATTTCAAAAGGTTGGGTCCAGTAGTTTCGGAGAAAAGCTTCGGATGGCAAACGGCCATAATAAACCAAACCCTTTGTGTTATTGAAATTTGGGGGCTTACGTAGGTATATAATGTTGATTTTTACGGCACCGTAGTATGAACATTATTAAATATAGTTTAACGTGAGTTAAAATTATGTTAAGCATAATTTCAATATTGGTTGCCATTATTAATAACTTTGTTGTGATGAGCGAACTTAGAAAAGAGATAATTAAACTGATGAAACTAATCATCTTCAAATGTCATGAATTGCGTAATTCAAGATACTGATCAATGTATACGAAGATAGGAATTTATATAGATACATTTATTGAACTGATCCGAGAGAAGGAGAACCATATCACGTTGGGTCCCTACATTGTTCCTATAAACAAGGGCGGTGAAATGAAATTTTCTCTTCGCAAATTGAATACTAGAGAATCATGTACGGCCACAAAGAATGGAAGATAAAAGGTTTCCTGGATGTGGTTACGAAGTAAATTTAATGCACTTTGAGAAATGCGTAGCTCGGTAATTGATTTCATCTCAGAGGAAGAGAGCAAAAAACGGTTTCGAGTATCAGTTTTTATACAAAACCTGATTTCTGTTCATACTTCCTAACTCTCGGAGTTTTTACCGTTTGTTGTTTCTGTAATTCTTAGTTGCTGACGCTTTGTTCAAGTAGATAGTGTTACGCAAAGTCGTAAACACAAAGAAAATTTGTAATTTAAATTACGTTTCGTAATTTATAACGTTATTCTGTGCCATAACAAAATTAAAACAATACCAAAAAATGTAAAAATGAGAATTCTGTTTTGTTTGGGGATGAGAGCAAAAACGGCGTACAGCGGACGGACAGATTTTTTTTCGACTTTTGGATTCTACGCATCTTGAAACTTAAACCAATTTTTTTTTTTTTTTTTTTTCCTTGGCCAATTACAAAGTTTTATTACAGAAAATAATGAAACAAGAGAACTCATTCGAGAGTAATATATTTTTGTCGGGATTCTGGCCATCTGATATAGAGAATAACGCGATAACTGTGCGAACTATTTACCTACTTAACAGTTAACTTAATTAAACCTAACAGTTAGAATTGAGTTTGTAGAAGCGGTATGGTATTAGGTATACGGCATTCGATTTTCTTATGGAACTGAATAATTGTCTAACATGATAGAACGTTTTCTCCCTGTATCCATCGGAACTTTGGTGTTACACCTTATGAAGCTATATTTAAATGTAGATAACAGTACTTAGCATAAATGGCAGTAGGTCTGAAAACAGATTATGAAATGGGTAGGCCATTCTGAAAAACTTTCGTTCCCTGTCTTTTGGTATGAGGGGTGTGTGTGTCTGTGTGTGTATGTATGTGTCTGTCTTGTATCCTCAAATCCTAATAGCAAGCTTAATTTCCACAATATTCAACCGATTTTTATGAAATGTTCGTGGAATGTGCGGGCTAGGCTGTAGATTGTCCACTACCAATTTCATTTTTCTCAAATCATTACCCCTTTCTTCGTATGCTCTAACGTAAATTACTTCATGCATCATTTTCCCCGTTTCTTAAACGACAGATTTCGAAGTTTTACGTTATCTACATCTTGATAGACTAAGTATATTCTGCTATGGAGTTTTCGTGATTATTAAAACCATTTCAATGATCTGTACATTTATGTTATTTTCAGTTGGTAGGTACCTACTAACATAAATATCGTTATACTTAGAACAGGGGGACTAGTAAAATGTAGATATTTTAATTAATTGCATTAATTATCCCTCTGCAGGTGCCCATATCCACGCAGGCATATTGATGTCAACCTACGGATCTGCAATTTGAAACGGACCTCCTCTGTAATATCAAGAATTTAATATCAGTGTACACTGATAAGCACTGTCTGAGCCTAAATTGTTCTTTATCGGCTTATGATACTGAAACCTGAAATGCAGCTCCTTTTTGCAGATCTAGAATACAATTACGATGTATGGAGGCGCAATGATCAGTAGAGCGGCCTCTGAACCTATACTCTTTCCTTGCCTATCGACCTTTTTTTTTAACATTTGCTTACTGTGAAGCGGGGTCTTGGAACTGTAATTAAGGTGTTAACCCTTTTGGGAGGTACGATGCGCCATGTTCTAATCATATATTACATACAGGTTTTAATAATTATTGACCAATGATCTTCGTAGAAGGGTTATCTGACACAGAAATAATAAACCATTGTGTAATAATTTGCAGCGTTTTGTTTTAATTTTTATTATTATTAGACTACCCACATTGTTGTTCGTTCATCCGTTTGCTCTCCCTAAGGGCTAGACCTGGTCGTAGAAAATAAAAATTCGGTTCGACCTGGATAACTTGTTCAACCTGGTTAAGTGGTCAACTGTTCGCTCGTACGACGGTCCTGCAAATCTTCAAATCACGAGCCATCCGAAAGACATGAAACATGTCAAAAGTAAGCTAAAAAGTACATTTGTGCCAAGGTGCTGGAAAGGAATACGCTTTAAATGTTAACGAGAAAACTTGAAGATTGGAACGACCAAAAGTTCAATATTGACGAAAGCTTATCTATATTGATTTTCCACTTAGACCGGTAATCCGTTTGTATCGACGGGATATTGTCATCTGGCGGGATGAGAGAGAATTCCTGCAAACAACCTCAGGAGGTGGTAGGCGAGCAGAGCAGGCAGGGGAGGGACTTGAAATACCGCGGATTCCTCCAGCAACAGGTGGGGAGCATCAACATTCATCGTTAGCTGTCTCTCGCGCTCCGCTATCCCACCGCCCCTTATAATCATGCATAACGACCACTTCTCACAGCCCTGCACGAAATTTTTGTGTATCGGTGTCGGGTGGAGCTTCTGTTTGTCGGCTTAGAGGCGTGATGATTTTATTTAATTTACCTATGTATACATTTTTAACTCCCCTCCCTCTCCACAAATTTTGTTCGTTTAGGTACGTTTCTAGATAAAAAATAAACACGTTCTAAATCATATTCTACGATTCAAATCAGATTTTGGATGTTTAGCAACTTTTAATGGAATTTCAGTACGCTCTTCGTCATAATTTTGTGAAGACATTTTGTTATGTTCTAGTTCATCATTGATAAGATTCTTTTGACTAAAATTCTGATAAAATATAAATTTAACGATTTTTAGACGGTTTTAGTGATTTTATGAGCAAATTTTTTTGTAATTTGACCAATGTAATGTGCTCAAAATGTGTTGGCCAACGAACTCATCCTTTTGCTTGTAAAGCTAAATTTTTAGCAAGAGCAGAATTAAAGCGAATTATCTTCTGGAATCACACACACACATATTATATATATATATAAAAGCGTTAACTCTAGGATTCGTTTCAGAACGTTTCAAAACGGATTTCAATGAAAAAAAAAATAAGTAAGAAGCTTTTATATATATATATAAAAGCGTTAACTCTGGATTCGTTTCAGAATGTTTCAAAACGGATTTCAATGAAGAAAAAAATTTCGAAATGCTTTATTTTAAAATTCGCTATACGATTAAATATTATTATACGAAAATTCGCTAATAGCCATCAGGAGTTATGTTTTCAAACAACTTACCAAAATTTATGAAACTGGTCAAAAATTACATGATAACTATCCGGTTACCCGTGCGTTGCACGGACCCACATGTCATTTTTACCCAGCAGGCCTCAAAAAAGGCTTCAATTCAAATTTCAGTGATCAAGTTTCAATTTGCACCTAATTAATTTTCCAACCAAGCTTCCCCACAATAGAACCGTCTCAATTTAACCTTAATTTCGTCAAAACTATTTCCGACCAACATTGCTGCAGTTAATAGGGCGTTTTGAATATCAATTTTTGAACGAATAAACTACTAAAATACCACGAATAACAAATGAAAACTGTTCGACATAACCCAGCAAAATCGTTTTAGTATCGATGAATTTGTTTTCGAAAGTTCTCTACGCGTGAACCCACTCCATCCTCATTTGACGTGAAAAGTTTTACGCATGTCAGGTAAGGGAAAGCCGAGTTCTCGATGAAGGAATAAGTCTGCGGAATTGTAATATAGCCTATGTATTAACCAGGGACCCTAAAAATGTCCATGTGCAATATGGTTCCACTAGTGTTTACGTGATTGATTAACACACACACTGACACCATTAGATATTTATATAATTCCCCCGAATTCAATTTGAGGTTTGAGGCCTTTCCGTCAGCAGTATAACGCGAAGGTTGTTCCGACTGATGGTGAGTAGAGATCTCGCGTTTCTTTACATTCATTGCATTCTTCTTTCCTAAGACGTTGTTTGAAGACATAAAGTATAAGTAGAAGAAACGTTTGTGCATGCAGTGAAATGTTCGATGCATGTCAGATTCGACGCATGCGCAGAAGAGGATCTACTCTGTATGCAGACACATCGATACATGGATATGTCTTCACTAAACGATCATTATCGAACTTTGGTGTCCATTCATATGATCTAAGTTTCTTGAATACTCCAATAAGCATCAATCGATTTGGAAGAAGTAGCATCTGATCAATCATCGTAGCATCTGATCGTAGATGGCTTACGATTGCAGACCAAGCTCATTTGATTCCAAATCTGTAAAAATATACAAGTTATCCAAAGCAGGTGCGAGAGCACGTATAAAAGCTTATGTATAACTATACAGCTTGTCAATTAGATACCTTTAATTTCGACCAAGCTGAGGCGAAATATAAGGAAAACATGCGCGACACTTGCTCATATTTCTGAGAGAGAAAATTCATAAAGGTGTTTGGTAAAAACACATCTGTTGGGATGAAGGTCAATGTTTTTGCATATCGTACTGTTATAAGTACACTGCTTTATAGAGTTTCTAGTAAAACCATTACAAACCTGCTACAGTCGCTCCATCCTCCAACGCCAAACGAGCGGCTTAGAAATACCTGATTCAACCGATCTTATATAAAGGGTGCCTGCAATGGGTCGGCAGGATTGGTATCCATTCTATCTTCGACAATTGTATCGTTAACTTCCCCACATCCTATATCCTTTGTTCTTTCCGCCACACAGTGGGGTCTTTTATTCCGAGGTGACTCGTTGATATCGACAAGGGTATCTGATTCCAAAGTATCAACCAGTGCCAAAAGAGGTTTATAATTGCGATGTATCATCCGATACCGACCGGTGTCGCTGATTCCGAAGCATTCTCTCTTCTGTACGGTTTCTGATTCCGAGGTGATATTTTTCTACCTTCCTCAAACCTTTTCAATAATTTCACTAAATTCAACCAAGTCAGTTAGAGACAGTCAGTAATTGAATTGACAATATCATTATTAAGGTGTATAGGTTTTTGGTTGTGACGTCTATATCTATTTCTAACACAATGGCATTGATGATTTCTATATCTAGGTATTTAACGTTATGGCTTTTAACGATTTTCTAATCATTTATACCACGTACCCACTAAGGGTACATTGTTTAGTCTTCAAAAACTGAATTTCCGTAATTATCCATTATTTTAGATATTGTATCCATGAATAATTATGCCAACTTTATTATTTTACACTTTATTAAAACTTGAACGAAAGCAAAATATTACCCTCAAATCTAAATTCACAATGATTGAAATGGAAATCTTTATCAATTGTAACAACCGTTAACATGGCAACCATTCTAATTGAACCATATTTTCTATCCCTTACTGGGGGCGCCTAGCCCCAGTTCATTGGTACACACACTAGATATTATTGGGATATTCATTTTGATAAATATGTTAAGGTGTAAAGGAAGCGTCTACCCAACAATGACTTCTACAACCCGTAACTGGCCAAGAAAACCCGACCCTTCACTTCTCGCCACTATCCTCTGGGGAATCCCGGCTCTTTCGCTATATATATATATATATTATATATATATATATATATATAATATGTACTATTGTTTAAAACAGAAGTTCTTAACCCATTTGAAGTGACGGACCACTAACAAAGATCAGAAGTTTCCACACCGACCACGGATTTTTTTAAAGCAGTAATTAGTGAAGTTGTTATTCACTTCTTTAATGAATAAAGCAATAGAATATGTTTAAATTTTTCGACAATAACTTTTCAAATGATAGTCACAGTTGCACGTTTTAGACCAGTTTATCAATGCCATTCGTAGGTAACAGCTTAAAACATTACTTGCTTTTGATCGCTAGAACAGATGACAAGCGTTTCTAGCATAAAACAGTTGTTTCAGAAAAAGAGAAGTTTCAGCGCAATATTTCGAAGTACAACACAGCAATTTTACACCAGAACTTTTCAGTCCTTGAAACAGTGAATTTTTCTTGTCAGTTGCTGTTGCTTTATGAGATTATTTCAGTTTTTCTCATCATCAGACAGATACTGCGATCGCTTCAGTATGAAATGGATTACGTGCCGTTTTTCGGATCGGATCCGTTTGACCGATGGCATATTCGAGGAAGGAAGTTGCTCCTCAACGATTCCAAATGTGCAGTAATGTTTACTCGCGAACTAAATCACTCGCTGTGGGCCCAGAAACCTTCCTGGCCACTACGGAGAGCTTTCTCCTTGGAGAGCTCACCAAATGGGAGAGTAAGAAGAGGACTGCCCAATGGCTCCATGTCAAGGGCCTGAGGCAGGCGAAACAATTTATTCACTTCTCTAGGAAGAGAGCTAAGGAGCTGCTCAGCCTGGGGAGAAGGGAGCTGCGTATGGTTGTGGGGCTCTTAACTGGGCACTGCCCACTTAGATACCATCTCCGCTTTTGTGGGGCGGAAGACGAGACGGCGAGTCATATGGTCTGCCATTGCCCTATATTGGCAAGACATCGCTTTTTGAATTATGGCAGAACCTCCATCGATCCCCAAGACATTAAGACGGGGGAGATTAAGACTCTCCTCGCTTTTGCCAAAACGTGGTGGGGAAGGATTGACTTCCCAGCTGTGGCTGGCATTGGTGAAATGGCGCCAAGCCAGACTGGGGCTGCGACCCAGTAACTTACCAAGTGTGGAGCACTCGGGTCCCAGGTAGTGCCTGATGGCGGCCAGGAGTGCCGGAACCAGGCAGATAGTGCTTGGTTTGGCAGGGCTGTCGGTATCGGGCAGATCTAGTGTCTGGGATGGGGAGGAGGTACGGCCTCCTTCTCCAGCTACAATAGGCCATTGCGGCCTCAGTGGCTTAAAAAAAAAAAAAAATCACTCGCATCGAAGTTGTGTAAACCCGTTTCGATGAATAAAACGGAAGTTAGAGGATTTTATCTTTAAAGGCCCACTCAGTCATAAAATTTTACCTACTTTATCAGACATTCTAAAACCCCTCGATCATAGAATTTCACCTAGGTACTTCATTACAAACTTTTCCATAATAAGGTATACTTGTACGTTGTTTTTCTTCCAAAGTTACATCTTCCCTAAGCAAACTGGAGACTTTATCTTAATCTTTTTCTTAAGTAGGTACCTTATCCCTTATGGACCAACGAAATCAAGATCTCCTCCGTACTCATTATTTGATGCTATGCTTATAGTAAATGATTTTTGTTTTGATAATTTTTGTTCACCATTGGCAGAAATAGTGCACGATTAATGTTTTTTGATCGATTGTATGATAAGGGGGCAGGGTAGGTTCTAACCTTCAAGAATCAATTTTTTTAAATTTATAGTGGAACGCGTACAGAACATTTTAAAAGAAAAAAATCTGATCATTAGAAATTGAGTTATGACTTTTTTGGTAATTCTACAGTACCCGCCGCCTTCGGGCGGGTAGGTAGTCCTTGGTCCCGTCCGATTCATCGTCCTATCTTCTTCCAGCTACGATCAGACACATTTCAACCTAGCGCGAAAAAATAAACTGCACATGGATCACCTAACCTACACAATGAACAGAATGGATACCAAAAGAAATATACGAGGAGAAAAGCTGACACAAACGCCGGACAGTGGTTGGAGAAGTGCGCACAGAGGTACGATGTGCAACTTTGAGACGGTCTGCTGGAAAATGGACTTTTTTGATGTTCGGGTACACTTTTCTCAGCTTCTGCTCAACCGATTTGCGAATTTCGAAGTGTTTCCACAAAGTGGTTATACGTACATGCTGTTCCACTGTGAGCAAACCGATTGTTCGGTAGTCTAGACATGAACGGTTTCGGGAGTAGTGTTAATAAAATTGAAAAAAAATATAGGTGAAAAAAGGACATTTTGAAAACTCGTAGCGAATACAGAAAAAACATTTAATTTCAATACGGAACGAACCAGTTAAATTTTGGGTCGTTACCAACAAGGGAAAAAAAGGTAGGTTGATAACTTCACCCAATTCATCCAAAAATGTACCTAAAGTTAGCACTTCCGGAAAACGTAACCCGCCCGCTAAAAGTTCTGCCAAAAATCGAAAAAATACACTGCCAAGAACATCACGGAAGCTTTCGCGTGGCTTCACGTGACTTCCTTCAATAAGAAAATTACGATCACACATGAGCGTACCGTTGATTCAATCATGATGAACCTGAAAGAGGACCATCTAAGACAAAACCCACACTATTCCTGAAAATGTCATTAAAATCCAATCGAAATTGTGGAATTTTTGGCTGTGGCAAGGAAATGTGGTCAGTCAGACGGGCGGACGGATAGACAGAGACGAAACCAAATTTGTGCATGAGGCCATGAAACACAAAATGTGAATGGAAATTTCAAGTTTGGAGCACAACATTTTTTTTAATTTTTTTTTTATTTTTTTATTTTATTTTTTTTATTTTTTATTTTTTTTTTTTTCAATTTGAAAGTGCAAAGCTTCCGCTGCCTTGCAGACCCGGAAGCAAAAATGTATTTTTCAAAACTGAACGATCAGTAGACAATTCAGAATAATACCTAAAAGTTAAAAAATAGCAAGTTGCTAGCTTCATCCAATCATCAGGAAGACGCAATCAAAGTAGGCCCTACCAAAAGTCACCCAGGAACCTACCCTGTCCGCATAACACAGCTGTCAAAAAGCAAATTGCAAATAGTTGGGTATCAACATACTCGTTTTTCCACTCCCTTTGACGTGGGGTAACAAGTTTTCTAAAACATCTCGCGGACCACTGAAGGTCCACTGGCCATAGATTAAGAACCACTGGTCAAAAGTTGAAATTGGGTACAGCGCTTAAAAATTCTGTTCTAAGCGTTATTCAAGGCACTGTGAAAGTTATCGAATCAGAACTAGTGCAGTAAACACAGCACCAGCGAACGGATGGGCGAAACACAATAGCTCGTGATTATGCATCCATGAGCTTCGGGCTTGACGCTTGGGTTCCTACCCCTCTCGATCGAATAATCCGCTCTTTAAGCTGAGGACTTAACGCTGGATCCTCCCCACCCGCGCTCAATTTCCCATGAGTCCTTTGTTCAATAATGACTAACTTGTCCTCGTGGATAATGTTGGTGTCGATATTGGTGTAAAGTGGTCTAAGTTTGATGGTGGTTCATTGGAATCCGATTTTGGTTTATTATTTTCAATATTGAACCATTGTAATAGGATAGTTCACGTTTGAAAATATGTAGAATCCAAAATGAATTAATAAAAATCTGTCCGTCCAAACTGCTGGACCAAAGTTTATGAGTCTCGGGTTAAACATTCACACAGTTGGGCCCTTGTTCATTTTGAGGATGAAAAAGGATGCGCAATTCCGTTTGTAAAAACTATATTCTCATAGAAAACAGAAAGTCCAAACGCATCAATACATTAAACAGGTAACTTCACAACAGTAATTAAACAACTAGAACTAGAGTAAGAATTGAACTGTTAATGGGCTGATTGAACTGTTAATGAATGATGAACGAATAGGTCTAGTTGGTCCATTCCAAGGGAGAAACCAAAAAGGGACTTTTTTCTTCGAAAACTTAGAATAGGGGAAACGTCGAAACGACAGACGCAGAATGAGGACAAGAACAAGACGGCTAATTAAATAATCATATTTTGCATTTGTAGATTGCACTGCTTTACAAAATTTAGGGGTAGTTTTGCATCCGGCTGTACATCTGTGTTGAAACGTAAACTAACAAATTTTCGTGAGTGGGGCTAAACAAAAGTGTTTTCTTAGTCTATTACGAAATTTAATATAATAATATATTGAATATTAAAGCAAACGTGACATTGATTTATGTTTTGCGCAAATCAATGGCTAACTGTTCGTGAAAAAATGCTTGAGCGTTTCGTTGCATTTGCCACTGACAAACAGACTTTTAATCTGAATCAGATTATTATTATTAGTAGTATTATTTTTTTTCCCCTGATCGATCTTCTAACATATTTTTTTCAAACAATTTATCCATATAAAAGACCAAAATGAGTTGGTTAAATCTAATGAGTAATGTTATGTGAGCGAGGCGCCTTAGGTCGATCGATATCTTGGGCAGTTGGACTCAGGGGTTGAAGATTCGATCCGGAAGATTCGCTCCTAACTGCTCCCTTTCAAATCCCTCCGGATGGAATCAATCTTTTCAAAAAAGAAAAGTAACGATCTGAACGGGATCGATATTCGAACCAGCCACAAAATAACGATCCGGAGTGGATTCAATCCATGTCGGATTGTTATTTTTCCATCCCAAGAGGAACCGATCCGAAATGGAGCAATTCGTTAGGGATCTGTATATTTCTGACACAGATATATACCGATCCCTAACGAATTGCTCCATTTCGTATAGGATTATATTGATTTCAACCCCTGGTTGGACTAGCGGCGCCCTAAGTATGCAATCAAGGGGACCGCAAGACCTTGGAGTCTTGATGGCTGTTGTATCCCAGTGCCGTACGCACTCGAAGCCTCGTCTCCAGTGCTGAAAACTCGGGGAATAAAACCCCCTCATAGGGTAATTTTCAGAGCTTCCAAAGCAGCGGGGGAATAAGGTCTGAATGGGAGATTTTTAGACTACGCATGCAGCAATTTATTTCCGTTGTTGCTGGCCATACATAACTTGTAATATCCATTGGAAAATGGATTCTGTTCTGATTTCTTACAACTAAAATTCTTTTTTTCTCAATTTAATTTTGAATACTATTGGTTTCCCGTTATTGCTGTTACACAAAGTTTATTAATTAAAGTAAGATTGTATTTGGCTAACACTAATATTCCTTGGAAGGAAAATGCATTTTTTTGCTCTTTATTATATTACATATTACGATTTTCAGATTTACTACTGGAACTATTGTAATTTACCCAGACCGTCACCAACATCCTGGTTCGAGTAATTTTATAAATTCGGGGTTTTTCAATCACTTCAGAATAAATTTAACTCAAATTTTTAGTGTATTTTTGAAAGTTAACTGACAATGATTTATTATCATTACTAGCCTCGTTACCCGCCCCACGCAGTGTACGAGTCGAAATTATTGATAAGTCGACGTTATGAGAAATTAACGTTTGCGCTTGCGCACAGACTACTATTAATCCAACAACAATGAAATTTATACAGGAACGTCTAAGAGTTAAACCACACAATCCTTGAAAATTTCATAAAAATCGGTCCATTAGTTTTGGAGTTTTGTCTGAGTCGATCAATTTTAGTTTTGTGCATGCGCTGTAGTTATTAATCCACCAATCACGATATAATTCATAGGGAATGTTCCTGGAACATATAGCCATCTACTCCACGAGTTTGCACGAAATCGGACCAATAGATGACAAGAAATCGACGTTCTAATAAATTAACGTTAGCGCATGCGCGCAGACTAATATTTATGTGACGGCAATGAAAGTTATAGGGTATAGTCTAGAAGCTATTCCGCACAATCCTCGAAAATTTAATCAATATCGTACGATTAGACTCGGAGTTTCGCCTGTGCCAATCGATATTAGTTTCGGGAATGCGCAATGGGTATTACTCTACCAATCGCAATATAATTTAAAGGGCATTTTTCTATAACATATACCCAATTACCAACCGAGTTTGAACGAAATCAGACCTATAGATGATAAGTAATAAACGTTATGAGCAATTCGCATTTGCGCATGCGCACATGCTACTGCTGACTCGACGGCATTAAACGCTATAGGAGACCGTTTAGGAGCTATCTCGCACAATCTCTGAAATTGTCATCAGGATCAGACTGAAATTTGGTATAGTTTTGGGCGTGACCAGGATTTACTACAGACAGACAAACAGACATCAGACAGACAGACGCGGAAACAGAAATTTTGATTTTGGAGGACACAAATTTTTTCGGCTTCTTTCGCGAACACAAAGCTTTCCTACCTTCGGTAGTGAGGAAGCAAAAGTAGTCCCTGGGCACTATGTGACCATGTGATGAGAAAGCCCAGCCTCGTTGTGACTGTGTATAAAGCATTTCAGATTTCACCAACCTCAATTTTAAAAAAAAAAAAAAAAAAAAAAATAAAAAAAAAACTTTAAATAACTACTTACACAAACTTATAAATTATATTTATGCCTAACTTAGCAGTAAGAATTGCCTGTTGATACAAAATTTTTAGATCCCTAATGAGGCCTTTAGTAGGCGATAGTATTTGGGTGCAACGATAATAAAACCTGATGAAAAACCACCAAACTCATTGCTCATCCCTTCAAACCACCCAAACCAATATAAATTTGAAATTTTGACATTTTATATCTTTACTTTGGCACATAAACGGAAAAAGCGTTAACAAATTTGTAAAGTGTAAATCAAGCATTTTAATTTCTCCCTTGATGGGAAAAACAAAAGATCATGGATATGTCTAGTACCTACTGCTTACCAGTTGGTACCTACTACTCAATTGTATACCAACCATTTAGTGCCTTCATTTCACGAGATTATTCCATTATTGTTACAAAACAATATTAGTTTTTAACTTAGAGTAATAAATCAGCATTCCTTGACACTGCAATGGCTTAGAGGTCATGAAATGTCGTGGTAAAATGAGAGCATTCCAAAAAGTGGCGAACGATTTTCCTACTATGAAAACTATGGGAGTTACTCTTCCCTAGTAACGCCTTGGTTGTACGTGAAAATCAATACAAAATGTGCCGGTCGGGAAAAAAAATACAGATACAATGTAGAAAACTGGTTGCAGTGTCAGGACGCACTCATGACTGTAGGCCTCGTTGAAAAGGCAAGGAATCTTTTGCAAAAGGCTCTCACGATTCTCACAAAAAAAGAACGTAAGTTTCTTCAACAGAGAAATACTTGATAATTTCAATAAACTCTTATATTACTATAATAAAAAGCAGATGTATCAGTCACCCTATTTTGGCTTTATGTGAATGATGGTCGGTCGGGAAAAAAAAGTGTCGCAAAAAATTCCTTGACCCCCAGCCAAAAGACATATCCATGTCAAAAAAAAAGTTCCAATCATGCAGCATGATCGTATGGGCTAATTTTCGTAAATGATATATATGTTTGAAAATTTGAGCATTTTGAGTGCAAAGAAATTGTTAACAATTAATTTTATGGCAACAAACCTAGTTCAAATAATAATCTGCTATTCATAAAGCCACAGAACGTCATGTTTGACACCTCTAAACTCCAAAAAAAAATTATAAATTTTCTCATTTGAGTCGCTCAGTTTTCAGGTTTTCGCCAGCCTTAGACCACTTTGTGCCGTCGCGTCTGCCCGAACATTATTATCAACTCACCGTACGATGTGAATGGGGAAAACAGTGGATGGAGTCCTTACAATTTTCTATTTTACTACCTATTTATTTCTATCAATATACCTAATAAAATTTATTACAAAAAAACTGAAAATTTTATCGATGTACATAATAATATGAACAAAAAGTGTACTTCATCTTGCTCTAATAATAATATGGTGGCGAGATGTTTAAATTTCTCTGCTGTGATGAAATTCCTGAGGTTGAAAAATTGAAAAATAGAGAATTTATGGTGTTTCTACGAATAGATTTGAAAAAAATGCATTTTATTTGCGAATCTTTTGCTAGGAAACCTCATTTATTTCTTGAGTAATATTTCCTCTGCTAATTACTCTTCTTCGGAGTCCAGCCAGGTATGAAAAAGGTAGATATCCTCGGTGAGCCTCGGCAAATGAGGTGGTGTGAGGCAACCCCGACAACCTGGATCGTTGTTTTGGTTCGCGAGGGCTCCGCCTTGAGCGCCACCTCCGAGCTTCGGGTGAAAGCTGGGGAACACCGGACCAGTAAGGACGCCGAGAGCTGACGAGAACCGACCACCGATTCCGTCTCTGCCCAGCAATGTCAAATGTAGAGGGGATCCTCAACTACCAGAAATCCGATGAAGATGATTTCTACACTATTCTCGGCTGCGACGAAAACTCGACCGTGAGTCTGTTGTTCATTCAGAACTAGTTGTTTTCCTCATATAAACCTTGTTGGATATCAGGAATGTCGCTAGTTCATGCAATCAGTTCCAAGGACGAAAGTTGCGTATCAATATTACATCAGCCTTCAGTCCCAAAAAATTAACGAAGAATGATTGTACCATGCCCGTTATAAAAATATGTTATTTTTTATAATTAATAGCCCTACATTACGTATAATTTTGTTTTCCGACGACTAAACTCATTTGAGTGGTTATTCTTTAAAAGTTATCAGAAATCATATTTTGACAACCTCTGATTCCTTAGATCACTGCAAAGTCCCGTAAAATGGAGGTGAGTTGATACGTGGAGGGTGGGGTGGTTGGATTCTTTTACTGTTCTAATCGATCGATATCTGTCTAATCATACGAAGGTGTTCTCTCCGAGTCTTCTGGGAGACGGAATTCATCGAACGTCAACAAGCCACCGCGCAGACCTTAATGGGTGGTTGTAGCAGTTTCACCTCAGAATCTCAAAATATGTCCAATTCCATCAAAATTCAAATTCAAACGAGAATATCCTTCAGCTTGTGCAAAATATATATTCCTAAGACTTGTAGGCCTCTACCAGTATATTATAATTTTATCTCCATAATAGATAGATTGACTCATCAAGCTACTAAAATTAGTAAAAATCGAACAGGTAGATGTTTTTCCTACATAACTATTATCGAAATTGATGCAATATACTTACTTCATGTTCTTGACTAGGTATTTTATTGAACTAACAGTTCTTGAACAAGTCTACTGATGCAAGCTCATTCAACTTCTTAAAAATCGGCTACAGTTCAAATAATACTGAAATATTTGTATTACACGGAGAGGCTCGGGTATGTCCCTCCCCGATTTTGTTCAAAATTTGACTGGTTATTCAAGGACGGAAATAATTCGCATCATAATTGGCGGTTCCGTTGAAAGGGATTCAGGAACCCTGAAAAAATATATGCCTGATAATACCATGCAAGAACAGCTAGTGCTCCAATAAGTCGTTGAATTTATTTTAACAATGCAGAATATTACTCAAAAGAAGTTGATCAACTATGAACCTCAATATTGAAATATTCATGAACTTAGCTGAGTAGTGGTTTCTCATTTTGTAATATTACTTATACTCTACCACACCCAGAAAAGCCCTATTCCAAATTTCAGCATCTCAAGTTGGATTGGAACAAAATTAGGTACAGAGCTCACACTGCTGATAAGAAGAATGGGTCTTTAAGTTGTGATTACACTCTTCCACACTCAGAGAAATCCCATTCCAAAGTTCAGCATCTCAAGTTGAATAGGATCAAAATTAGCTACAAAGCTATTGATGGGATGTACAATAAACCGCTGTAAATTAAAAGCGAATTCGTTAAAAAGTGGGATGCAATGTTCACAGCAGTCTAAATGGCTCCAATTCCAATGTCAACAACCAAGTGTCAACTTGTACCTACGTAATTAATTTGTCAGCCACGGTCCTCCGTTTGATGTCATTGTAACCCACTGTAACGCCTCCATTTCAAATTTCAGAATCGCAGGTTTAATAGCAAAGAAAATAGACTCAGAACTCACTCAGCTGATCAGAGTGGAAGATTTTACCCAAGCCTATAACCATCTCAGGAACTCGCCGAGCAGGAATCCGCATCAAAATCCTGATTAACAACTTGGGAGAAACAAAAGGTGGATTCGTACCTTGCCTCTTCTCTTACCAATCAGTCCCAAAAAATCGTTGACAGGGGGGAAAATCAACAACATGAGTGTGGCTCAGAATTGAGTGAACATGAATCGCCTTAAAACTCCAACGATCATTTTGGCTGGTATAATTCCAACAGAATTTTCACTTCACGAAATCGAGAACTTTTGTCGCCTATAGATGGAATTGTGAAGCGTAGGTTCATTAGCGAATTTTGTAAGAAATGAAGCTATTGCAATGGCTCTTAAAAATTTTAAATCAAAATTTTGTAAAATGTTTTTCATTGAAATTATAAATTCTGAAACACTTCCAGGATTTTAATACTTTTTCATCTGTATATAGATATTTATTTATTTGGGCTGTGTTTTCTCGACCACTGAGTTAAATATGACAATAAATGACAATATGATATTTGAGAACGGTGTTAACAAACGTAACTACTTATTATAATTGAGTTGGCTTTTTCTACGCTCAACCCTATGACCCATGAAATAACTTTTTTCTTATAAGCAGGGAGTTTAAGTTTGGCGGGGTCTTTTTTAACTCTTCTGTCCAAGCCCTATGAATTATAAAAAGAATATGCAACGGACTTCTAGTTGTGGCAGTAAGTTGGATACTGGGATTTACCACGTTTCCCATTAATTGAAACCTGGTTTGATAGCCATGGGGATTGTTGAAAACCGAAACTAGATATTGATTTTTGTAATAATACAATAAAATAGACTTAATAAATGAATGACGCAACGATAGCAATTTAGCCTCTTCAAACACCCGGCTACTCGGGTACCTTCGGAGGCCGGTCCAACATTATCTTTAGGAGAGTTTTTTGAAGGATGGACAAACTATGTATCACGGCAGAATAGGCTCTACCCCATACTCCATACTGTAGGATGGATTGGACAAGCCCGTAATAAACTCGCTTTAAATTGGCGGGACCTATCAAATTACGTTTATTGTAAAAGATAGGTACAAATTTGGAGAGTTTTGACCGCACGAAGTTCACGAGCTCCTTCCATGACAATTTGGAGTCCATCATTGCACCATGGTATTTATAGACTTCCACCCTCTCAATTTCTGCACAGGTGCATAAACCAGACGCAAAACACAACTCTGTCATAAGGGCTGTGGCTATGCGACTCTGGGGAACAAGAAGAAAGTTCAGGAGCTTCGGGTTAGAGGGTGGCATAGCAGCTAACCACGAGTGCGACCAACCCTATGCAACTAAACCACAAAACCACGTTCATCTCGCGGCCTTATCGCCTCATGGACGCTATTTTCCGATTCTTTAACTCCTAAACAATATAAACTTCAATAGCGTACTTTATCGTGCTAAGTACATATTACATCATAGGTGAGTTATTCGAATGACAAAAATAATTATCAAGAGTTGTGGTTAAACTATTAAAAGTAACAACGGTAAACGCACATAAAAAGTGAATGGATATGCCATTGGCTTCCCTGGTAACTACATCACCTAGAGTAAACCATGTGTGAGAAAAATCAACTAAATATTGAACTAGGGAGAAAAAACCCAGCAGAGTAGTGGATTGATCCAGTAAGGGTCCCAAAACTAGTTTGTATACATGAGCTAGGACTTCTCAGGAGGGTTAAGGAGGGGGAAATTTAGACCCATTGGAATGTTGAGTCACGTGTTATAAATTCACAGAGCAACTTTCCAACGAACGATTTTTGAGAGTAGGAAATCAGGAAGTTATACTCTCTCTGGCAACGATTGGTAGTAGGTGAAAAAAAGTGTGATATTTTTTGCTGTCGGACAAAAATTTTGAATCGTCCCCAGAGCTAAGAAAACCATGTAAGGAAACATGTATTTCAACAAATAGCTTCAGATCACAAATTGACAAGATATTAAATAAAAAACTTATTTCTGTTCTAGAACCAAAAATTTCAACCATGTATCATGTTTTCTCCTCGATATTGATTCGAAATTCTATGAACTTGTTTTTTTTTTCCTGAATCAAATCATCGAAACACCAGCTCAATGAAATCATCAGAAATTAACAAGCGGTTGCAATCATGTTCACAATATCAATTATTGAGAATGATCACCTGTGTGTAAACAATTATTTATATAACCATGCTCATAACTCAGTTTGTTGGACACGCACTTCGCAGTAGTTAACATAATATTGTTGGATAAATCGAGAGCTTTCGAACGAATGGTCAACGAATTTTGTGGATGAAAAACGACGAAGTACCATTTCCCTAACAACGACTCGGTTGTAGGCGGAAATCACTGTAACACTATATGTTTCGTGCGCGGAAAAAAATTGACTCGCAAAATTGACTCGCAAAAATTGCTAGGACCCCAGGGCTAAAACATGATACATGTTAAAAGGTTATGCAGCAAATATCGTATCCGTGAATTTTCGTAAATTATCGTATTACATTCTGGATGTTATGATAGTTTAACACTTCGAGGGCAATGAAATTGTTAAATATAAGTAGACTACATATATAAGTAGTCCGTTTTTTTTTTTTTTTTTTTTTTTTTTTTTTAAATTATACGATTTTCGTTTTAGAAGCATTAAGTAAAGGTACAATAAAATGACGAGAAAAAAAAAAAAAATTGAATTTGTTAATTTTTGTCAGGGAAATTTGAAGTTCGGTCAGGGAAAAGTCAGGGAAATTATAAATTTTCATTTTGGGGCCACCCTGAATTAAGCCAATTTTCGAAAATTTCGATTTAAAAAATGTTTGGAGCCATTACAATAGCTTCATTTTCCACGAAAATTCGCTAAAATATGAAATTAGAACTAGCATCCATATTTTATAGTTTTAGTATTAATTTCTAGTGCTTGTTGCTGAGTATACGAAGACTGTTAATAAACTGTCTAACGTTCATATAAGTAGGTAGGTGCTCAATGGATTTTTGTAATGATGTGAAATCACGGACGTTTTCATATTCATAAACCTACCTATGGATTATTAAAGCATAATACTACTTAGAAAAAATATTATCCAAATAACTAATCAGAGCGTGAAAAACTACGATAAATACGAATAGGTACCTACCGGTGAACTGAGTAGCACTAGGTTTATTATACTATTGTTCTAGATTTACTGCCTGCAAATTTATATACTTATGTGGACTTGCTGGTTACTTACATGTTTATTCTCAATTGTTACTTCCGCGTGAAAATAACTTTTTCTGGACAATATCACACAATTGTATTATATAAGTAGGTACCTATCTACGCGAAATAAAATACAGGGCATGAAACCGAGATCAAGAAACATAAAAAAATGTAAACAAACTCAAACCAAGCAATATGTTAGGTTAGAAAAACTGCTTCACTAAATTATTTTAATCTTTTCTATTAAACTATTTCAATCACCACTGCAGGCTTCTATTTATTGTATTCTTGCTTCATTTTAACTCGGATTTTATTCGTAAATTAATGGTGTAATACAGCGGGAAACTGTTTTGAAACGAACAACCAAGCTTGATCAAGTAGGCAGTGAAAAGTAGGGGAAGTTCATAGGGGAATTGGTGAATACTGAACAATGGATAATTTTCTAGGGAAAAATCGCATATGGGCTCGCCCCAGAAGGTAGTGGGGAACGACTTGATTTCAGTTTGTAGTATCCACATTTCCGTTTCCTTGACTAGGTGATTTTACTATGCTCCGTGGGGCTGTACAATATCCACGCCATTTTGCCCCTACAGAAACGAACCTAATAAACATTTCTTCATTTCTAAAAGCGTCTCATGTCGCCAGGCAACCAGAATCTTATAATAATTATAGTAGTTGTGTTTTACTAATTACATTCTTTAATTGAAGGTGTTAGGTAGATACTGGAGTTAGAAGCGTAAAATTATTAATTTGGTTATACCCATACAACAAAATTCTGCATCCTCTATAATTTATGGAGGGGCTCTGCCCACCCTGCCCCTCCTCAAACTACGCCATTGGGGTAGGCTATAGGCGAACCTGCACCTAATGGTTAGGTGATGAGACCTTACGACCCGGTACATAATGCATCAAAACGTCATTGCTGAGGGACATTCTACGAAAGAGGTTTTACACGCAATTAGATTACCTACAAAGCTCCCTACTTATTGTTCCGGCGACAACTTCTATTACCTTGAAAGCAGCATTGACGATTCAATTTGGAAAATGTAGCTTCAACTAGAGGAACGTGGCTGATGGGACGTCAACTTTGGAGATAAAATTCAACCCACCACTTTTCTTTAATTAACAGAGGTGCCCCGTCGTTACGGGCATATTTAATCATCTTACTTTTATCTCAAAAGATCAATCTTCTTAAAAATTAATTCTTATCGTTCATTCAGGACAAAGCGAACCTATCTCGTGAAAAAATGAATTCTATCTTTGCAATACCTAATAGGTACCTACCTATTTAATAAATTACGTGTTCGGACCTGTTTAACTAAATACTTACTCGAAGAGCCGACCGGTGTCGCGTCGAATAATTTCAACTACGAGTATGTCGGCCTCCGAGTTAATCAGGTAATTCAATGCCTTGACGTAATCACAACCAAACTTCAAAACTGCGACTGCATTTTGAAGGAACATACAAATGTTTTGAATACACAGGTGCATGCTCTGTAGCAAGAAATTACTAACAGCCAATAAACTATCTTGCTCATAAAAAAAATTAATGATAGAATTGACAGTAGGTAGGTATAGAAGAAAATCTAACATTATCTGAAAAAAATAATGCGAAACAGAACCGGCACGCGGACAAAAGAAACGATCTTATTCTTCATAACGTTCTAGAAGGGAAAGAAAACATGAATATTCTCAAGAGAAAGGTGATGGACATTTTTAGAACGGAATTAAATTGCGTTCTCAAGGATTATGAAGTTATAGGTGTAAGACATTTAGGCACCATCCAACCTTCTAAAAGTAGACCAGTTCACACTCATTTTGCTAATAATTTCTCTAAATTTAAAGTACGTCAGAACATTTACAAGTTCAAGGGATCCCAATTTAATGCATTCGAGTTCTACGGCAGACGACCACGGGAATTTAGGAAGCATCTCTTGCCCAAGTTGTTTCAAGCAAGAAAAGACGGGAAGCAAGCCGTCTTGATTAGAGATGAAGTACTGGTTGAAGGGAAAAAACTTATCATTCACTATGGACAAAATGCGTTGGAGGATTCTACATCTACTGGGTCAGACGTGGAGATTAATCTGAATACTCCTCCTCTGTTCTCTCCCAACATTTCCAGAAAACAGGTCAAGAAGAAGATGAAAATGATAGAAAATGAAAAAGATAGAACGAACATCAACACCGCTTTGGAAATCCTAGCAATGGCTCAGGATTATTATTGAAATTTGGCAGTGGAGTGTAGGCATTATTGATTGTGATCTATGTTAACTAAGCAGTGCTCATTTATTATACGTAAATTATGAATACCTATATAAGTAATTATTTGATACGGCATACGTATAAGTCTAACATAGTTTATGGAGGCAAGATATCACGTACTATTTTTCAATATGTATTTAAAGGAACTCCTTGTAATACCTAAGCGTTATACAATAAAATTGAATTGAATTGAACTAAATATTTAAAGAATTAATATGATATTATTCTCTAGTTAGAAAATAAAAAATTAGGTAGGTAACAAACCCCCCCACCACCCTTGGCCCTTTGGACTTTTAATGGGTTATTTACAGGTAGTAAGTAGGTAGCTAACGTGAAAAAGGTCACCTCCTCTAATTGAAGAGAAAGAGAGTTCTTGAAACGAATCATTTAGATAACTACAAATTTATTCACTTATTAATACTTTTTTTAAATAGAGTCTTCTTTATTCTTTGCTATTCTGTGGTTTATAATCGACCAAGAAATAAAGTCCAGTCATGCAGCATGACCCCATGAGCGAATTTTTGAAGAATATTACCGATTTTTACAACCAGCGAACGGCATTATTTCGATTTTTGACTGATTTTTCAACTTTGAAATTTTTGAAAACTTGATACATATTCTTATATGAAATTTTACGCTGATTCCGAATATACCACATGTTAGTATGCTGAAAAAATTATTTCGCACGACAAATCGCAAAAAACAGGCTATTTTGAAATTTTTGACTACATTTTTGAAAATTTCAACCCGAAGATGTAATCTGATCAAGCTGGCCAACGAATTTGAACTTTCGTTTTGTGCCCTCAACATTTTAAAATTTGTTTGAAGTTTCTAGCTCAATTCTACGGACAGTTATCGTCTGGCGTACATACGTACATATATATACATACATACATACATTAAAAAATGCGTTAAACTTCAGAATATGATTCAGAATAGCCTGAAACGGATTTCTGCATAATTTGTTTTCAAAAATTCACATTCTACAAATTTTGAGGCGAGAGCAATAGCTTAATTTTCTTCAAAAATTCGCTAAAACAATTTCAGCAGAGGGTTCTTGGGTTTGTTAAATGAGTCGAAACTATTTTAGGAAAAGTTAGCAGAGGATTATTATTAAGCATCGCTAGTTAGTAATAGAGCTGCCTACCTATTACAGTCAAAAAGAATAATTTTAAAATTTGTGTCTTTCAGATTGCATTTAAGGTAATAAAAGTTCCAGTCATGCAGCACGATCTAATGAGCGAATTTTCGTAAATTAGGTACCTATATTATATTTAATATGCTTAACTGCTTTGAAATGGTTAACTATCAATTTAATGGCAAAAAACTCATTCTAAATTATATTCTGCAATTCCAAATAGATTTGGGCTATCTAATACAGAAAAAAAAAAATACGTTTTGTAGTAATTTGCAGCAATTTAGCGCATGTCAATGAAATTTAATGTATTTTTTCAACAGAATTTTGTGTATAGGTACATTTTTCTATGAAAATTCGCTTATAAGACTTCGCTCGAAAATTCCTCAAAGGTGGAATAGTATCTGCTTAGCTTTATTCTTGAAACAAAACAAAAAACATATTTCTGTGTTGCAGGCTGAACAAATAAATACCGAATTCAAAGTCAGAGCACTCCAATACCATCCGGATAAGAACGCAGGAAACAAGGAAGCAGAGGCGAAATTCCAAAAATTGAACGTAAGGATCACTACTGTACCACCTATTACCTACCGTATATTTTCCGTATTTTGTGTAGATCGCCCTTCAATCTCAACTTCCAGGATGTAGTCCATCGAGCTCTGAATAATTTAAATTTGGAGTAGGCCAATAACCTGTCCCACGATGAACGACTGTCCCATTCTGCACAGCAAAACTGTCAAAAATATGAAATATGAAAATATGAGTTGGTCAAGCGAAATCGCGGCTACTAGCAAAAAGGTTTATGGGATCCTATATTTACTGAAGAGATACTCACTATACACACCTAAGAGCTTATCTCGTCAAAACACTAATAATTCCCTTATTTAATGATGGATCAATTCTCTACATCAACTCTCTCAACTCTATCAGAAAAAGAAAGTTGGAAGTTGCCTTCAATTGCTGCATTAGATAGGTACCAACGTATTCCACCTCAAACCCCGATCTCATCTCTCGCACTGTGTGAACGATCTAATTGGTTGTGTCATTGTAACATTATGTAAAAGTCCAATTCATGAAATTCTTATTTAGGTTTGTCCACTCCAGAAACTTAGATACCACTAGCTATGCACAGAAGGCCGATGAAAGCGGTGCTAGCGTGCGGTCATTGTGCCTTAAACAGACCCGCACACGGAATAAACTAGTTACTAGAAGAACTAACTACAAGAGAGTATGGAATAGTACTCTACTTCATTGAGGCTGTCCGGCAGTTCTTTGTGGATCAATAATAAGCTAATTTCACTCTACTCTTCCTTTCTTTCTCTTTTCCTTCCCCTCCCTCCTCTCCTTTCTACCGCTTTTTGTTCACACTATCTTTAGATATTTTTATTTTCTTGTTAATTTTACTTTACTACTTACACACAAAAAAAGCTGTTATTTTCATACTGTCATAAGGAATTACTCGACGTGAATTTACTGTAAAGTAATTAAGTGGGGTCTAGAACCCTAAAGCTGTGTAAAAAATAAAGAAATTCTGAACTTGATAAGTATATCTGTTTAGAACTTACCGTTCAATAGTAAATAGAATAAATATTCAATATTTTCATCGAATAGTATATTTAAAAAAAACAGCTAAGATGCGTTTTCGATATGAAATTAGCCCAAGGATAATTCATTCCAAGTTTTAGTGCACATATTTCGCTATGTAGCTAGATTCGTGCCGATCTATGCATCCAAGTAGGTAGGTACTTGCCAAATATACGATCAGATATATAAAGCGCCAACGTACGTGCAAATCAAGGAAGTTGCAAAACAAATAGGTTTCGGCAACTGTAATATAATCAGCTATAAAATAAAACAATCGCAAGAAGATTTCAAAACTGTAAAAACTGTCAAATTTAGACCCCCCCCACCTAATTTAAAATGATTTTGTAATATTTTCCTTAAAAAAACCTACTTTTACAGGAAGCTAAGGACACGTTGACTGACCCAGAGAAAAGGAAAAACTACGATAAATGGAAGAACAGTGGAATTGCAATGAGCTACAAACAATGGCTTGGAATGAAAGAGCACGTACATCAGGTACTATAATATAGTAATATCACCTCATGATCATGATCTATGATCATCATGGATCTATATTTTACCTAAACTTTTTTGGGTCTGTATTTTATTCAACCGTTGTTTGATGTAAGTTTTTATACATTTCAATTTAGTGCCCTACACCTAGGTATATCGAGCTACATCCAGCGGCGTAAACATAGTTATTCGGCAAAGAAAAGTTACGGTGTTAACAGGATGAAAATCCATGTAATACTATATATTTATGTACCAACCTTGAATAAATAGGAAGCCAACTAAATTACCTTTGTCAGTTTTAGCAATAATTTTGTAGATAGTGATTTGAGTACAATGCATAGGTACATATTACATATATACTATGAATTAGATTTTAATGTAAATAACTTTTTCAGTCTATGCACTGGACGACGTTGAAAACTAAAGACCGAATGTTGGAGGGCGAAGGAGGGGGAGCATCATCTGCAGGTAATTACGAGATGATCTTGTCTCCTTATTCAACTAATGCAGTGATGATTAAGTATATTACTGGATAGAAATGTGTTCTATTGAAAATATGTTATCATTTTCAAAAAATATAAATCTTCAGCAAATAGTAGTTAGTGTTATTGGAAATAGATACTGGTGAAATCGTAAACTAGTAACAATGCCGTGCCAATGAATGTGCCATCTTGGAATCACTTTCGTAAACCCGAAGAGGTAAAATTTAAGAGTTGGAACATCGAAAAATTAAGATCTGGAAAACTTTCGCAATAAAAGGATAGTTTTATCGTTGGTTTCATATAGAATCGAATGAGACCACCCAGAGACGACTAACCGTTCGCGCTCTAAGAGGGTTCAAGTGTTGGAAGGGGGAAAATCGTCAACACAAATGTGAATCGCAAAGCGACTTTGGCATGTAGGAGAAGGCTAAACTTCTCTGCTAATTCATCGATCTCGTTCGGTTACTAAGTTAGGTTTAAGGAGCGTAGGTATCTAAGTTAAGATTACACAAGTCTTATGCCTGGCATATATACATATATAGACCAGTGGAGCTATCGAGTACAGAAATAATAAACCTTTGTGTAATAATTTTAGCGTTTTTCCATGGGTTTAGTTTTGAGATTATCTGTAACTGCGTTAGGCAAGTACGTACCCAGGTAATTTTTTATCTTCGTTGAGTTGGAGGAGAAGCATTCGACTGATCAGATAAACTTGAACCATTCATGTTTAAACAAAGTAGGTAGATAGGTATTACGATTCCCAAATAATGCCGTTTTCCGTGCCTATGGATGAGATTCATTCCTACTCTGAAATACCTCATGTAGCCCAAGTAAGGAAAAAAACCACTTACGCAATTTGCGCAAACAGTACCAACTTTTCGAATAGAGATAGGTACATGAAATATAAGTAGGAGAAAAGTCAAGCTTCATACGCGAAAGCCAAGTTTTACTGAACAAATTTCGGTGATTATTTGTCGGTAGGTGAACCATGCTTCATAGTAATTTTGACTTAATCACTGGAAAATTTGTTTGCAAAATGCTTTTCAATTTACGTACCGCTGATTCGGGGAGCATGTTGCAAAAAACGCCACGCGAATCGGTCAGCTGGACATAACTTTTAGCACACTCAGCTGATCAGGATGGAGCCTGCAAGGCCATTCGTCTCTTGTAGTCCCAGAGAGGCTCCCTATCAATTTTCAACGTCCTATGGCGAACAGGAGCGATTTCAGCTCATTCAACAGATCAGGATGGCGCCCTTCAATTTGCTCGTTTCTTGTTGTCCCTATCAAATTTCGCCGTCCTACGGTGAATAGGAGAGATTTGAGCACGATTTTGCCATCATAATGATTGATATTACTGCTTGTGGTCGGCCGATCCTCACCAAAGCCAACGAGGCACACGTTCCGACATGATAATACATCATATCAAAATTTGGTTCAAATCGGTCCAGCAGTTTTAGAGAAGTAGTGAGCATAAAATTTTGTCCATAAATATATATGTATATACATAGATATAAACAAACACATAAATATATAGTAACCATAGAAAGATATATAAAGATAGTATAAAGAAATATGAAAATTAATTGCTACACCCTCTGAAACGCAAAGAAAATGCATCTCCACCCCCAAGGCCACCGTGCCGACGGCTGTAATACTTTTCTACGAAAAGTTGGATAAAACCCATAGTGTGAAATTTTAGGAATTAGAAACATGTCTATTATATTGGAATTCAAGTTAGACAATTCCAAAGATATTCTCTCCAACTAAATCTTATCAACCAGTAAAAGCCCTCATTAACCCAAATGGGATGGAACAATCCGCTTTGTCTATGAACTTGTTTTATAAGCCCCTTCACTCGCCTTTCTTTATCGCTCTCCTGGGTAAGTGACTAGTCTGCGAGTATAAATTAGGTCGATAAATACTAGACAGGAAGAAGGTCGATAACGAAGTCTTTCCGGCAATTCATTTGACAACCTTCTCACAAATTAATGTTATGACTGCCCTGACCTATTACTTTCGTCAATTGATTGCGCCCTGCCAACCCATTGTAAGAAAATGCAGTAGAGTATAAAGCCGCGCATTAGGTGTAGTACTATTCAATGCACGTAACACTTCTGTAAAATGGCCACCACGAAGATTTGATAACATATCTTTTGTAGTAAAACCGCAATATTAGTTGAAGATTAAGACAATACCTAATTTATTACTGTCATTATTCGAAACTTAAAGAATGTGTAAAATTACCTGATTAATCTTCCGGGTATTATTAAAAGCAAAAAGCGATTTTCTCATTAGTAAATCAGATATATATGTAATTTTGTCAATTGAAATTATAATTATAATTAAGAAATAATGATTTTAAAAAATACTATTATTAAAACATTCATCTCTACACAATTAGTGTTTGAAAGGTTGAGTTTTTATTGGAAGTGGATATGGCGATTTTTCAATATAGCCCACGCTTGTACCCACCACATCTTCTCTGTCGAGACTCTCAACGAGATCTTTTTCGCACAGTGATTGGAGCAATGGACATAGGCACTCATCAGTCGTTGTAGCCTTTAAACTATTTTTCATAGGTTTAAAACTACTGAATGTTTCCATTGAACTACAGGGTGGATTCGGAGGAGTGTGAAAAACGTTTTTGGGAGAGTAGACCGAAAATAGAGTAAAACACCGTCAAGTGCAATTTTCTATCTCAGTCCGTTTTTTGAGCTATAACATAATTGGGAAATGCTGAGATAATTTGAACGAAAACTGCACAACGAGTTTTACACACAAAATGAAAATGACAAGTCTTTTATAAATAGGTACTTACCTGGTAGGTACCTACAGTTGGGAAAATCAGGATTTGATTAGGTTTATACTTCAAAGTAGGTCTTTTTGATTTAAGGGTTTTATTGCCACCACCCAATTTTCCCAACTTCTCTCAAGTCGGTAAAAAACTGAGGGGGGAGGCTCCTACCCTACCCCTGGATTTAAGGAGCCACCATGTTCACTTTTCAAGTATGAATCTATGAATGTAGCTGAAAGGAATTTTAACAAAGTTATGGGTCAAACTTTTATTTTCAGTAAAATGTCCATTAAGGAAACTGTAGAGTGTCCCGGTGACTCCATCTTTGTTATATTCAACGCCCAATTCACAATCGGAGACCTTGGGGACAAACGAACGAAGTCTGGATGGCGGTCTGGTCTTGATATGGTTGATGATATGGTTTAGCTACATATATATAGGTAGATAGACGTGCAAAGTAGGTAGACCTACTTTGTTACACTGATTCCATAATCACCATTTTTGTGGTGATTTCTATCGAATGTTACCCCTCATTTATTACAATTTCTGAAATAGAGTCAAACTAAATAGCAGTAGGAAATAAGTGCCTAGGAAAAATAACGTGACGATGGATCGTAGGCATGAAACCTACGAGTTGGATTTATAGGTAGAATGTGTTTATGAATACATTTTTAATAGGGAGCATAACGTGAAAAGATAATTTTTTAGTTACATACCTACGTGCAACGGACCAACACCAAAAGCTAAAGCTGAAGATGTAGTGAGAAGTATCCCAGAATGGGAGTTTGACCGTTGTCTCCCGCCCCCGAAGTTATTTAAGTATTGCATTACTCCGTTATTGTTGACTCCAATCTTTTTTCTCTGAGTCAACGGTAACACGATGGGTGTTACCATTGACTTCCCTTCGTCGGGAGTCAATGATAAAACTCCCTTGATGGGGGTTACCTTGAGGTTCGGTCATGTCATAGGTGGTCAAATTCTCACAGTCAAATTCGTCTGAGGGTTTGTCTCGAAATGAGGTCGGAGTTTGTTCGATACCCTATGAACACAATGAGACGAGAAAAATGGAAGAAAAAATATCACCTCGATCTTCACTTACAGGGCGTTTGATCGTTTGCGTGTTTAACAAGCGATTGTGGTTTACTACCGGCAGGTCAAGAATCCGCATTAAGTATCGGCATCGGGAGTCTACGGTTACACTACCAAAGCTCCGAGTAACTCGGAGTCAACAATAACAACTCCTTTTTTCAGAGCTCATATTAATTCGAGAGGAGCGTAACACACTTTCGAGCCAACGGGAGTCAGCGATCATACGCCCCCCAGAAGATGTTCGCAAACATAACTTCACCATCATAATCCTTTTGTATGGGGTTTGCCATCTCGTCTCTATTGCTACCGATTCCATTTTACTCTGGAAAACGGTGCGCGATTTGGGATTTTATCCATCTGATGATTGAGTATACTACCTACGTTAATTGGTTAGTAGGTAGGGTAGTGCCTGCACATATCTCACTCACGGACGAACTATTTTCATTTCGATATTGATTGAAACATTGTGCATGCTAAGTACGAATTTTTCCCATTCGATATCCTTGTATCTTCTGTTTCATTTTCAAATCATGAACTATATTGTATTACTATAGGGAGAGCTCCACCCGCTAACAGGAGGGCGTCTGAGGGCGGTGTGAACCTGCACTGGGGCGCTCGCTCCAACGTCCAGTGGGACCCAACAGCTCCGAGCGATGTCGTCAATAAGTTTCGCAACTACGAAATTTAAATTGCCATCCAGACAACGTCAGACATCACCTAACTCTTGGGGATGAATGCCCTCTGTGATGGTCCGATGGGCGACGACAATTTCATTGGGAAGAGAGTTGGGTAAACAATGAAGCTCCATTTTTGATCTTGATAGTGTTTTTTTTTTTTTTTTTTTTTAAGGAGGTATCTACCTAAAATTAATTTGATATTTTATTTTTTACGAGTACTTAGATGAAATCGCAATACCTATCTACTTGTAGATTAGCTGGGAGTCTTGTGATTAACATGTTTATCAAGTAGAAATTCCCACTCTGGTCAAAGTTAACCAATAGGTAATTACCAATACTTAATAACAGTACTATTTCTTAAAAACACAAACTCAAGTGAATAATAATGAGCTAATCATTTTTAAAACCATATTTAAAGTTTTAATTTTTAGCTTTTGCGGGTAGGTAATTAACTTTTTATTATGAATAAAATTTGAAAAGAATGAATTTCAAAGTTGAATTCAATTTGCGCAGGTACAACTTCGGAATATCACCAAATGATGGAGCCATAAAATAATAACAAAATCTACATTTTCAAGCAAATCCAGAAGTAGGTATCTTTAACAATAATCAAACATTCATTCACAGCATCGACATCAGTTAGTCTGTTAGACATTCCCCGTTGATAGGTAGGTACAGGTTTTCCTACGTCCAGAAAATTCAGAGAATCCAGAGAATTTACTTCATGGTAAAACACATCAGTAAGAGTTCCCAGATCGGAAAGGTATTGCAATACTAAGTACGTAGGTGCCACACAAATTTCTTTTACAGGTTGCGATCATAAACAGGTAGAAATGCATTTAGTCATAATTATGTCATAAAACTTGAAAATTCAGTTACAAAAATCTTGTGGGAGCTGATTGTTGACCCAACTGATTTGGATATTATACATGTAATATATTTTGCATTTTCTCCATCAAAAGTGGACAACATGAAAAATTACGTTTATAAAAGAAAAAAGTTCATCATATCAATGTTCATAGTTGTTGTACCAAACTGCGCTCAGCGACATGTAGTAGCCTGAGCGCCAATGCGTTTTCGTTTAACCTATTAGTAGTTGATCGTATCGTGAAAATGTCCTTTCGTGTTTTCCAAAAAACAGATCATTGTTTTACATAATGTAGTAAAACTTGTTGAAAAAAAAATTATTGATGTTGAAAACAGAGATTTTGTATGTGTGGATTACAGAAAAAAGTACCTTCTACCCGTAATTGTTGTGATGTTCATTAATGACAATCCCTATATAAAAATAGTATTATCGATTGTAACAATTAGAAAGTAACAAATATCCTGAAATAAATTGCACAATACCAAAGGCGATTAAATACAAATAGAACCACAATTTTACCTACAAACTCAATCAACAATGGGCAATGAAGACACGTTTGGGCCAGTTTTAATTCAATTCAATTATATTTCCACGTAAAATACTACAGCTAGAATGTCACACTAACCACAACACGGGGAGTACCTAACTCAAATGATTTGCAACTAAACGTGCGTTGTAAAAAAAAAAACAGGAATTTTGATGGTAAATTTCCATTTATTTCCAAATTACGTCAAGTGGCATAACAAATTTAAACGTTGAACTTTTTTTAAATAACGAAACGTGGAATTTATTATTCCAAGGGCCCGCTATACATACTTTTAGTTTTGGAATTATAAGGCGTACCGATAAAGATAAATTGACGCGATTTTGAAGGTGCATTGCCCAAATGCCCGTTTCATAGTATTTAAAATATAATTCCAAGAGAATACTGCTATCGATGTTACCATAGAAAACTATCGTTAAGTTTGTACATATATTTTTATAAATTATAAGCGTTATGTATACCCACATAGTTTATTAGCGTTGATTTTTTCATATTATATAGGTATCTTTCCAACATGATTTTTTTTTCACGTTGGTTGATGCTACTTAATGATTACGTATATTTTTTTTACTGTCAGTTACCACGTGAAATCTAGTTTTCATACTTACTTTAAAGAAATCAATATATAGATGGAAGCGATTCAATTCAGCGTAACGTAATCCTAATTGCGTGTATTTTTGAACAAATACCTATAATAAAAGTTGTCACGCCTATTTTTAATATTACATGAGTTACGTGCTCGATTATTATTAGATACTTATCAATTATTATTGTTATGGAAAATGCTGATAACGCATTGAATGATCATAATTCAGATACAGGGTATGAAAAATAGTGGCATTTACCAAGAAAAAGAAAGATTATTATCATGGTACTGTTGAAATGCGAGGGAATCAAAATTGTATTGGAATAAAATCTAATAATTTGTTGTGTAATGCTTATTCTGAGTAAGCCATTCTGCATGGCATGGTGTTCGAATGTTTAACATTGATGTCTAATTATATTCACTCAGACGGAAATAATAATCTAATTGATAACATGCTTAAGAAAACTACCTACCTTTTTTATCTGTATCATTTCTTCATGTTTCGATGGAAACCAAATTTAAATGTTCATATGTGTCAATATTCAAATATATGTACTTCATCCTAATATTGGTTTTTATTCCTCGCAATCTGACACCATAACCTCGTCAGGTTGTTAAAAATAACACGATCATTCGTGTTGAATAATTAGTAGGTAGTTCTCTTGAATAAATGGGTAGTTAGGTAACGGAAAATGTCCCGAACGATCGTGAAGCGAATATGGACACTTGGTCATCATTTCCCTAATATAGGCATTCACACTTCTTTCCACAAAATGAGGTTTACATTGCAAAATTCCTATCCAGTGCGAGCCGTCACGCTATATTTTATACAATTTTACCGTCTGGTATGAGGCTTCAGACAACCTCGTTATCCTGACGATAAATTTCCAAAACTAGGATTGTCCTCCACTGTTTTTTGCTTATAAATCTTCATTTTTGTAGTTTCGTTTGGTAGAAACATAACACCACGGTTTGGTTTTGACATGGACATGGCTTGGTGCCAATCAAATTTATCCGTTACAAAATAATGTAAGGTCACAAAAAAAGTGACGCAACAACCGATAAAAAAAATTAGGGCTACTACCTAGAGGTATGTTGTAACCAGGTAGCAAGAAGGTAGTGTAAAAAAAATGAGGTTCTGTGACAGTTACAAGCAGACACATCCATGTATGTACACAAGACAATGGGGGCAGGCCGGATTCGAATCACGATCGCAGCGAACTTGGTGGTATGGAGGTAGGTTCGGTCTAATATAGATTAGTTGTGTATAGTTTGGTGGTCTGGGTGCTCTCATCTCAAAATTACATAACATCAAGCAGACAATCCCTTAGTAAAAATTCAGATTATAGTTTCCACGGAGCGGGAAGGTCTCGGCACAGTTCCACGGACCGGGAAGGTAATAGATAGACGTAATAGAAGCGGGGCCAGGAGCGAGATGAGGGGAGGGGGGGTTTCGTACTTAGGCTCCTACTTATTATTTCGATTTGTTTCCTCGATAGTATCTACTTACAGGCTTATTATCAAGCTATAGATATTTCCAACCCTACCGCAACTTTTTTTTCCTACAGAGACTCCCGAGAACCGCGCTATAATTGAGCTGCAACGTTATCTTGACGAAGAAACTATCGAGTTGGGAGCTATTAATTGGTGGAACATTAACCGGCAAATTTTTCCACTGCTCTCCAAAGTTGCCGAGGAAAGGCTATGTGTGGTAGCTACGTCTGTCCCCTGTGAGCAACTTTTTTCCAAAGCGGGGGCAATTTTGTCGGAGAGAAGGAGCTCACTGAGTCCAAAAAAAGCTAGTATGCTAATTATTTTAAATCAAAACGAAAAACTATTTGTATAGGTAAACTCGTTCATCAAATGATTATTTTTTTGACACTGGCTTGAACAATTCTTTCCTATTGAATGAAAAGTTAGTCTGAGCCCTGATTCGTAGCGATCGTTATTTTATTCGACGTTCTGTACCGGGAAGGGAACTGTACCGGCATTTCGGAACGGTGACTTCTATGTCACTGGAATCATTGGAACCGTTCCTGAGAATTACCTGGACCGACACACCCCTAGATTATAGTGCCCGAGCTCTTAAGCAGGGTCCACACTATGCCGGGGTAGGCCGGGCGGGCTGACCCGGATGGCCTAAGCCGCGTTGTTGTAGACGCCCCGGGCGGCTTTGCCGGGTTAGAAAATGCCGGCCCGGGCCGTGCCGATCCCAACCCGCATAAAGTAGGTACAGATCAAAGGAAGCCGAGCCGAACAAAAATATAGAGTGGGGACGTGCCGAGCGGCTTCAGTTACAATTAAACCTCCGACCAAACTAGACGAATTATTTAATTTTCGACTTGGTTTGTTTAAGTAGGGTTTTTTATTGTTCATTTTAAGTAATGGAGTGGAATGACGAACAAGTTTTAGTGTTAATAGACTTATATAGAGAACGTCGTTTTCTATGGGATAGTTCAGATTCCCAACATAAATTAAAAAACCAAAGACACGACAGTCTCACAGAGATTGCTGTGTCTTTTGGAGTGGATAAAAATGAAATTGAGCGCAAATGGAAAAATTTAACCAGCCATTTTTGGAGGGAAAAAAAGAAACGTCTTTGACGTCTTTTTGGGGGCTGATTTAAAGCGAGTATCACCACAGCCATGGCTGACATAGCGACGTCATAGACGGTAATCATTTTTAAAACACTAACACTGAAGGACACTTTAAAAAAACCTCTAAAAAGTACTCTTCAACGAAGTCACCAGTCTTGGTGTTGAAACTAAATAATGTACTCGTAGGTAGAAATAACCCGGTTGGCTTCGTTTTCGGTGTGGACGTCGTGCCGGCCCGAACGTACCCGCCCGACTTAGCCCACCCGGGTCAACCCGCCCGGCCTACCGCGGCATAGTGTGGACCCTGCTTTAAGCAGGGTCCACACTATGCCGGGGTAGGCCGGGCGGGCTGACCCGGGCGGCCTAAGCCGCGTTGATGTAGACGCCCCGGGCGGCTTTGCCGGGTTAGAAAATGCCGGCCCGGGCCGTGCCGATCCCAACCCGCATAAAGTAGGTACAGATCAAAGGAAGCCGAGCCGAGCCGAACAAAAATATAGAGTGGGGACGTGCCGAGCGGCTTCAGTTACAATTAAACCTCCGACCGAACTAGACGAATTATTTTATTTTCGACTCAGTTTGTTTAAGTAGGGTTTTTTATTGTTCATTTTAAGTAATGGAGTGGAATGACGAACAAGTTTTAGTGTTAATAGACTTATATAGAGAACGTCGTCTTCTATGGGATAGTTCAGATTCCCAACATAAATTAAAAAACCAAAGACACGACAGTCTCACAGAGATTGCTGTATCTTTTGGAGTGGATAAAAATGAAATTGAGCGCAAATGGATAAATTTAACCAGCCATTTTTGGAGGGAAAAAAAGAAACGTCTTTGACGTCTTTTTGGGGGCTGATTTAAATCGAGTATCACCACAGCCATGGCTGACATAGCGACGTCATAGTCGGTAATCATTTTTAAAACACTAACACTGAAGGACACTTTAAAAAAACTTCTAAAAAGTACTCTTCAACGAAGTCACCAGTCTTGGTGTTGAAACTAAATGATGTAGGTAGAAATAACCCGGTCCGCTTCGTTTTCGGTGTGGACGTCGTGCCGGCCCGAACGTACCCGCCTGGCTTAGCCCACCAGGATCAACCCGCCCGGCCTACCGCGGCATAGTGTGGACCCTGCTTTAGAATGTGCATGGCCGAAAATTGGCTCCACCCATGTTCGAGCCCCTCCCGACTGTGGGGACACACTATAGCAAAGTGGAGGGATTTTAGTAACAGCATCATTTCCCTGTTTCCTTCTCGAGCCGTGGGTCATGGAGAATTAAAAAGGATTAGGAGTGTGTAACTTTGAATTTGCTTTTCATTTCCATCATGACGGAATAAAAATAAATAAAACTCGAGGGAACAGTGTGACGGAGAACGAACAAACGAGCGAACTAAGCCTTTCATATGGACATATGGACAGCTTAATTTTTTAACGCAAGAACGGAATTTTAACCCCAATCCTAAGTAGGGTTATCGTCTGGAATCACACACACACACACACACACACACACACACACACACACACACACACACACACACACACACACACACACATATATATATATATATATATATATATATATATATATATATATATATATGAATGATTAGTATATATATATAATTGATGAATAAACTAACTTACTAGTGAAGTTCGTTCATAATTATGTCAGAGGTACTAGAGGGTGGTTTAATATGTAGTGGCCCCCAGCCACGGCGTCGGACAGAGCCAGTTTAAAGAGAAAATTCAATTAAATTTCAAGGGCAGGTTCAAGCACACTTATTCCAGCTATTAAGATATTCGATGCCTCGACAGAGTTCAAACCCGTGTCCTTACTTACTAAGGAGAATTTTCGTTCAAGTTGCAACACTCCAACGGGTTGAGCTATGAGGCTGATTTTTTATAGGGAACTCAGGATCCCAAAGTCATGCAGGTAAATAATTGACACTACTGACACTTCGGGAAAGAAGGTGCCAAACAATAGGTCACATTAAAATATGGACAATAGGGGGGAGATTAATAACCCCCTCCTCAAGCAAGAATCGAAGAAAATCTGATACCCCATAGCAATTGGAACCATATAATTCACATCCTTCGGGTCCACTGTAATAGTGCGGTAGCCCTCCAACCTAAACTCTGGGGGCGCATAAAAGAATTTTAATTTTCAGAAGCCAAACACAACGTTTCACCAGATGAGGAGTCGGAGAAGCTAAGTGATCCTCCCTGGTGAGCTAATGACACCCTATCTGATCAGATACAAGCTTATTAATGACCTTTGGTTAATGAAAATGGGATCCTGGGAACGTAGCAGCAAATTAGGTTGGAGAACGCAGAGCCCCTTCACTCATGCCGCGATATCTCATTTATCTGTAACTCCATATCGGGAATTTATGAATGAACGGAAATTTAAGCTGCTCTATGTTTTTGCAAAACTCAAAAATATTCTTAGCCCAATGATGTTAAAAATGACATATATTGCTCTGGTTGAGTCGGTACTCACTTACTGCCTTCCTGCTTGGAGTGGTGCATACCCTACTCCACTAGAGCAAATAAAAGTAGCACAGAAAGTACTAGTAAGAAAAATATCAAAGGCTCAATTCAATGCTCACACAGCGCCCCTGTTCAAAAAATTACAAGTACTCCCCTTTGAAATGATAGCAGATACCCAGAGAATTAAACAGGTCATTAGAGATGGTTCATTCTTGCTACCCCAACACACAGCTGATACTAGATCGAAACATCAATTAAACCTAAAGCAACCGAAATTTAAGAACTACCCTTGCACAAAATAATTATATAGGTATATAAAGGAATTTCCACTTTTAACAAACTTCCAACCAAACTTAAAGAAAAATTACTTGCAACCAATAACAAAACTGTTAATAAAGAATTAAAAAAATTATTTTTTAAGCTTCCTGTTATAATATAAAATATTGCTGAGTAAATAGAAAATACAAATAAATTAATATAGAAATAAGAGTATAGTAAATTAGGCTTAAATTTATAAACTTCGCTATGTGATCAACACCATATTATGTATGTTTAATTTAATTCTCGCTATCCTTATCGGCTAGTATCATGACCATCCCCTACCACGGACTTGTCGTCCATATTCTTTCTACGGAAGCCCTATGCAGTCAGTCAGTCGTCCATATTGGGGATTAATTTCCAGTTACTCATTACTATTCCATTTTTTCTTTTTAAAGTGTCTTTTTATTTTCTGGAGAAGTGTTGTTCTTGTACTTACTAGGTTTGTTCGCAGTGACCATCAAACCGGTAAGAAATGGTTGGAAACGCGTTTGGGGCGTTCGCAGTGTCCATTTGAGGAAATCTATGACTGTATAGCATCCATAGTGGTCCGTTCGCAGTGACCACCAAACCAGTTTGAAACGCGTTGTGGATCGGTTAGACTGGTCAGAGAAATTTCTGCTGACCGATCTGACGGTTTGTCCCCCACCACACCGCTACTCGAAGTAGCCAATCAAATCATTCCACTGTGAGATGTAGGGTAGCGGGAGCTCAGCGAGCTGAGAGATGATAAGCCAGCCGAACGAGATGAGAAAGCTGTCGGACATCTGCATGACGTGCACTGTTCACTAAGTTCTACCTTTGCATTTACCCTCGTTTTAATTCTACAGTTATTTATTGAAAGTTTCCTACTAGTTGTGTGATATGGAAAATCTTATTGGTGACAACGACGTAGAATGGGAATCTTCGTCTGAATAGCAACAAAATACAAAATCAAACAGTAAAATGTTATTACTTAATCTCAACTGAAGAGTTATTTGTAAAGCTATTAACATTAAAAATTAAGAACGACGGTCGACTTCGATTTAAATTCTTCCCGCGAGATAAACACCACATTCTCCCACAAAATCATCAGCTGGAGGCAAGAAAAGATTGAGCATGGATTTCTTATTCCTGTTGGAAGGTTTGTTCCCAATGAATACTTTTCATTTTTCAACCTGTCTGTTGTCTTGCAGGCCATCTCTTTACGGTTCAGGTTCTTTATTCATACATGAAATGTATTTACCTATTCAAGAATGAGGCGAGCCCACCAAGCAGGTTACAGCTGTTGGAGGCTATGCGACGGTTAACTTTAGTCAAACCCGGTCGCAGTGTGGATTTGGTTACAAACGGTTTGAAATTAGGTGTTGGTCACGCATGCGCACTAAACCAATCACAAACCTGGTCGCCAACGGTTGGTAACCGTTTCCAACCGGCACTGCGAACAAAGCTATTTAAATATGGAAATAAAGCAATTTTTAAAAAAACGGCCCCCGGGAGGGCCCCCAACCTTACCTGAGGTTGTTAACTCGGAAGTTGGTCGGTCGAAGTCAAAAAGGAAATCTCCCCAACATCCCATCTGCATCATGCACGCTAGCCCACCGCCGCGTTACAATACTGTATTCATATTTCATTGTCATAGCTTTTTTGTAGTACCACCTGTTTCAAGGTAACATGTGTTGTATCTATCTAGTTTATTTGTACTGCGTTTATCCTAGCGTTTCCGAGTTGAGCTTGTTTATGATTCCTCACGATTACCGGAATATTTACGAATTATTCTCTGAGCCCCCTCAGAGGTGGCCATCTAATTTTAATTATATCATTTGGATATCAATCTCATTTTCAGGTACGAATTTTCATGTGTTGCTTCCATTATGTGACCTATTAGTGTGCCTACTTTCCGGATATGGTCACGTTTCCCCCGGAAAGAGATTCTATAGATTATATAATTGTGGAGCTCACTTTCAAAAGGGGTCATATCCACTTCCAAAAAATTTTCAGGAAGTGAAAAAAAAAACGCTCAAAGAGTTATTGATTGGAATTTAAATTTAGTTTTTAATCTAGTGTTGCTTAGTGAGGCACTAGAAATTATATCCCAAAACATGAGCAGCCAATCTCGAAAACCAAAGGAGTTACAACTAATTATCATTAGGATATGACCCCTTTTGATCGAAATTTCGGATATGTTCCATTTTGATATAAACACATCCAGTTCTCAATAAAAAAATCTCAAAAATCAAGTGCAGGTAATTCATATTTTTTTAGGTATGAAAAAAACATGGATTATGTTTCCAAATTATACAATGTGAGTAATAATAAGCTAAGGTATTATCAACCAATTTTCAGTTTGGAACGAACAAAAAAGCCAATAGGTATAGAAAAAAATCTCAAAAAATTTTTAAAATCGGTCAACATTTCAATCATGAAAATCAGTTTCCTTTTCGTTTTCTACTTCGCCAACGTCTTGTGAGGATGCTACTTCATGGGTACCCAAAAGAACGCCAACAATACCCTCCATTCTTGGCAACACCAACACGATACCTTAGCAATGCAAAAATGACGATAAGCCTAAAAATCTAAAGAGACAAGAACTAAAAAACAGAAAGAAGCACTAGAAAAATCAGCGATACAGGAGTGAAACATGTTATCACAGCATGTCTTGATATCATTGAATATTGGGAAGTACAGGAGCACAGTTGATAACAGGAGTGCCGAAGAGTATTGCTCCTGCACTCTGTTGGTTATTCATACCAAACCCTTGAAATCTTATCACCAAACAGCACAGGCATTCTAACAGGTACCTATGTTCAAAACTAGAGTTCAAAAAAAAATGTGGTAGATAGCATTTTGGATATATTCCTTTTTGAAAATAATTGTTGTTTCTTTCCCTTCTAGGTGTACCTTCAGAAGTTATCTTTGAGATGACCTTGAAGTATTGGCACATATGCATTACTGTTATCCTAGATTAGGGCCCCTTAGGACCCCATCTCGGGTTTAGACATCCCTCAGTACGGAGGGAGTGAGAGAGGGGAGGGGGTGCCATACGACAGAGGGATGCAGGTGATGGGGACCGGGGAATGGTCCGGAACCTATAGCCTCCCTCTCTACCCCATGATAATTGAACGTAGGAGAGGTATAGAGACAGAAGCTTTTTCTCTCTGCTCTCCGTCGTGTGTGGGGGGTCTAGCTCTCCAGGCCTGGACCCGGCAGTCTATGGGTTGCTCTAGTGCTGTGGCTCTTTAAACAACTACATTTTTAAACCACGTTCTAGTGCCCCTAGATATAATTGATGAATAAACAAGCTTTCTAGTGAGGTTCATGCACAATTATGTCAGGGGAACTAGAGGGTGGTTTACGCCCTCCCATTTCCCAACCCAGTATCATAGACTGCCTGGGGACTCTTTCAACTGATGAACCTTTGGGAATGTGGACAGTGCTGCCAACATGGCCGGGCTGAGTATCGTTTTGCACAACCTTCTAGAAGGCGCCCGTCCCACTAATTTTTGAATTTTCTCTTCAAACTGGCACTCTCCGACACCGTGGCTGGGGGCCACTACATTGTTAAACAACCCTCTACTGCCCCTGACATAATTATGAATGAACTTCACTAGGAACCTTATCACACGTTGCCATCTTCCCATGTTTATCTTTCCTAAAGTAGTCCATAACAGACTCAACTTCGCCTGTTTCGACATTTTCACGGAATACAGAACTAAGTGGTAACTTTACACCACAGACGGAACAAGTTAACTTGAGAACAACTAGAACAACCGAACAGAATAGAGGTTGCATTACAGGATAGAGTTAATGCCATGCCTACCACAAAGCTAGTACCTAGCTGTGTGGAGGAAGAAACCACTATGTCGGACCTACCTGCTTGGACAGAGGGTACCTTTATTTGAAAATATTCAAGGTATTCAGATATCCAGATGGGGTTAGGGGAGGGCTCAGGGGGGTTTCTTTCATAACATGAAAAAAGCGTGGAAGTAGTTATGCTAGTTGGAATGTAGGTTTTCAGATGACTAGTTCTTCAACTAACCATTCTTGGCCGATAGCCAGTTATTCAACTCCCACCACTGCCACATAACTTCAGTAAAGTTGTCATTTTATCATGATCATGTCATGTATGGCCAATGAATAAAATGGGCAGTTTCTGCTAGTATTTCATACAACTGCCGGGCAGAACAAAACTTTCAACTTTGAATCAATTAACTTCTAATCCAGTTCTTTAAGTTATTTGCTCAGTTCACACAGTTTTGTCTAGTCCTTCAAGAAGCACGGTCTTGTTTTGGTGTCCTTCTTCTGAGATCAAACTGACGGAACAAAGGGAATATTTTGGAGTTGTAAAAGTGAAGTTGCCACGAGTCTAAGCTAATTAATGGGGTTGTCTATTACATGAATATTATATCATACTAAAGAGGAGAGGTAAGGGAAATAATATCATAATCTCAGTTTGTTCTGACTTATTATTAATCTTGTTCACATCAAAATATTGTTCACAGATATTCCAGTACTCACAATAGGTAAACATAGGTAATGTAGGTAAGAGAAACATTCATTACTTTGTTCTATGTAAATATAATTATTAGAAGTAGAATGACACATTGCACCTACCTGTTAAAAAATGTCCTTAGTGCCTACAAAAATAAGAGATCATGGAGATAAATGTTCTTATTAAGGAGTAGAGAAATTCAATGCTTATGATACCTACCTACCACATCAGTAGTATTACTGTATAAAAATAACCTGGAAGAACCCATGAACAAATTTATATTTTTAATTATTTATTTTTGAATATTTAAAAATCAATAATTTGGGGAACTAAAAAATAAATGAATCCCATAAGCAAGAACGCATTCCATACAATGTTTCATATAATAGGTAACACAACAATTGGAATCTTGAATAAATTGAATTTAATTCAATTAATCAAAATATTGATTTTTTATTTGATAAATAAATACCTAATATAGCAATCAGTATTGATGAAAATGTGAATACAAAATTAACCAAAAATTATATATGCCTACTTATATTATATTCATTAAAACATGGAAAAAACTGGCAACAATCAAAAACTAAAAATGATAAAAGTACATCGTCGATGTCGCTAATGACTCTCTTCCGAATGAAGTGTGGCTCAAGTCATTAAATTAATTTAAAAAATTCATTATCGATGAGATTGTGCATCCAGTCTAGCAATTATCACCTACATTTGGACGCTGTTTAGGGACTTTCATATACATTGAATTTCATTTTTATATTTTACAAAGCAGATTCCCCTATAAAAAATTACTTGTCAAGGGCCCGGAAGACCTTCGGAGGCCATAGCTGCTGAAGGAGATACATCAATTTTCAACACAGCTCACATTTTCAAGTATTTGTTCAACTCAATCATTTAAACCTTTATCGATGTATGAACGTTATGCGATGCGTAACTGCCAATTTTAATTCGTAAAAGACAGAAGTTCTAGAGAAAAAACGTGAAGAAACTAATGAAAACTTGGCTTTTTGCCAGTTTCATTGGTGTCTTTTACTTACGTTAGGTTGCTTCCTGTGCAGCAACTGATAATCAGTATTCCCTCAAGAACTGTTTTCTGTTTTAATTAATAAAATTTACAAGAATCAGTAGGTACTTCGTCGACAGAAACTTGGCCCAGAGACTATATACCAAAGCCTTACTCAAAACTAGTTTCTTGAAACCAGTTCAAGAATGAGAATCTTGTTTCTTATGTACACAGTAAGCTAACAAATGAGATTTCTCAATTTGATTTACCAAGTAATAAAACGACACATTGATCACATCAACGTATAAAACTTTGTACAAAAATATTAAACCTGACTCACCAACGTCTCGCTATTGACAAATGTACAGCATAAATTGCACGATCCACTAGGTACTATTACGAACACACTTCCGAGTGTTTGGCGAGCTCCTCTTGAGTCGTAAAGTTGGCACTACAGTTGACACATCCGTAAACGAGTTTTACGGAATGGTGGACTTGTTTTGTGTGGGCTGCGAGTTCAGACTTGAAAAACCATTCCCCACAAGTGGAGCACACAGTTTTCCTTTCTTTTTTCGGCCTGCAACGAATGTTTCCATAAAAATTCAAAGAATAGTGGAAAATTTATAGGAGGTATCAATGATCTGTTGAGCCCATTGAGAGAACGTGATACTTGAAAGCATTTTTTCCACTTTTATTGACTAACAAAGTGTTCAAACCCACCTTTGAACACAGCTTTAATTAACACGGAGTTCAATCCACTCCTTCTTTTCAACCCCTAATCTTCAGTCCTGCCTGTTGGTTTTCCCAAATCTTTCCAATACCGTGAGAACATGCACCTACTCGCAGACCCAAACATTAACTGTCGACCTATGAATAGAAAAATCCCTCTAGGAAATGTATAGACCGTTAAGTCCTTCAGCAATAGCCTAGTTAGCTGGCTGTGGATTTTTCCCTCCATTGTCAACATACCAAATGGAGATAAGTGCAGTCATTCCCCTATCTCATTCCCTTTGTAATGCATTGCGTATTTCTATTGGAACCCCACCTTGTCAACCTGACCCCCACTAGTTTCTTGCTGCCTTTTGGATATTACTTGTCTTGAGATGAAATGTGTGTTCAGTGACTTCCTATTCATTTTACCAAACAGAGCAACCTACCCGTGACTTTTACTCTTGCTCTTGAAGTAACAACCCTTCAGGTTCATATGTACATACAAGTAAATTTCGTATTACATAAAACATTACTAATACGAAAGAAACAATTTGGAAATGATGTATTAACATATCCACATCAGAAAAAAACAGAAAATAAGTCTGCCAAGTTGGGTGGGCAGTAGTGTTTCCTCACTTGTAACATGAGCACACTAAGAGCTAACCGCCACAATCACTGATAATTTCATCAAAATCGGTTTATTAGTCTCAGAGTTTCAAGGAATTGGCACAAACACACAGACAGACTTCACTAAAATTCATCAGGAAGTTCTGAAACGCAAAAAGCAAGCGACATTTTTCATTTTGAGGGGCAAAATGTTTGTCGACTTCTGGCACGAACATGAAGCTTCCGTTCCGTGGGGAAGCAAAAGTTGTTATTAAACAAATCTTAAATACCATAATAACATTTAACAAAAACCAGCGTTTAATTAACTTCCCACATAATGAGCATCTTTAGAGGTTGGTTATTGTACAGATGCTCCATAACTCGAAATTTGATGCTCGAGTCAACAAATCACTCTGTTCTTTTCAAATCCAGATCTCTAAAGGATGTTCTTTCGATTATGCAATGGCCTAGATCCTCTACCTTGATCTTCAAAATCTATTACAGTTGCGCACAAATTTTTCAGCTAAATCTTCTCTCTCCACATTCACTGAGTAGAGAGGGTGCATTGGACAAAAGAAATAGGGCCCTATTGAAACTAAAAGAGTCAATGAGGGCCACTACTAACTTTCACATTTGTACACTCGGCTGTGTATTATCCACGCCGACCAGGTCACATCATGTTCAAATATGGGTATCCTAATCTGTCTGTATCTCGTGGCTTCTAAACTCAACATTTCCGTTATTCCTTATGGTCCATGTTTTGGCTTTTGACTTACAAGCGTTACATGTAATGCCCACTGCTAGTGTCAGTCCATAGAATACCTTGGGTGATCCCAGCCTTTCCACGATCTACTTCTCCATTTTCTATGCATCTTTCATGACCTGGTAACTACTTAATTAAAACAATATGTTGTGTTTTGAACTCTGAGTTGCGAGTCTGAATTTTGGACTCCTTATCTAGTCTGTACCCTAAACTTCTAAGTTAGAATGAGGATGGAAGCTGAGGGAAAGATTCATTCTGGAGCGCAAAATCCCGTGAAGTGAGAGAGGATACCCCGAAGCGCAAAAGTCCCATGAGGTATTTTAGGAGGTAATCACAGAGCGGGAGGTTCCGGGAGATGACAAGAGGTTACACCCCGGACCGGAAGTCCCTTGAAGTATTATGGAATCATCCGAGATGATAGGAAAATACACCCCAGAGCGCGAGGTCCCATGAAGAGTAAGGAAGCATATCAGGGATCTAGGTAGCCCCCCAGAGGTGCAATGAGGCCCTAAATCCTCGATGACAGTATCCCGTCAGAGAGATACCACTCTTACTAATAGCATTAATGAGCTATGTTCGGAGTAGATTGGATTTTCAGGACCTGGATCACCCATCCAACGCCAAACTCAGCCTCTCAAGAACACGAGAAGAAGCGTGTGACGCCCGTTGTTTTCCAACGGAGCGACGGCAGTGCTTTCTCTGGGATTCTGACGGGAACTCAGTCACAAGCAGAGGAATGGTATCAGTGGTAAATTCAAAAGGCAGACATTTCTGAGATACAACGATGCAGGACCCCCAAAGAGGGGGGGGGGGGGGCAGCCATTACAGTGCGGTAAGGGAATCGCATGGTCCACATAATACTTCTGTAACTGTTGTTTTGCTGTGAGCTGTTTCGACTGAATATTTTATTTGGCGAATCTAAATAATACATGATCTATGTCGGTTCACAATATACTTTGTTGCTATGTACCTAGTTTGGTCAGTTAATATTTAGCTTCCTTTAATCAGGCTACAGGACTCAATCGAGCTTCAATGCTAGCCATTCTTTCTGCGTACATAACTATTTGTTAATTTCTAGTGTTGTTTTCTAATCGGCTCTTCACACATCTAACAATGGCTTATAGCTCACTCTCATTCTAGAAGATAGAAGAAGGAAAGCAGAATCCTTGAATTCCATTTACATCCTCTGAAGGGAGGGCGAAAAACTGTTTATGTTACTGCAGCAAAGGCAGCATGTGAGGGTAATTTGATAAAGAACATTTTTGGATTTCCACTATGCTTGGAACCCATGATATAAACATTAGGCAAAGAACTCAAAAGTGAAGAAAGATTTACGCCAATACGAAATTGGGGGCACAATACAAAACCGTATGTCATCACTAGGTATCTCATTTTTTCAAACAGTTTTTCTTATATTCATAGGAACTTGGCAGTCACCTACTGTGGAATCAAGAGTTGTGATTCTCCATTTTAGGGCCTACATAATGTTTCGATAGAGTTCTGATTAACAATAACTATAAGTCGGCTGAAAGATATTTTGGTATCCATCCACTAGGAATAAACTGAATAAATATCGAAAGATACCACGTTTTTAAAGGCAGGGATGAGAACCGAACAAAAAGGTAAGAAGCAATGGGGCATTTCACTTGCATTCTTCAATTTTATAAGCTGAAAAAGCTCAATGAAACTTTACGAAAAGATGCAACAATTTGTTCCCTGCAATGATCAAAGCTAGGCTACTTACGCATCATCGGGCGAGGAGGAGCGCTTCACTGCAGTCAGTACTGGTGCCTTCGGGATTTCGGAAGGGACTAGTGGAACTGGACTTGCCATGGGTTCCGCTTCCTTCATATACGCATTTGGTACTAAGGAATGTACACTTTCAATGACTGGATTGTACTTGGGACCAGAGGAAGAGCCATTTGACATGACCGGGGGTTGAAACTGATGGAATAATAACGAAATAAAACAATTTGAGAACGCACAAGTCATAAGACAAACGTGAGATAAGAGCAGGCGAAACTATAAATAATAGGTAATATTAACATCACATTATTAAAATTTGAAAATAACTTACAGGAATTTTGACAAAATATTCAATTATCTATATTCAGGGTTGTTTGATTTGAATCAACATTTTAAAAACATCAAAATCAGAACGAATGTAAAATCTTCTTTTTTTCTCTCAATTTTATTTGCTGAGAATGAAAAGTTCTTTGGGAGCGGCGTCTAGCTTCCTAGTATCCGACAGTTGAACACATTGCTTCCCCAACTTTTTAGGAGGAAGATAAACATTGTACATAAACATCGTACTATTGAACAAAGAGTAGTACTTCCGTGAACTGAGCCTTCCTTTTAGGATGATTCTCGGAAGCCCCCTTCTTCTCTACAGCCTTGCTCAACATCCCTTTGATCATTTTCGCTTACCATCATTTACTCAAAGTGACCCTTAAGCAAACATCAAACAAAAAATTAAAATGTTGTATCTTAATTTTTTTTAAATCCTATTTGAAATTTTTTTAAATCCGATTTAAATTTAACAAATCTGATTAAGTTTTTTTATTCTTTTAATTTAAATCACCATTTTTTAACCCTGATTATATTAGCAAATTATGTAAACGAGAGGGCGACTATGCATTGACTACGAACTGACCAAGACGATTGTTTTAAGTGCATTCACGTTTTTTAAAACGAAAAGTTTTGTCAATGATAAAAGAATGAAGCAGGTATGAGAAATTAACCAAAAGAAGTAAAGTAGACACTCTCTTAACCGGCCACAAATTATACTCAGGATATTCGTATTAATAGGAACATGTTTAATTCTTCAATAGGGCACTTGAGGAAGTTTTGTGCCATACTTGTTCTGGCCCTTTATCAGTTTCTTTGGAGAGCTGCGTTATCTTTCAATATTGATTTACAAAATGGAGGTTTATGAGTGTTGGGGGTGTAGACACCAAAAGGAAAGGGCATAGGCAGTGCACTCTGTTACGGGCTACAAACTAGAAACAATTTCATGTTTCCACTGTATGAATTACAAACTACTACATCTACTACTAAACCTGTTTGACTATCCCACAAAATAATAATGTGTTATATTTACCATGTTTCTATTGTTAGGCACTCCCGCTCTCGTCAATGCAGCAGCAATTTTTTCTTGTGTGGAAGCTACGAGAAGATGATGTTCATAGCTGATGTTCACTTTACCCAAACAGTTCATACACACGTTATTAGGATATGGGCCAGACTCGTTCAACTGGAACCAATTGGGCAAGTGAGGTGTAATTCCAACCTTACATCGCTTACATGACAATAATATTAAGGAAAAAGATAAAAACGAGACCAGTAGACTTCGAAATTAACAAATCTAAGCCATCAATTGATATGAAATAATGGTTAAGCTGAACTGGAAAGTGGGACTTCAGTAAAATTAAACAAGGTCAACTCCAACCTTCATTGCTGATTGGAAATGAACCAATCCCACAAGATCATAAGTAAGTTAGGAAAAGCAGTTAGAATAAGATGAAAGTTTCAATTAAGATCATGGTCATCTTCATCATGACTATTTTCTGGACCATAAAGCATGAAGCTGAACATATGGGGTACAACATATGACCAACTTGTGCGGAGGAGGAGCGATTAACCGACCCTATCTTCCGACAGTTGGAGCCTATTGATGAAATTTTAACTGCCTGATCCTACAAATATTGGGTGGGAAAACCACACAAAGCTGTGTTTCCTCTGTGCGAGCTAAGCTATCTGGGCATTTGTTCAGATGGGGGTGAACAATTGTTGGTTGTTTCCACCAGCCGAACGACTGTTCACTCCAGCTGTGCAAGTGAACATCCAAACAAAAATGAAAATATTGCCAAACATTCGGATTTGTTTGTCTTTTCTGTAGAAGTGGTACTTACATTTTTTTCATTCTAGTCATTCCTAGTGAAGTTCTGAAGTTAATAGGTAAATTTCTTTAATTAATCTTGTAAAGTTAAGTTAATCAATTCGCGATGGACGAACATTTAGTAGCTCGGGTAGGGGTGTAAAGATTTACAAGTACTTTACCTAGCCTTGTTAGCTTCATATACGCTTGGTGCTACATCGAGTCTAACGGCTAAAACTGAAGAAACACAGAAAATGCTTCAGCCAACTTCTGGCTCTCAATTATTATCAATATAGGACCCGACATTTTATTTGAGGTACTAGCAGTTTCAGGGAAACTCCCTATCAGATTTCAAATTCCTAGGGGTAACAGGAGGGAATTTAGCTCTATCCTTGGATCAGGATGAAGCCGGTGATTGCATTCGTCTCTTGATGTCTGAGACCGGTAAGAGTAGTTCCTCCTTCTCGATTCTTGAATACGCTGCATCTGGGGATATGCCTGACGGTTTTTACAACCGAAAGGGATACCTCTGGGTGTAGCAGGTAAATCGCCTCTCACCTTTGAAGGAGGAACTCTCTCTTTCCATCACCTCTCATTATTACATGGTAGCAGAGCGTGGTTTCGAGCCACCTCTGGTCCCCACCCAGCTCCTCTATTATTGAATGTCCTGCCCCCCCCCCCCCCCCCCCCCCCCCACCAATAGGCAAAATGGGCATTAACCCTTGAAAAACTGAAAAACATACCCCTACCCTGCCTATTTGGAGCCACTCTGTCACCCATTACCCCCCCCCCCCCCCCCAACCCTGCTCGTTGAAAGCCCAGGGAGTGTGACGGATAGGAGTAGTTCCTCCCTCTCGATTCTTGAGTACGCTGCATCTTGGGATATGCCTGACGGTATCTACAACCGAAACCGGGATACCTCTGGGTGTTGCAGGTTAATCGCCTCTCACCTTTGAAGGATGAACTCTCTCTTTCCGTCACCTCTCGTTATTATATGTCTCAGGGAGGCCCCCTATAAAATATCATCTTCCTAGGGTGAACAGTTCCGAATCAGAGGATTTTGGACACTGATTTTTGGGAATAACTACCTAGCAATTTTCGATTATGAAGATCTTAGTAGGTAGACAATTTGCTTTTCTGTAATACTAATCATACTAAATACATAATGAGCCTAAACGGATTACCATGAAGGGGTTTATACCAACATTATTCTCTACAGGTACTTACTCAATAAACGGCTCCAATTATTGTAATGTATATTAATGTACGTACCTACGTTATCTTACACATTTCGACTTTGTGTTGCATAAGAGTCTGCTACACATTAAGACATTTTATGCCTTTAGTTCAAGAATGAACATTAATATGTTGAATTCTATTTTGAACAAATAATTTTGACGAATAATGTTCAAAACAATAATTTTCATTGATAACAATCAATGAAAAACAATTGTAACAGTTTCAATGATTTCATTAAACTCTTGTAATAAAGTAATTATCTCTACCCACAGCTTCATTTGGGCGTTTTCTCGGAGTGATTTCTAACGTGGAAACTAATAACAACAAAATGTTGTCCCAGATAGGCTTCCTGTCAAATTTAAACTTTCTAGGGTGAACATGAGAGATTTTAGCTTACTCAGCTGATCAAGATGGAGTCCGTCATTTCATTCCAAACTAGTTGTGTCAGAGGCTCCCAATAAAGTTCATTTTCCTTGGCTGAACAGGAAATAATTTTGCTCACTCAGATGATCAGGATGGAGCCCACCATTTCCTTCATCACATGATATCCCATTGAGGCTCCCTATCAACTTTCAATTTCCTAGTGTTAGGAGAATTTACCTCACTCAGCTACGAACTTATTTGCAATAATTGTAGTCAAATTTGGGAGAAACTAATACCAGGCCATTGCTCATCGTCAGTCAGATTTCCGCAGTCGATTCCCAATGTAACCTCGCGAACGATCCCTAATCTCGCTGGGTGCTCCGACTTTGAACAGGTTAGGGACAAGCGAAGACGAACGAGGTCGAGAAAGCATTCCCGTCAGTCGCATTTTCATGCAGATCGTGACGGAAGGCCCAAAAAGGGATTACGGAGGAAAAGACGTCGGGACTTCTCCTCATCGTCATCACCTTACCGCCTTATCGTATTCGTCGGCGTCTGAAGTGGCCTTGCCCTGGGACAAATCAATAGCCTCCTCCGAGGTTGGACAAGTACCATCTGTCCCGGCCCTCCCACAGCAACTTCTTGCTGTTATGGGAGTAAATGAAGCTCCTCCAGTGGATCAATTTGCATCCACCCTACTATGGAGGAAAAATGGCGAGAAACCACGAGAAAAGGTTTAGACAGGGCAACGTATGCCGAGCTTCAAGCCAAGTACGACCCTAAAATCCACGCAGCATCACTTCTCCCCCGCATTTGGATGCTGATCTACAGGAACGCTTTCCGGGTTTAGCCACAAGGGCGGATGAGTCGGCTCGGTAATCCCAAACATTGATAGTTCAAGCACTACTGGCCGTGACCGAGACAATTAATTTGGTGTCGACGCTTCCGGTTTCAGAAACCGATTTTCTCCACATTATGGGATGTGTCAAACCTTTTGACAGCCAATTTATTTCGGGAGTCTTGGACCAGAAAAACAAGACTTAATTCAGCATCTCAGACCAGAATATAGAACAACGGCTCAACACCAACCTCTCGGACAGTCTTAACTGTTCGATGACACGGCGGCGAAGTGGGTTCAGACCATATCCGACAAGGATAAAATAAAAAAGTCCATTATTAAACGCCCTAGGGAAAGGAGTTTTGCTTCCCCCAGAGACATTGAGTGGAAGAGAATTAAAAATTTAATTGATCTACAAAAGATTTGCTTATGACGACTCCAACACGGGGTAACCGGCGGAATCCTCTTTTTAAATTAAAGGGACCTCTACATGAGGAAGAGTATAAGCCGACTATGGTTCCTTAAACTCTTTGCCAATCGAAATCCGAGAAGTAAGTGAGTGAAATCTCTGACCATCTTCGATACAGTCACTTTAATTGGGCTAGCAAATACGATTTATAAACCGGCCTTTAGTCTAGGCTAGCTAGTCAGTACGTACAAACACTAAGCATAAATTCACAACCGCTTAATTATTAAATTCATTAGGTAGCTATACATTAAGATAATTTATGGATGCAGGCCGAGGGCTTGGTAGATGCCCCAATCAACACTACTGCTTGTATGGCGTGAGTTTATCTTTCTGATGTTGGAGAAGAACATCTCGACCTCTAAAAACAACAGGGAAAATCTATGACTCGGAAATAAGTTTCTTAACATAATTTCAAAGCGAAGCACTATCAAAGAAAAAACAACTTGTTCAAAGAATATAAAGTAGGTACATACATAGGTACCTAATTACATCAAATATCTATCTTACCTCCAACCTAAAACATGTTTTGATTTTCTCCTCCAAATTCAATAGTTTACCGAGTTCCGAGAACACATTGATGGAAACTTCACAGTTTGAACAAATTCTACACATGTATTGTATTTCGTCGGAGGTAGGAACCCTCGGAGGGGCGACAAGTTGAGATGAAATCTGTTGGATACGATTCGCCATCGCCATCGCATCGACGCCAAATTCAACACCACGAAATTATAAAGCACATCTAGTTTCTAACAACGGGGAATATCCCCCGTCGCAACATATGAACTAAACAATAAACTCGAAAAAAAGTTATGTCTATTATATTGCCCAAAACCCCCAAAATGCCTATACATAATGGCAAAAAATGTTTGTAAACCTCGAAGAAACCTACATCTTCTTCATCTTCTATTTCCTGATATCACGCTGAAGAAGGATGGCGGACTCAACCTCGGTGCACCTCACTAGTGTTAGACACGCATAAAAGCAGAACAGCTAGCTGCAGTCATAACAGAATAGCTTTCTACTATTAATACACATGAAAAAATCCCCACTGCTCGTTAACTGCGCAAAATAACGCAGACATTTGACAATTTCAATGAATAAAGAAAATTAATCTATACACAAATAGTTGACCACACGTCTGATCACGCTCAATAAAGAAGAAGAAGAGGAAGAAGAGTTTTGTTTTGTTTTAGTTTGCTTATTTTTTTCTGCTTTTTGTTTTTAATTTGAACCATTACGGTTTTATACAAAATGCGTTAATTATTCAAGACGTATTACTTTTCTATGAGAAAATGTTATTCATGATTACTAAATTATCGTTCGGTTTCGAATTTCGAAGATGTTCTTCTTCAAACCAGTGAAATCAGGTGTTCTTCTTGGACAGCCCGAGTAACAATTGGGGAAAAAGAGGCGAATTGAGAGGTAGGTAGTAACTAGTCGTACATTTAATTGGAAATAAGGTGTAAAACATTATTGAGTACCTGCAGTTTGTTACTTTCGACTATGACCATTCTAGTAATAGTCGCAAGATATCTTGGAAAACATTGGCGTTGACGTTGGTTGGCCGTTTTGGGGGAAAAAAATACTGTATTGTACTGGCACTCAATGACATGTATCTATACAAATAGACTTTATTTACTACGTATGTTTGTAATAATGCTTTTGATTTTTCAGTGAATATTTGCCAGAATTTTTTGTCACCATCTCAAGATTATGTTCCAAAAGATTGTCAAGCATGGAAGTATTTGAATCAGACGAGCTGACCACCACATTATTGAGCTATTTTGAACGAAGAAATTACTTGGTAAGAATAGAGAAACGTTACCCTGAATGTTCCCTAACTTGCAATTAGGATGAACCAAATTTCGCAAATTCTTAAACTGGGTATCTAGAAATAGAGATAACACTAGGAGCTGCAAACCCGCGAGATAAACGCGAGTCAAGGGTTATCTAATATCTACTAAGCATAACTGAGGGTGGTATGCCTTTAGAACGTTTAAGGGCCTCCCTCCAGTATAAGTTCCCGAATGCAACGACTACCCTACCTGTAGTTCAAAGTTCAAACACTACCGGTCATGAGGGGTGGTTTCAGCCAAAATTCACGATTTTTTGCTGTACTCTTTTTTTTTACTCATTGTTGGTTGTTGTTGATTGTTAACCCTCAAGTTGAGTTGGGTTTCGGCCTTCCCTACGTAAAACGCAGGACACTCTTTACAAATCAACTCATACACACACATTGGTGTCTGGCAATCTGCTGACCCTTTGCATGTGTATGAGTTGGGATTGTTGGGCGATCCGAAAATTTCCTCCTCAATGACTAAAGGGCAAACCTTGCAACGGCACTTCTTGCATGGGTGCAACCCTTTGCTTGGAGCTGGTCAACTTGAGGGTTAACAATCATCGAGTATCTGTGGTGAGTGCTAATGAAGACCTGCCTGTAAGCCGACATGCCACAACCCACAACACAACGTTCGATGACTGTTTCGGCATAAAAGTTTTGAAAAAAATGAAACCCCACGAGAACAAGAGACTGCTTCACGAATCAGAAAAAGCACATAGCAACGTTTTGGGTGCTTACGATCCTCCAGACTTCAACATAAAACGATGATTCCAAATCCAAAGTTACCAAAATTCCTTGTCAACGTTGTACACAAATTTCCCACAATTATTCAATTTCTTTGTTAGTTTGAAAAAGGCAAAAAGCCGAAATATAAAAGTAGTTTTGTGACGTTTTTCTGTTATCTTTTCTAATTTTGTGAATATATATATATATATATATATATATATATATATATATATATATATATATATATATATATATATATTGGGAAGTTTTGGGAAAAAATAGCGTTTCATCCGTTTTTTTTTTTTTTTAATACCCATTTCATTTTTTTTTTTTTTTTTTTTTTTTTTTTTTTTTTTTTTTTTTAAATACCTATTTCATTATGCACAGATAATAAACCAAAAAAAATTAATAATAACAATGCCCCTACCTAACATCTTTCACTTGCCTCATCCTTTTGACCAAAATTAGATAATTAAGTATCGGAGGGGCAGGCGGATAAATACGATAATACGATCGGCTTCCTCAGTCAATTGTGCTTCAAGATTATTCCTCGGATACGTATCTTTCATTTGAGTAGGTACCTAATAATGCGGGGTGGGTAAGCAATGAAAATGCTGTTGTGTATCAGAGATCGCTCGTGTTATTAATAAAATTAGTACGTAATTACTTCTTTAAAAAAAAAATCAATGCAGGTTCTCAAAGTGCCTCCCTCCTTCCTGTATGCCGAATGCACATACATTAAGTAACGTCACACGATCCGTGAGGAAGAGATGCCGCCTATGCCTAAGTCTACGAGGCACGATGTCTAAGAGGCACTTTTTGTTGCAAATTACTTGTAGAATCGATCCCTGAAGTCTTACCTGCTGAAGTCGAGACACCCTGTATAGAACGGAAGTTAGTGAAAAACGTTGTCTATTTCCACGAAAAATAAAGAGTTACAATGTTAAATCGATTTCGACGGTTAGGCCATCATCAGTAACAAACAATAACTAGTTACTGTTACTGTTATACTAGTTATTGTTTGTTACTGATGATGGCCTAACCGTCGAAATCGATTTAACATTGTAACTCTTTATTTTTCGTGGAAATAGACAACGTTTTTCACTAACTTCCGTTTTATAATGGGTTTCCACAACTTCGACGCGAGTGGTTTAGTTCGTACCCTGTATAGGTTTGATCAGCGGCTCTAATGGATTCATTGTTCCTAATCCGTCCCAATTTTCACCCGACATAGTTGTATTGTGAGGAGTACAATACATTCCACCTTCCTTCTCTGTGTGAAAAATAAAAATAGCCAAAAGGTTGAGAAATACATACTTTTGATCAGATGCTGTAGTGGATTCCTAACCGTCCCAAGTTTCACGATTCAATACTTTCTATAAGTACAATACTTTCCACCTTCATCTCTGTTAGGAAAGTAAGAATATCCAAAAGATTAGGAAGTATATATATATATATATATATATGCACAGGGTGTAGCAAACCTAATGGTCAACAATCCAGGTATTGATTCTACGAGTATAACTGATTTGCAAGAAAAAGCGCCTCTTTGCTGGTTCAAGAAAGGTTATCAACCCAGACATAATGGTTGCAAGGACAAGAATGGTCAAATTATTGAAGATGAATCCCAGATAATCCCCAGATGGACAGAATACTTCCATGAACTGCTGAATAAGGAACCAGCGCAAATGGAACCGCCTTATGAGTTTTATGGCCCACAGCCACAAGTTGATGAGCCCTCACTAAGTGAGGTACGAGATGCCATCAGCAAGCTAAAAAATAATAAAACGTCTGGGGAGGATGGGATCGTGGCTGAACTGCTAAAGAATGGAGGGGAGAGATTGGAAAAATCACTTCACTCCCTCATTCTTCTTATTTGGACCCAAGAGAAGATGCCTGCTGACTGGTGCACTAGTTTGATAGTCCCGATACATAAGAAAGGTGATAAACTTGAATGCCGTAATTACAGAGGCATTTCACTTTTGAATGTGACTTATAAAATTTTGTCCATCATTCTCCTTTCTCGAATCCAGGGCTACGCTGAAGAAGCTCTTGGAGGCTACCAATGTGTTTTTCGCAACAATAAAAGTACGCTTGATCAAATTTTCATCCTAAGGCAAGCTGCAGAAAAATTTGTAGAGCACAATACCGATCTGCACGTATTGTTTATAGATTACCAACAAGCATTCGATGGTCTCAACAGAGTAGGAATAATGCATGCATTGGAGAGGAACGGGGTTCCTAAAAAATTGATCAAGCTCATAGAAATGACCCTTCAAGGAAGCACTTCAAAGGTTATGGTTGGTAACCGCTGTGGGGAACCCTTTTGAGGTGAGCTCGGGCGTCAGACAGGGAGATTCACTGTCAGCCACACTATTCAACTTAGCCCTGCATGAGGCTGTCAGGAATGCAGATAAGAAAGGCACAATAGTCGACAAAACATGGCAAATTCTGGCATATGCCGATGACATTGCATTGATGGGACGAAGCCTTGATGCTCTAAAAAAAGCCTTCGAGGTTTTGCATGAAGAGGGAAAGCCAATGGGGCTACAAATAAATGAAAGCAAAACCAAGTATCTCAAGATATCTCCACCGTTCCGTGCCCAGCGAGTACCTAGGAAGGTGACGTTTGGTACTTATAAGTTTGATGAAGTCAAGTCTTTCACCTACCTGGGGAGCTTGGTGACAAATAGGAATAAAGTACAGGATGAGATATGCTCTCGAATAATGGCGGGCAACCGAGCATTTTATGCCAATATGAAACTCTTCAGGAGCCGGGTGATCTCCAGGACAACAAAGATGAGGCTTTACAGATCCCTGGTGCGGCCTGTGGTCTGTTACGGATCTGAGGCTTGGACCATGAGAGCTGAGGATGAGAAAAGACTGCGGGTATTTGAGAGAAAGATTGTAACAAGAATCTTTGGTGCAGTCAGAGAGGCTCAAGGGTGGAGAACTAGAAAAAATGCAGAAATTGATGAATTGTTAGAGCATGAAGACATAGTCCGATTTATCAAGGCTGGGCGCATCCAATGGCTAGGGCATGTTGACCGCATGCCAAGGGAGGCCTGCCCGAAAATGATGCTGCGAGCTCGGATGGAAACCAGAAGACGAAGAGGTCGTCCTAGGAATCGCTGGCTTGATGAGATCTTGAGGGACCTCCAGGTGGTGGGGATGCGGAGGTCTCTGGCGGATGACCGCACCTGGTGGCGGAGAGGTGTTCGGGAAGCCAAGGGCCACATCGGCCTGTAGTGCTTTGTAGTTAGTTTAGTTAGCTTTTCTTAGAGGATTCATTTCCGCGTAATTTCACTTTAACAATTTTTTTTTTTTTTTTTTTCGTGTTTTCGACCTTTTGTTACTAAAACGATCATGACTCTTAATTTGCTGTTTAAATTCAAATCTGAGGATATCGTTGGCAAGAGCGATTCCTATCTGATAGATGACTGAGCTTTCTTAAAATTGAGACATGAGAAAATTCTCTAAAAAGCAAAGTTTACCTAATTTGGGAAACCTTGAGTTTCTTCAATCGGGAATTGAACTACGAATACCAATATTTTTTCAAGACACAAGAACGGTCAAAACTGCGCCAAAATCTTACCTTTTCAACGGTGTAGTCAATTTTACTTTTACGTTGCTAACTAGGGGAGGAAACTATGTTTTAATGTTAAAAAACATCGGTTTTTCATTGAAATCGAGGGTTTTCTTGAAAAATGACCTATGAAAATACGAGTTGGGGGTCGGTTTCTACGTATTTCTTTACGCTGAATCCAATGGTAACACTTGCATATCTCCACAACCCCGTTATAACCGAGTTTATTACTTTACCTTATAAATTTGAGTTCATTTGGTATGATAAATTTCAAGTGTTTTTAGGAGTGAAACTAGTATTTTTTGCAGTTAGGATACCATATTAATCACTTATTAATCAAAACCATCCTTCTTCTCTTCCACCACCTCTCCATTTTCCTCTACGGTTTTCCACTATAGCCAGGGCCAGTAGGTATTTCTCTTTCTTAATTTATCAAATTATACCCTAGTTGTCCATAATTATAAAACAAACTGAGAATGAATAGGAGAACGGAGTTGAGAAGGTAGAGCGGAGATAAACAGAAGTCGTGGTTTGGTTCCCCTCGACGGCCAGTCACCGTTGGCCAGAGTGTGGATGTGTGACGGCGGCCGGTGCTGAATCAGTGATCGCCATCAAGCTTGCCGAGTGCCGGTCACACACATTCACACACTGGCCAACAGTTAATGGCCGACGATTATGCTTGGTGCATGGTTTCCACATTAGCGCCTGCACAGCAGCTACTAATGATACGTTCATGACGAAATTGATTTGGGATGATTAAATTGACTTTCACTTGACTTTTTCTGACTTTAATTGATAGGCTTTGAGAAAAAGGATATTAGTATTAATATATAAGTATTAATAAGGCCTAAGTTCAAATTCTGCCGATGTATCCATAATTTTTTGGAAGGAACATTTACACGTTCATTATTTCTTCACAACGCTTTATGTAATCTAGTATAACCATTTATTCCTATTATATTGTATTGGACCAACCAATTAAAGAAATTAATAAGAAAAACAATTTCAATCAAACCCCCTTGGGGTGAATTTTGATGAACTTTTCAAAAAGCATTACTTTTCAAGTTTGAATATGGAGACTAGTATAGGTAGAAACCTTGGAGAACTGTTTTAGGGTTTGGCAGAGTGTGCTTCTTATCAATTTAATTTTCAGAGCTCAGAACCTCAGAGTTTCAAAGAAGATGAAGCCGAGATTGCTCGAATTGTTGAAAGAGCAACCGTTCTACCATACTCTGCATCAGCAGAAAGTGTGATTCTTGACCTGCCAACTGCTGAAAGGCAGTTTACGAAGTAAGTGAAGGCAAGCTAAGGTAGGTAAGCTCCTTATTTTCCTCCCTCTCTATGGACCATTGTGAAGCTTTTCTGTCTGGATGCCAGAAATAAACTTTAAGTTCAAGAGCACCGTCATACCCCCCACCACCAGCCTCCATATGAACAATAATCAGTCTGGCCAGATGGCAAAAGCCCTAATCCACTGAAGGACGGTGTACGAAAGCGCTAATTTCCGGGAAGCATGGGTTGTACAAAAGCGCAAAAAATAAGGTGCGAAAGTGCAAAAATATGTCCGGTGGAGACCGGCTTTTAGGCCCAACGTAAGTTTTTACCAGGTGTTCTATGAAGTCGCCAATTCGACTATTGGCAGGGACGGTTTGGCCCATCTCTCAGCTCCCAGTATTCGCGCGTATGCAACTTACTCCCTGCCATAAATTCACGCTTTTTTCGCGCTTTTGCAACTCTCACTTGAATGTTCCTAAACGGATTAGTGCTTTCATACTCCTCCGATCAGCCTCTCTATAATAAGCCTGCCTCCTTATAAACCATAATCGGCCTCCGTATAATAAACGGGCCTTCCTAATAGATCAGAACGATGTGTATAGTTTGGTGGTCTGGGTGCTCGCATCTCGAAAATGAAAAACTATACTATATCAATCATTTTATCAGATTATTTAGACAAACAGATCAAAATTACGCTTAAAATTATGTTTGTAGGTTGAATATGAAGAAGTATCGGATCTAGATGGCACTAGTGATGGCACTAGTTCGACGTGCTGTTGAACGTCTAGTCAAATATAACCTTTATTTCAACTAAGAATTGACCAACATTTTAGGTTTTCTAACAGCCGTTAGCTGTTCCCATTGTTTACTTACTAACTATCTCACAATTGAGGCTTGAAACACAAAATGAGGTATTCCTAGGTAATGGACGTAGGTAGGTCAAAATACGAATTCGGCTTCGGAATTTATGTCACCTGCTAAAATCTCCTGTTCCCCATCTTCAACTTACCGATGCTTTCAAATCGGCATCTGTCTTTCACGTGTTGGATAGAAAGAAAGATACATTAAGGCTATCTAATACAGAAATAATAAGCCTTTATGTAAAAAAAATTAGCAGCGTTTTTTCCAATTATCGTTCATTCCCGTCCAATGATATTGCAACCTTCCTAAGAGACTGTCAAAGATAGAAAAAAAGAAAAAAATACGTGCCAGTCTAAGATACTTATACCTGTCCTTATCAAGCAGCAAATTTTCTTTCTATTTTACAGGTTTGTATCATGGGTGTCAGATTTAGGACCAGACGCGTCTGCTGATGACCTCAAGAACTGCCTCTTGCCACTCCTCATCCACATGTACCTGAATTGTCTTCCTGTTCACCCTAAACCAGCTTGTGTTAAATTCCTTAGAATGCTTTCTAGTAGTCTAGTCACCGAACAGTGGATTCAGTTCATGGACCAGCTACTCGCCGTTGATAATGTTCATAATCTTAGTTCACAACCATTAATCAAAAGTTATCGGGAAGTGAGAATAGAACTTAATTTGTTGCCCAAGGCTGTGGTTTTATTGAGGAAGTTCCTAGCCACCAACGAACTGCATGTGATAATCCAGGTACCTATGCGATTTATAGTAATAATAATAACAATTATAGTACGGTATTCGTAGAAGACTCTTTACTTATGCAGCGATATGTTTCACATCGCACGCAGTGACTTTTCAGAGAAAAATATTTGAAAAAACCCGCGCCTCCGCATGCTCCGCCTCTTATGATTGGTCTCCGACGTGGTATTAAGGCACAACCCTAACCTGTTCGGCTCTTTTGGGCCCGACAGGGGACGGGTTAAGAGACGACGCAAGCGTTTGAGGCGCTCTCCTTCAAGGCGTCATCATCGCAGAACTGACGACTTTGTAAGTCCCGATTCAGGTCTTCCTCTTCCTAAAAATAATACATCATGCCGTCGTCATCGGGGTCCTCTTCCCCCACGGCGTCCACCTCAGGGGATTTTATTGGCCTTGAGGCTGAGCCGGAGCCACTGGAAGATCCGACGATTGTCTGAAAGACCCACCGGCCACTAAGTCGATTTTTATTTACCCTACTATGATCAAGAAATGGCAACGGGTTATGCGGAAGGATGTGGATCGTGATACTTATGCCGATCTATATAACATGTTTATCTCTGAGGTGCATGCTCTGGTCCTGCTACTCCCAATACTTGAACCTTCCTTAAGCTGTGAACATAACTTTATCCTCATTCATACCCTAGCCCACATCGCATTAGATGCACATTGATGCGTGGGACGCATCTAGCCTCAGTACTGCTAGTATCTACAGAGAGTCCCTGTCTCGGAAGAATCGACTTGCGCAGTACCTGTTACCTGAGTTTAGGACTACCGCCAACAGCCAACCTTAAGTTGCTCGTTAATGAGGTGATGTCCAAATTGGTCCAACGATCCTCTTATTGAGCTAATATAAGCATTTCCCTTATTAGGGTCTAACAGGATAGGGGTCATCCCCATCCACACCAGCTAAAAAGCCCAAGAAGTCTGCACGGCCTCAGAGGCTGTTCAGGGAGATCGCTCTTAGTGGAGGCAGACTCGAGGCCATCTCCATGCAGGGGAGCAACGTCGCCTACACTAACGCCTCAAGTGAGTTTGTTCCATTATTCTCATTGACAAGTGAGATATTAAAAAAAAAAAATCAACCCTTCCCCTTTGCGAAGAGGCTTAATTTGTTTATTCATAATTGGATGGGGTTCACGAATATCAGGATAGAAGTCACCTTTTTTCCGGGGGCCTCTTTTGAGCCTACTGGAGACTTGACTAAATAATTCACCATGTTTCCTAGGTTTCCTAGGTTTTGAATTTAATTCACTCCAAATGGCCATGGGGCTCCTCGTAGTCAAAAAAAAGTTTTAGGGTTCGACAGAGTGTCTATCTAGAAATCGGCTGGAGCAATAGGCTTTCTGATGTCTTGCTCATCAATAGTTCCTTACAGTCCACTATATTTGCAAAAAATAAAGAAGTAAATAAAAGTAGAGGATCAAAATTTCGTGGCACGTGCTATTTATCAAATCAGACTAGATCCGAATTACTTTTGTGGGAATCAGCTATGGATAGGGGCCCCTCACCCATTCGTGGTGACCAATATTATTCCACCTGAACAGGTAGCTCATCATTGTAATGGGGGGGGGGGGTATCTGCCCTCCTTACAAAGTCGATGGGTGGTGGAGACTCAAACATAGGGACTGGCATATTAATGTGAAAGAGGGGAAGTCGTTTGGCAGGTCTTCTCACATTTTGCACATAAAGGGCATTCTGTATTTATGAGTATGCTGGATCAGAAATTACTGAGTTTCGGCCCCTCTAACGATCGATTTCTTGGCCATTCTAGGGGAGAACGGCCGTCTAGAGGTAGCTAATACATTATGTAAGGCATTAGCCCCCGCCACATGTTAGTTATCCACAATTTTATATAATATTTCTAATATTAATAACTCCATTGATTATATATGCTATGGGCAGATAGCTTCATTTTTTACTAAGACAACTATGACTCCACGAACGTCATATTTTCCAGTGTTTCAAATTTTTTGGAGAAGATCTTGGACTCACCTCGCTTGTCATTTTGCTCATTAATTGCACACATATCACCATTTTTCTCTAATTTCGGGTTCGTAGATGGGCCCCGTCCCCTTCATAAAACGACACTTGGTAGCCGTTAGTCGTTTGCGGCCTCCAACTGCGCTATATGGGAAAACCTAGTATCCTGATATGGTGCTACGCTACCTTACTGTGTCATCCGACAACTGATTATCGTTCTTGAAAATCGTTCATCACCATAAATTGGAAAACTCTTGATTCTCCACACGAAAAATATCTGCAACAAAAAAATGCCCTCTCTAGTCTTCCTTCCATCATAGGTGTGAATGCAACATTGGTGGTAATTATTTCATTCCTATTAAACTCACGATGCTTTAGTTCGAAACGTAGCCTCGTTTGGATGAGTGCTTGCGAAATACATAGTTAACCAAATTGGTCATCTGTGTGAGCTTTGAAGCTAAAGCACACTGTTTTATAATTTGTCACCCTTAGGCTTTGAATACAGAATATAGTTACAACCAGGTACAACTCCAGACCTCTCAGAAGATGTTTACATACTCAAAGACATATTTATTTTACATTACTAATATTTAGGAGTTTCATTTCATCTGCGCTATTCTCGATTGAAAATGAATATATCTTCTAAATTCTACCCAAACAGAATTTTTCATTATTATAATTCAAGCTCTGGAATATAACAATTACTATAGTAATTTTAGAAATAGCAACTGCTATAGAATGTAATTTTGAAGGTATGAGAAGCTAATAGATTCTTCCTGTACAGGTAATGCGACAGTGGTTTCGCATCACAGTGCTAACAGATGACATCTTGAATTGCGAAGAAGACCCTAAAGATGTAGACCACGATAAGGTAATTATTTTCAACGTTGAAATTAAAACAGGGTGGAGGTAGGAAACTATGCCCTTTTTTCCTCCCACCAAAAAACCTCACAGTGAAAACTGTATTTTGTGTTAACTTGCATTTTTTCAAGCCGTGCATAACAGCCTTGAGGTTTTAGTGTGACAACTTGAGGGGTCAGTCCACTTCTTGTACATATAGCAGTTATATAATATTCTTCCGCCAGTAAAAGTAGATATAATTTCAAGATGTTTTTAGGTATTTTTTATTATCGTTTTTATTTTATTTTTTGTTACAATTTATGTATTTATTTGCGTCGTTGAATCCGCTTCCATTTCTTCCAGTAAACGGTGCGTTTTCGGGATTTTATCCATCTGTTGATTTCAAGACGATTACAAACTAAATCACTCGCGACGAAGTTGTGGAAACCCATTTCAATAAAAAACGGAAGTTATCTAATTCCACGAAAATAAAGAGTTACAATGTTAGATCGATTTCGACGATTAGGTCATCATCAGTAGCAAACAATAAAGTATAATAACAATAAAAAAGTCTATCAATATGAACGAGAACATTTTAGAAAAAAAGTATAAAATTGTGCTGAAAATACTGAAATTTCATTAATATTAGCTTTAAAAAATCAATGAAATTTTCGATTTTCTAGGATAAAATGTCCTGTGAAGGTACCATAGTTCACCTAAAAGCATGAACTCTGTGATTAATAGATCTGTTTTTAAAGATGTAATTCTACCTCTAGCCACCAAGACTCGAAGCGTTTCGCAGCGATGATGCTAAGCAAGAAATAAGTGAAGACCAAGCAATGTCAGACTTGTTGCGGGATATTAACGGTATTAGGACTCAACCAACACCTCCCCCGCCTCTTCTGTTATACACAGCTCATCGAACAGATGGGTAGGTACTTATAGAATTTACTGAATTATTTAAAATACCTTTGTATCTTCATCATGACATCAGGGTTCTACCCTCATGTTGGCTATATATATATCGCACCCTTCATAGAAGAACGTTGCACCTCAAAAAATTCGATTTTGGTTATTATTTTCAATAATATAATTTTGTGATTCTCCAAGATAAAAATGTCAATTTCTCCTCAAAATTTGTCGGTTAACGTTTCAATCCAAAACAAAAGTCCGTCTGCCATCTAGAGCTTTTCTTCGAAGCTACTGGCCCAAAGTTTAGTTGAATAGATACGGGCGTAGCCCAATTACAATGTCCAACAGAACACCCTTGGAGTCCCAAAAAACCGTGGCCATAATCTTTCAAGCGGACGTCGCAATTTTGGCCTTTTTTGGTGCTCTTTTCTGGGGACTTTTCCAGACCATACTCTGTCTTTTTGACTCTGGGGTATTGTGGAAGACCCAAGTTTCATCCCCAGTCACTATTCGATCGTAAATGTCGTCTCCTTCATCCTCAAGCATCTCAGAAAAGCGGTTTGCTGCCTACAAACGGTTTTGCTTGTGTTCGTCAGACAAGAGCCTTGGAACCCACCTTGCACACACTTTTGACATCTCTAAATCTTCTTTTAGGATTCGACCAACTGCAGAGCGAGTTAATTCGTACTTGGGATGAACACAATTCACAATTTCATCAATTGTACGGTAATTTCATCAATTTAATTTTATTAATTGTATCTTCATCAAGTGCTGCGCGAACGGCCGCAATCGCCTCCTCTCGAGTTGAACTCGACGGGCGTCCACTACGCTGCTCGTCATGACATAACAAAAAATAGATGTATTTAACAAAACAGAAAAGTTCATGACATGGATGCAATTTCTTAAACTTAACCAAAATTACAAGGTACAGGAAAAATACATCAACAATTAACACGAATTTCAATAAAGACGGCCACAGGACATGAAAAATCAAAACCGAACTAAATATTAAATTAGGGACATAACCTGCTTCTTGAAGTAACTTAGACTGGAGGCGAACAGATCTAAATCTTCGGACAATGAAGCTAAATAATTTATATGTCTCTGAATTCTAGTAATAGGGCTATTTAATAAATAATTAGTGTGGGTGTGAGGAATAGAGAAAATGAAATTGTGGCGCATGTTGTAGTTGGGGACATTTAAATTAAATAAGGATAAGAGTGAGGGACAGTCGATTCCACCATTGAACAGCTTGACAACGAATGCTGCATTCATCCATCTTCGCCTTGTTTCTAACGGAGACAGACCACTTATGCCCATCATCGTTTCATGTAAAGAGTCACCACTGATCGGCACTCCCACTCTAAATGCTAAAAATCTTAGAAATTTATTCTGGATCTTCTCCAATCTAACTCTAGCTATATTATAAAAAGGAGACCAAACTATAGCCTAATATTAAATCGTGGATCGGACAAGTGCGGTGTATAGAAGAGTCAGGGCCATGGCATTGGTAAAATCTGATGTCGTTCTCTTGAAGAAGCCCAACATCCTCATTGCCTTATTGCATATGAAATCAATATGATTCGAAAAGCTCAACAGAACATCAAATAGTACACCCAGGTCCTGCACCACCATCTGACGATCAAGAACGTGTTCATCGATATGATATAAGAACTGCAAAGGTTCGCGCTGGGAGAACGTCAATGTCTGACACTTGGAGATGTTCAATGTCAAACCATTTACTGAACTCCAAGCACTAAATCTATCCAGATTGGTTTGTAATATTAGGCAGTCAAACTGACCATTCTCCTCAGTAAAAATTTTGACATCATCCGCAAATAACAAAAACTTGATTTTGTTGTCAAAAACAGTTTTAATGTCATTTATGAATATCAGGAACATCCCCAAATGAGATCCCTCAGGGCAACTATTAGGGAGCGATTGCTTAAATAGCTCATCAACCAGTCCAAAATACTACCGTGAAAACCAAAAGCTATAAGTTTGTTATATAAATGACTGTGAGAGAGCCTATCAAACGCCTTGGAGTAGTCTGAATACACTGTGTCGACCTGATTACCTCTACCGAAAGGCCCCATGTATATATTCCTCGAATAGCAGAAGGTTAGTTGAAGTAGATATCCCAGGTATGAATCCATGTTGCTCGTCAATGATATAGTTTCGAAGAATAGCCGCAATTGAATTAACCAACATTTGCTCAAGCAGTTTCGCGATAGCAGAGAGGGAGCAAACTGGACGATAGTGGTCAATACGTGACTTATCACCACCTTTGTGAATGGGCGTGATGTATGAGATCTTCCACGAAGAAGGTAAGACTCCAGAGACATATTGTAAAGGACTGATAACGGATAGCTCAAAGGCTCACAACAATTTCGAAGCAAAATAGGAGGAATTCCATCGGGGCCCATGCCCTTGTTGATATCAAGCGAACTCAATTCATTTAGAACTACATCTCTCCCAACAGCAAAACTAATTTATGAAACTTGGTCAAAATCACATATGGGGTGGGGATTTGTTCCTAACTCGTTGGCGTCAATTTTGATCAATTATAAAAAGTGGAATTTAATGGCTGAAATATTAAAAGTTGGGATCTCAAAAACTTTCGAAGAATGATATCATCAGTGAGAATCAAATTAAACCCCTCCCCCGGAATTGCTGTACCTTTATCCGTTTGCCCTACCTAAGGACTAGAACTTTGAGTGGAATAAAGATTAACAATATGGGAGCAATCTAGAGTTGGCCTAATGTGGTAAAAATCGCCTAATAAACTAAGACTTTATCAGCTGATATAATTCCAATGGAATTCTCGCTTCTCAAAATCGAGTTAATTATACATTTCGCCACCTACATATAGACTAAGTTAAACCCATAACGAAGATAGACCATTCTTAGGTAGACTGTATTCTTCGTGGAAAAAGAAAGTAACTTTTTATACCTTGTCCCTACATACTAGGTCATTTGTCTTGGTACTAACATACTGAAGGAAATACAATATCCTAAGAAAGTAACAAAAATAAAGTATTAGTTTGTTGAATTATTATGCTGTTAAGAACTGTCATACTTTAAAAAATTCAAATAGAGAGAATAACGTAATTTCTGTAATTTTTTAGTTAATTAAGCTATTTATGAACTGAAGAATAGGCCAGAAAATTTGTTTTTCGACCATGGGTGACTAGGGTAGTTCTATAGATTGATAGATTCATGGAAATTTAGATGCAAAAAAAAAATGTCCTCGCTATTTTTGAGTTCTGACGTTCTTCTAATAATTTCGTTATTATTTTTCTGAAATTCTTCTTATTTTTGCATATTTCTCATATTTTTCCCTGTTTACTTGTAGAAAGGAAAGGTATACCTACTGTACTAATCTCAGTTGGTGAATTGGCTCATTGCAATTCGTACCTTCCGTTTTTATTAACCTTCACTTAGTTCCGCGGTTCTAGAGAATAAACTGTTGATGCTAGTTTGTTTCTAGAATTGTCTGCGGAAGCGTATCAGAAGATGGGAAATTGGCAGCAACTGGTGATATGAAGTCTGAGCTGAAAGTCTGGGGTCTTGGTGAGACAAAACTAACTCCTCAGCTCCATGATCGATTTTTTAGCTCCATCCCGATCAACACGCACACTGATCCCATTGACAATTCTCAGGCATCGTAAGTAAAAATACAACATTGTTCAATATATTCCAGAGTTGTGCATCCCTTCACACAAACTCTGTAATTTCTTCATTCTCATGGGCTAATTGCCAGAACTTGAAAGCCGCTCCCAAAATCTATTAAGTGTTCTGAGGGAGGTGGTGAGACAATCCCCAACCTCTTCCAGTTCTTTTACAACAACACACTCTGGGTGCTTCTTGCCCTCGTTCTAGACACATGGATACTCCTGACATGCTTTTTGCTTTGATAACTAGCCACCTCCATCTGTCACTCCAGCTAGTATATAAATCAGTGGACGACAGTGCCTTATACAGATCTTATCCTTCTTTTAAAACGCTCCATATTGTAATCATTGACCTTCACAGTCGAAGCAGTTCAGTCCTTAGAGAGCCCTCCATGTCGGGTATCATACTCCAAAACTTTTCAATATCAGTTTCAAGTTACAAGAGTAGTAATTTTCTCCGAGTAGTTGAGCGAAAATAAGCCATTGAAAATGCTGCGAAATATTGCAGACAGATTTAATACTCGTATTTATGTAGTAATGTAAATGAACAAACAAGCAAGTACTCACAAAAACATTCAAATTATATTCAAGAAGTGAACTTTTATGAACAACTGGTTCTTTAGAAACTGGTTGCGTGTGCAGCCTGTACAATATCCTCCCTTCACAAATCATAGCTATCTCGCAGTTAAGCCTCTTGTGGGTTTCATGTCCTCTTGGACTTGTGTGGGTGGAAGAGCACACTTTGTTTTTGGCTGAAGTTGGTTCTGGAGATAGGCATTATTTTTTCACTTCTGTCTCCATGTAGTAGAGTATAAATGAACAAGCATGCAAGTACTCGCAAAAGTATTGAAATTATATTCAAGATGTGAACTGTACGAGACTCTAGACCCTTAATTATAATCCTAATGATTTTTCAGGAAAGACAAACAGATGTGGTGGTTGCATGGTCACTCAGACACTGTGCAGGACGTAACTTTCCTAAATGATTCCGATTATCTATTATCGGTATCATATGATTGCACAATGAGATTATGGAAACTAGCAGATTTCTCTTGTTCCGTTGTATACAGGTTAGTAATACAAGACATGTAATCCACCTATATACATATACTCGTTTTCAGAATACTTTACCTATGTGCCTAGTTTGTAAACTGATAAGTCTTAACTTACTGTAGTTTGGGCTAGCATGGAATTCGTTGATTATAAAGGAAAATTTGGCGTGTTCAAATTCAAAACTGAACTTCTCCCTTCTGGAAGCGTTTGTTAAATACCTATCAGAAGATGGTGTTATTATTGCTCAGCACCCTGAAATTATTATTGTGATCAGTTCATGTGAAGTCCGTGGGGAACGGAGTTAGTTCCTAATTTATTACTTTGTAAATGTAATTGTCAGGTCTGTCTGTTACTCTATCACGCTTTAAAAACTAAACCGATTCCTCAATCAGTGCTTTCCAATAAAGTAGCAGAGCTCTTGGATTGGTTTTAAACTACTGTAGAACTCCTAAAAACTTACATATTGTTAAAGGACTTTGACTTACATATTGTTAAAGGGCACATGAGCATGCGCAGTATTACAATTGATCCGAAATCAACTACGTACATTAATACATTTTGACCCTCATGTACTCACGCAATCCCTTTTCATTTCAATTTCATCGAAAACAGATGGCGATTGTGAAAGTTCTGCATGTGGTAAAAATTGTACATGTAATGAGTAGGTAGTACCAATTCCTAAACGGTGTAGGTACTTCTAATTAGGGCACCATACCATCACACATTTAAGCATTAGATGATATTATGCTTTTTATTTCACTCATATCATAAGAACATTGTGACGGTTATCCTTATCACCATTTGGTAGTCCTTCATCCAGTCATACCATGAAATTTATTTATTTTTATTTTTCAAGAAATTTGGCCAACCTAATTTTTTTAACTTTTTTTATTTATCGATATCTTCAGGGGACACTCAGCACCTATATGGGGAGTTGCAGCTAGTCCTATAGCAAATATGGTGGCCACCGCATCTCGTGACAAAACTGCTCGAGTATGGAACCTAGATAGAACTTTCCCTGTCCGCATATTGGCTGGTCACCTTCAAGACGTCACTGTGAGTTGGGCATCGTAATTTTATTTGTAAAGTAGGGAGCGTTCATTCACCAGCACTATGCCATGACCTTGTCAGTCTCAGTAAGAAGGTGGCATGGAGTCAACTGACATCACTCACTGAAGTATGAAATTCTGACCCACTCATTGTATATACTCATATGGAATACTCATTGTAGATCCAGACATATGCTCACGTAGATCTATAATATAATCAATATTAACATAACCTATAATCAAATTAATTTTAAAAGCTTTTAACATTTTAAGCTTATTAACTCTTTTCCCTAAGAGGAAAAAAGTCATTGTTATAAAACAACAATATTTTCCCAATAATGGTTATGTTTCGACATAACCATCAAAATATTTATAAAACATTCATGTTTCTTTTGGTGCCTTGAATAAGCTTTGTATAGTCCTTCCTTGTTATTTCTTCCCTATGGTTGTATACGTAATCATTTGATGTACTACGTTAACAATACCTGTTGTTTCAGTGCGTAGCGTTTCATCCAAATGGTAGCTACTTGGCTTCTGGCTCGCCAGATAAAACAGTCAGATTGTGGTCAGTCACTGATGGGAATATGATGCGAGTATTCGGAGGTTCAGGCCAGGGTCCTGTAGACGCTCTAACGTTCAGCCCTAATGGGCAATTCGTCGCTTCGGCTGGTGAATATTTTAACTTCATTATTAATTTATCATTAATACAACACGCAGCTTCGTCATACTTATAAAATAATGAGACAATTTTTAGAGGCGGAAAAAACTATGTTGTATTTCTGTTTTCATATTATGTTGTTTTAGCGAATTTTTGAAGAAAATTAAGCTATTGCTCTCGCCTCAAAATTTGTAGAATGTGAATTTTTGAAAACATTTTATGCAGAAATCCGTTTCAGGTTATTCTGAATTATATTTTGAAGTTTAACGCATTTTTTAATGTATGTATGTATGTGTCATTCCAGACGATAACTGTCCGTAGAATTGTGCTACGTAGAAACTTCAAACAAATTTTAAAATGTTAAGGACACAAAACGAAAGTTCAAGTTCGTGGCCAGCATGATCTGATTACATCTTCGGGTTGAAATTTTCAAAAATGTAGTCAAAAATTTCAAAATAGTCTGTTTTTTGCGATTTGTTGTGCGAAATAATTTTTTCAGCATACTAACATGTGGTATATTCGGAATCAGCGTAAAATTTCCTATAAGAATATGTATCAAGTTTTCAAAAATTTCAAAGTTGAAAAATCAGTCAAAAATCGAAATGATGCTGTTCGCTAGTTGTAAAAATCGGTAATATTGGCATGTTTTACGAGTATTTCGGCTGCGTGTTCTAAAATTTTCTTTGCGATCTCGTCAAACGACTGTCCCCTAAGTTTTATTCAGGACATGGTTGGCCTCAATGATCAGAATTTAAGTGCCTAATTAAATGTTATCCACACCTTTTCTTTGAAAATTCGCTCTTTTAGTCATGCTGCATGACTGAGTTTTTATTTTCAGACTATAACTCCCTTTAAAAACGACGTAAAAAATTCGTTTCAACGCAGAAAAATCTATCTTGGAAATAGACTGGTCAAGTTCGTTGGCCAGCTCGATCGCTCCAGAATTTCAGGCTCAAATTTACGATTAATGGCCCTAAAAATGCTTTTTAAGAAATAGGTTTTTTGACAAAAGGGCATGTGGGGTGTCACAGTCGAAGTTTTTTTTTAACGCTGAGACGAGTGCAACCACTCCCAGAACTCTTTTTGCTTCTCCTGTAAAAAGTTTTCCAAAGAACTCGTGCATTTTTCTCAGCGACCGCCGATCTGATTTACATGATTCTTATTTTTATCAGGTTTGAAAGAAGATATAGACGGATCCTTTTGGGGAATTTTTCACTTTAGGTTGGTGAATGACAGATTTAAAGTTGAAAAACAAAGTGACTTATCTTTCACGACACCTGAAAACTTTTCATTTGCGTATTTTGGAAAAGCGAACTGTGGCTGTATAGTTGAGAATATGCTGAACAATAGAAAGATGAAAATTGGTTGAACGGGAGCTGAGAAAAATTTAATCGAAGTGACTGTGATGAAGATGTGGTGGATGGGAGGTGGGGTTGCTGGGTGCCCTCAAAATTGATTTCCATGAAGAAAATATTGGGAAATTTTGATTTTAAAATTTTTGGAGCCATTGTACTAACTTGATTTTTTCCGAAAATTCGCTAAAACGTTTTGTAGTATGCATTTCTAGCATATTAGAAAATTGAAACGAATCTGCTTGGTTTACGTCATCTTAATCGCAGTTGTAGAGGTATTATGTGGTTTTCACACTTTCTTTTCTTCAACGAACGTTTCTTCATTCTTTCTTGCCTTCAACAGGTGATGACCAATTTGTGTGGATATGGGATCTCGCCAGTGGTACTATGGTCTGCAAGCTGAGCGGACATACAAGCAGAATAATTTCAATGGCCTGGAACTATGATGGCTCTGCGCTATCAGCTGCCACTCATGATGGAGTGATTTATTTGTGGAATTTGGATTCTCCAGACATTTGGTAAGTTGTACAATGCTTTCAGTAATCTGAAATGTAGCAACCAACTACATTTTCGACCTGCGAACTAAATCATTTGTGACTTGTTGTGGAAACCCATTTCAATTATGAAAACTGAAGTTAATGAAAAACGTTGTTTATTTCCACTAAATGAAGAGTTAGAATTCTAGATTGATTTCGATGGTTACGTCATCATCGGTAACAAACATTAGAGAGTTCCTAGTAGATCCGTAAAACACAGTACGTCGTGCGGTATTGACAATCCGGTGCCGTAACTCTTAAGTGATGAGTTACGGTGACGCATCCTTCCGTACAGATACGGTAACGGATCGCAATCCGGAAAAAAACGTAATCGTCTAAAATAACCTTCCATGGACTCAAATAACCTTCTAGGGATAATTTCCTCCTTCCATGGATTGAGCGTTACAACTAGATCCGTTAAGGCCTTGACGTGACTTTAAGGTGCGGTAAATGTTTCTCGTTACCGCACACCGTATTGAGACCGACGGATCTCTAGGAACTCTCTAATAACTGTTCATTACGATATACTGATGATCACCTAAACGTCGAAATCGATCTTACACTGTAACTCTTTGGGGTATTCATGGTCCAGTAGTTTCGATGTCTAATCGTTGAAACTTCGATGGGTTTCAGTGTTCATACACGGGATCATTTACGGCATACATTTACAACAGGCCTTCGGAACTCAGTTTGGACGTCGAATCCTAAGTGGTAGCTATAATCCTAACTGCTGCTTAGCGAAACATCCTTATCAATAAAACACGATAAAAAACGGGGGTTAAAGAGGATCATTGTCTAATCCCACGAAAATAAAGAGTTACAATGTTAGATCGATTTTGACGGTTAAGTCATCATCGGTAACAGACAATAACTGAACATACGTTAAAAAGGACACAGTTTATATAGTCACAGGTGAGGGGAGATTGAATCCCGTTGGTCGAGAGAAAGGAAAGTGCATGAAGTACAACCAATCAAGTGTATACAAAGTGAAGGGTATTATAGCTAATCGGATAAAGTGACAGGAAGGGAAAGGAATGCTCAACAGCAAGGTGATAATTCCTGGCTTTACAGAAATGGACCAATCAATGCTGAAATATACTGAGGGATATCCTTATTTCAACATTTACCAAATCTATCACTTTTGGTCATTTCGAAGTTTTCCAGTACATTCATCCCTTTGGACAAAAATGAATAAATTCTACAAACTGTCAATTTGACAAATCAAAATCGTAACTATAATTGGATTCCCTAAGATGATTTGCAAATGCAGATTTACTTACCTATATTTTCCCTGAAATCCTTGTGATTTTCGTCAATTCTTTCTCTGAATTTCTTACCAGTTAGACCAGAATACTTATGGCCGCAAAAACATTTCAATTGATAAATCCCACTTTTATCCAGAACACTGATTTTGTCTTTAACGGACCCAAGTAAAGCTTTAAGATTATTTTAGATGATGGCATTTTACCTACTGTGTCAGAAATTTTCTCTTAATAATAATTATTGTTTCTCTTCCAATTACATCTTCTCTAGCCAAATTGGAGACTTTGACCCTACTCTTTTTCCTCTAAACCTTACCCCATACCTATGGTATCAATGCGATTCACCCCCCCCCCCCCCCCGTATCCATTAATTGCTGCTATTAATTCCAGACTATCTATACCCCTAAAGAAAAAAAAGTTTTGAGCTACTTAGCATTTCGATTTTCGACGAGGGAGCTTCATGAAACCATCACTTTTCGGTTAATTTTCGAATATTCGATTTTCAATAATTGATATTGTGAAAATGATTGCCACCGCTTGTTAATGGACTGAGCTGGTGTTTCTATGATTCCCCTAACGGTTTGATTTGTGAATTTCATTTTAATAGGTAATTTCTATGCTTTACACTCTAAAGCTGTAAAAGTTTTTGACGATGCCCATTCAGATGAGTGGCTTTCCGTTTTTTAGCGTATGTATTTTCGTAGAAAATGAAGCTATTGCAGGGGGGTAGGTGATGCCTCGTAAAATTTTAAAATCAAAACGGGTGGGCGGTTTCTTTATGAAAAATTTCTTCATTGAAATCCGTTTTGAGGCATTCTGGAATAATTCCAGAAGTTTGCGCTTTTTCGTGTATGAAGCTATTGTGTCGTAAAATTTTAAAATCAAAATTTTTGAAAATTTTCTTCATTGAAATCCGTTTTGAGGCATTCTGGAATAATTCTTGAAGTTTGCGCTTTTTCGTGCATGTGTGTGCGCGTTTGTGTATTTCAAAAAATGTTCTAAAAAAATCACCAAAAATGGCTAAAACGACAAAAAATCGTTTAATTTTTCATTTATAGCGGAGTTTCAGTCAAAACAAGGTTATGAACGATAAACTAGGGCATCAAACAATTTTTGCACTAAATTATGCTTAAAAAACGTACTTAAACTTCATTAATATTTGCTTAAAAACTATTTAAAAAAATGCAAATAAAACCTAAAAATCTAATATCTTCTTTGAATCACCAAATCTTATTTAGTACGATTTTTTTTGCCATAAAATTGGTTTTTAACTATTTCTTTCTACTGAAATTGCTCAAATTTCATTACAATTTAACTTTATACGATAAGAAAATTCGCTCATACGATCAGACTGCATGACTGGAACTTTTTACTTTATTATAAGGGTTTTTTTCTGTAATCAGATATTATATTTAGTTTTCATGAAAAATTTATGTTACAGTGAAGGAACCATCGAGCCCAAAAAGTACATCACCAAGTGTTCCACTCTCCTCTCGCTCAGATACTCAACGAAAAATGCGCTTGTTGGAGTGGGGCTGTCGTAACGTACCTCGTTAGAAAAGACTATTTTTGTTACGTTTATTATTGCTATTTTTATTTTTTATTTGTGATTATTTCTGTTTGTTCCAAAAATCTATTTGACTGTGACATAAACAAATAGGTTAATTACAACTTCGGCTAATTCTATGCCTAGTTTATATTTCCAAACCTTTTTCATCAAAGTCGAATATGGGACCAAGTATGACATTACCTAGTTTCAATTTTCCTTCAAGATTTGCTCAATTAAGTAAAGACGGAACATATAAAATGAAGAATTTTCTGCTCAAAAGCGCAAGAAATTTCGACAAACACATTATGTATTCATCAAATTTCTAAAAACAACTGACAATAACTAAGCAAATTTATATATTGGTTCACAATAATTAAATTTTTCTATGTTGGAGCACCAAGTAGCATCTCAGACGAATTGAGGACGAATTTGGGTAAAAAGATTCCTAATTATATTTTGAGTATTCTTAGTATTGATTATTTATCAATGAGCGTCCAAATCCAATATGGAATACCGAATCTTGACTACCCTCACCCAGTATTTTCTTACCGTTGAACGGGGGGAGGGGGGGGCAAATCGTATGGGGTGATAAAAAATCGGCCCTCCCATTTTTTACATGTCCGATCGTCCTGCACTCTGTTGGGCGTTTTAAAACCATTTGAAACAGGAATGTGTTCGTTAGAATTTTTTCTGGATGGTAGAGTAACTCATCTGTTGTTATCAAAAGGATGTCAGCTGTTTATAATAATGTACAGTTTTTTGAGAATGTTGAAATTAATATAGAATCTATGATCAATATGAATTTTCAAGAATTTGCAAAGTTTGGTCATGTAGTAATATCACAAAGAGCGAGGGGTCCTGGCCTGTTAGTAGGAATGCAATGGCGAAAACTCGTTAAAACTACTTGCGTAGGTGAGCGCAATTTACGAAGTTAAATAAAAAAATAGAGGGAAATTATGAAACATACACGAGATAAGGTACCCATATCCTCCATTCATCGATCGATTTCAATTCTTCAAGGCTGGTTTCGTTGTTGATTGGACAACAATGGCCTTGGTTCATTAGAGGTGGTTGCTTCTAAAATCCCAATTGATTGATTGCTAAAGCTCTCATGAAAATCAAAGCAGACAAAACAGCCATAGCCAAAAATTAATGTCAAGATAAGCTTATCTTATATCATAATAAATTACCATCAGTGCAGCAAAAGGAACTTACTCACTTTTCAGGGTTTCCATAGGAAAAGAGTTTTCAGCTCTTTTGCTTCTCTCAGAGACGTTAAATGGAAGAGAATTATCAAGGATCTAGGTAGCCCCCCAGAGGTGCAATGGGGTCCTAAATCCTCGACAAAGAGGTAGAGGAGGATGACAGTATCTCGTCAGAGAGCCACTCCTACTGATAGCATTAATGAGCTATGTTCGGAGTAGATTGGATTTCCAGGACCTGGATCACCCATCCAACGCCAAACTCAGCCTCTCAAGAACACGAGAAGAGGCGTGCGACGCCCGTTGTTTTCCAACGGAGCGACGGCAGCGCTTTCTCTGGGATTCTGACGGGAACTCTGTCACAGAATAAAAAAATGTGATGATTTAGGTAAGCAAAAGATTTACTTGCGATGTCTCATCTTGGGGTAACCAGCGGAATCCTCTTTTAAATTAAAAGGGCTATATGAGGGAGAGTATAAGTCAATATAAGCGCCTGAAACCCAGAGAAGTGAGTTCCTTTTACAGCACTGATGATAATTTATCATGATAAGCTTATCTTGACATTAATTTTTGGCTATGGTTGTTTCGTCTTCTTTGGTTGTAATGCACTCTTTGGTTTTCATGAGAGCTTTAGCAATCAATCAATTGAGATTTTAGAGGCAATGCACCTCTAATCAGCCAAGACTTGTATTATACTCTCATATAGAGGACCCTTTAATTTAAAAGAGGATTCCGCAGGTTACCCCAAGCCGGAGACATCACAAGTAAATCTTTTGCTTCAATCAGCAATTTTTTTTTTTTTTTTTTTTTAATCCTCTTCCATTTAATGTCTCTGAGCAAGTTCGATAATGCGATGTCCAAATGCTTCCGTTCAGGATCTCCAGTAACGGTCACATCTGCAAAAAAAAGTGCTCAGCGGAATCTTTCTCAAGGCCGCAAGGGCACGTGGGTGAAATGTTGCTATCTATGATATTTACCATCCTACGGAAGTCATAATGCTTTTGTTTAAGGGGGTTGGGAAGGTTACTGTCCGGAGCATTGTGAAGTTGTATCCTTCTACACAAACTTATATGGCTAGGTACTAGAAATACGAGTGAATTTACTTTGGTATATATTTGTCACTGGATTCCTTAGAAAATTTAGTATCCAGAAAGCTGCACTATTACTGATTGAAGTATTTTTGGGCCCCCATTCGTCTAATGAAATTACCTTATTTTATCGGAAAAAATCAAGTTTTCCTTCATATTTGCCCCATTATCTGACTTACCATATTATTTTAAAGTTCCCCGACTGTTCCTAGTTGTTTCTAATAACATTTAGAACAAACAGTGAGGGGGGGGGAGGGGGGATTCACTTTGTCAAAATTTTAATATTGGTCTTAAGAGAGCGTGAAACTATCCATAAAAACAACTTTACGGATTTGATACATCAATAACAAACAAAATCGAACCCCCCCTTTGTTGAAAGAAAAATTTGTTGCTAAAAAAAAAAAATTCAAAAAAGTCTTGAATTCCGTCCTGTAGATCTTGAGAAAATAGGGTAAATGTAATGAAAAAATGTGATTTTTCAGGTGAGGCGCTTGAAGTTCTCTTTCCAGTGCGATTATTGAGGAACAATTCTTTCACTCACGAATGTCTAACAGATTTGCTTCCTCCATGATACAAATCATCGACTTCACTTTCAAATGAGAAGAAGAATAAGAAGATTATGTTTATAGAAAACCTTCTTGAAAATGAACTTTCCCTATTTTTTGTGGAAAAAAGTAAAGCACTGTCCGTTCATCAGCAGGATGATCCCACTGATCCCAGCAGTGCAACACTGGAGGATATTACCTTTAAAAATTCATTTCTTCGTATTTGTAGTGGGGACATGCTGTTGGTATTAATATGTTCACAAATTGTTTTTTTAACCTTCCCGACCCCCCTCCCTTAAAAGCCAAGAGGCCTGTTTGTTATCAAAGGATGTGAAGAGAATTCTGGTCTGTCTGTATTTGGTATCTGTCCTATCCTCAGAGATCCATGTTTTAATTGTTGATTTACAAGGATTTTGTCTTTTAATTTGTGAGCAACACCTGGGTTAGTAACTAGACTTACTAGCGAATAGTGTTACTTGCAGTGGAAATCCCAGAGGCTGGTGAAAGCACGAGTTGGGAATTGTGCCGAGGTATCTATACTCGTATTTCTTGCCAGCATAGCTGGATAGATCAGTAATATATGAAATAAGCAAAATATTAACATTGGACAACCCAAAGGTGTCGGACAGTTTTGACTTGATGGTCACACAATTTCAAGATGCGCTAGCATTGCGGTACGGCCGTACACCAATTGGATTTAAGGACGTTACACATGCCTGAAATTGTAAAAGAGGGCGGTTGGTCAAACGGGGTCATGATGCAGTACCTGACGAAACGGCAATGTTAGCAGACCTGACATGGGGAGGGGCAGTCATAGAACCTGTGCTACGAGAAGCTGAAGACGAAGTTCCTGCCTTAATAGCTGACATCAAGGTGGAAGGGGTATGGGAAAGTGGGAGGCCGGCGTTCTTCGACAATCGCATAATCAATGCCGACGCCGTTTCTCACTCTTCCCATACCTGGAAGCAAGTAGCCCGATCAGCAGCAGCAGAGAAACATAGGAAATATGACCAGGCATTGGAAGACCGTCGAGGTTCTTTCACCTCCCTAATCTGTTCAGTGGATGGAGCGCTACACGACGAATTCAACGTGTTTTTGAAAAGGATGGCTCACAATCTTGCCGGGAAATGGAGACAACCCTACTCACAAGTATTGGGGTGGACCAGGGTAAAAATTCAAATGGCCAATGGGGTTGTAGGGTGAGACGGATATAAAGCAGTTTCTTTTCTCAACAAATACGTTGGACACGAAGAAGGTTGAGGTCATTGGGAATGGAACTGCTCTCCCATGGTTGAGTCGATTAAGTTTTAGTAATCTTGTTGTTGTTTGATTGTTCTGCTAATGAATTTTTACCTTAGTAAAAAAATAAAAATAAATGAAATTAACATTGGATTGAAAGACGGAAGTGCAATGTGGACGAATTGGATAAAGGAACAACTCAATGGAACAACAAACTCACAACAATCTAATAAAATAATATCTTGTATGCTACATAGAAGATACATAAATTAAGAAGGAAGTCTATAATCATTTACCAGAATGACCATACTTACAGCATGAATCTGCTGTTTACAATAATTAAATATTTTACATTTTTAAAATATATAGGTAATTTTATTAATTACCTATTCATAGGAGTAGTTTACCCAAGTCTGGTATGTACATAACTATCAACACAAGTTCAGACGTTCCCGACTGTTCCATGCCAGTTCATTTCACCACCAAGGCAATCGTGATAGTAGAGAGATGATTTATGACAATACGTTTAGCAAGGCAGAGTGATGCATAGCAGCCAGTCGTTCATCTCTTGAACCTGTTCGTACCTTTAATCAGCTGAAGCGCTTTAGCCATGAGTGGGGCTTTCCTCTTCTTCTGATTGATCGGCGCTAGAAAAAAAGAAGGAAAAAAGGTTCACCACGGGAAAGCTCTATCTTTGACATCACCAGTATATGGAACTTTGAAAAATCATGGAAAGAAAACTACTCATTGTAGGCGAGTGCGACTTTTTAGGATAGAATCTTCTTCAATCTAAAAATAGTTAAAATGCCTTTTTTGCACTCATGGGTCACGCTCATCGGCTTCTTATTTGATTTTGTAAAGTGGCTTCAAAGGCCATGGGCCTGAACGATAAGTCCTAAACATCTGGGCGACCACTCATTGGATTCAGCAGGTCATTCCTTACAATATAGCAGCACTAAGTTGTCCCGAAAATAAGATTAAAAAACAAAACCAAGATAAAAGTATATTCTCACCATTTTGAGTGGTTTTTGTGTATTCTACCAGGAAACTAAGTTTAAGCCACCTGTTTTTACTAAAAAGTGTTAAATTGGGGAATCCAAGCAATATGAACTTGGAAAACCACCGAAAACACGAAATTTCAGTACGTTTTGCGCTGCGAGAAAATAAATGAGGCTTTTTAGTTATGAGATGATATTGCGAGTACCAACAAACGAAGCCGAGTGATTCATCGTGAGGGAATACTTCAAAATCATATATATCACAAGGAACAATTGAATATCTCTAAAAACACGATGATTTGCAAAATAACAAAACAACTACTTACACTTCACACAAGACTAACTTTTTGTTGACAACCAAAAAGATAATTATAAACAACTCTTGCTTCTAAGCACCAGTTTCCAAACATGTGTCAACTGTAGGGTGCTATATTAGTATGCGCTCCCACATCCCTGTGGCGCCCCACAACCCTCTCGGCACTTCAGTTTCTATGGTAGTATGCGAGTACATGTAAGGGAAAGGTACTCGTAGATAGGAAACTTTTTGGAAGGTACTTGCAAGAAACCGGATTAATGTGATTCCTCAAGGGTCTATCACGGTTTTAGGGTCGGTAAATTTCTTTCACGTCCTTCAGGAATGCGACGAACGCATCTGGCTCGTCCTTTCTCATCATTCTTCAACAGTAACTATCCAATTGAGCCTGAAGCAGCTTGCAAGTTGTTCCTCTCATTTTTTCCCCCCCAAAATCTTTCTTCTTTCATCTTCCTCTCTTGCATTTCACCACTGCACTTATGGCAAGGCCCTTCCGAACCTGCACCTAAAAGCTCGTGTTCGCTTAAAAAACATAACGCACATTCTTCGCTTTGCTTGGCCGGTGCACAAAATTCGCTGAGAAGCATTTCGGTGTAGTTTGGTTGAGAATTTGCTGATATAACTGACGGACAAGATGGGATAAGGGATCATAACGGAAGGCACGACTTTGTTCTTGCAATAAGAAAGTACAGTTGTCTATGATGAAACTCAACTTCGCAATTAAGGTACAAAACAAACACGTTCAACACCGCTGAGGGGCGCATTGCAAGTAGCGTGGGGCACTTTTGCAACCGAGGTGCTCAGTGGGGTGTGTACTAATAAAGAAACGCAACTGTGGGGCGTATACTAATACAACACCAACTGTAGTCCACTACAATATTTTGCATTATAGCGTGATTGCTTGTTTGGCCAGCATGGGCCGCGGTTGCATGCTCAAGTATTATTGACAGCACATTTATAGCGCTTGGCCAGATTCAGGTAAGAACCAGTGCCCATTCAAGACTAACAAGCTGGGGTAGCACCGGCCATTGTGTAGAAGGGGTTTTACCTGGAGTTGACCAAGAACGAGACGCTGGTGGTGCTGGCACTGTTGTAGTCGCAATATTGGCAGGGTTGTGGGCACCAACAACAGCTTTTGCTAAAATTTCACGCTTCTCAGCAGCATGGGCTTTCATTATAGAGCTAGATCCTACTCCATCACTAGATCCAGTCCCATATTTAGCCTGGTAAGAAACATCACATTCCTTATATTAACAAACTAAGCTTGGCAAAAATATTTCACATAAATAGGACAAAAGACGACTAGAAGACACTGAAGAGAACGCAAATGTGCATATAAATAAATCTTTGATACTATGAACATCAAATTGATACCTAGAGCTAACTTCATACTTACATTAAACAATAGAGCTATTTGTAATACCTATTCACTTGATTTTTACTAACTTTTTTAAATCCCAACCTTACGTTTATTAAATAATTAATTTTTACTCAGTTCCTGTTTCCACGCACTTATTGGTATGTTCAACGAAAACTCTCACAGTCGAAGAGGTTTAATTAAATCAGCCTCATACCTCAACCCGTTGGAGTGTTGCAACTAAAGAGAAATTTCTCCCTAGTAAGAAGGGTCACAAGTTCGAACTCTGTCCGAGGTATCAATATTTTTAGGCTGTAAACGGTGGCGCATGTCAGTAAAAACTCGAAATACTACGAAACAATAATTAATTATTAAATCCCTCTCGAGCCAAAAGCCAAATATCACATTCCCTGACATAGCAATTTTCACTTCCTCATTCACTTGAGTCAAAACACACATTGTGACAATGACCTCGAGCATCTGCTGAGCCAGCGGCCTGCAGTTTCACTTAGGTTGGAATTCATAGACAAAGCCTGAGTGTGTGGGTTCACTCGCACTCACCTAAATGGAGGGTCACCCTCAACTCACCAGTTCGAATTCATAGTTGAGTGGGGTGGTTCACTCAACAGTTAGGGGCACACTCGGATTACAGGAGCTCAACAGTGCACTCAGGGTACACTCAACGCTCTTTTAACATAAGTTGGCAGCCCTGGCAGTACGATGTAGGGGAATTTTCCCTGGTTTGAGGAAAAAAGGACGGGAAAATTCCCTCTCACATTCCGCACTGATCAATAACAGTTCTCAAAGGTTACACTTTTCTTTGTGTTTTTGCTTTTTAAGCTATTATCCTAGTTCCTTGGCGAGCCAGGACATAGGCCTTATCAGACAAAAACCAAAGTTATTGGTCCTCCAGCCTGGATCGGGGCAGCCATAAGTTGAACTGAATCCTTGTTGCTTGTTTGTTGAAGTGCTGATAATTTGTGTTTATTATCTATTAATTTGTAGTATTAAATTGTATAATTATGTGTAGAGTTGTGACGAAAAAGAAGCGAAAAAATGAGAAAACAATGATTGTCCAGTTAGTTTTGAAGAACAGATACATGTAGTCGAAAATCAGAAGAGTTATGGTATAATGAGACTGTTGGACAAAAAGAAGACGTGAGGTTTTGGAAGAGCTTCAAGCAATCACATTTTCTTGGAATTCACATTGATTGTACATCCTGATGAATGGAAGGTAGGTACCTACCGACAACTCATTCCACAAACCAAGATGAATCTGAAAACCATGCACTACAAACTTGGTATGTAGAGATCGCATAAAATCAAAGAGTGACCAGCACTTTCAGCTGTGGTACCTAGTTATATATCCTTTCCATTTATTCCTAAGGGTTCGTAGTTGTTCATGACTGTATCTTTCCCGAATCGGAATAGTTTGCGAAATATTTCGTTGTTGATTGTGTAACATTTGAATGGGATACGTCACATCAAACATGTACCTAACTACAGTTTAGGAACAGCCTAACTACTCTTATGTGTGCGTACTCTTATGAAGTTTTTGAATAAACTCCGAACTTAGATAAACGATGTATGTTCTACTATATAACCTATTCCTATACCTACGTGAAAATAATAATAAAAGCTATCAGTTGACGCACTTAAGTGACCTCCTGCCGTCATTCAGGATTTTACATCTTTGAGCTGAGGGTGATACTCACCTCAACGCCATTTTTTGTTTATGAATCCCTTTGAGTATGCACTTAGGTTGCACACTCAGTGCACCCTCAGGGTTGCCCTCAAATCACGTCTATGAATCGCACAGAGTGCATGAATTCCATTATCGATACACTTAGGGGCCCACTCAGACTCAAGTCCTTCATCCAACCCCAAACCAGCCACGATGGATGGTATTTGACTCTGGTGAAATGTTATGTTCAAGGAAAACCCTTACAGTCGAAGAGGTTTGATTAAATCGGCCTCATAGCTCAACCCGTTGGAGTGCTGCAACTAAAGAGAAATTTCTCCTTAGTAAGAAGGAACACGAGTTCGAACCCTGTCTGAGGTATCAAGTAATTTTGGGCCCCAACACACTCTTGGCCCATTTTTATTTCCATACATTTCAATAAAACAATTAATTCATAAATTATGATGATTGCCCATTGTGATTGTCAGTTACTGTTCAGCGATATTGTTGTTGGATACTCAATAGTTGAATTGTCAATGAAAGTATGATAAGTAGTGTACTACACACGGTGGTCCGCTGACTGATTCAAGGCCGTATGAAATGCCGAAAAAAACTGACTACAAGGCGGTGTTCCGTAACCTCGTAGGAGTAGAAATTAACCCCCCGGGAAATCTGAGCTGATCGTTTACTCGTAGACCACACAAATCAAACATTCAGTTTTCGGGTGTTGTAACACCCTGAATTATGGGACAGTAATAAAATATCCAAAACATTTTCTATCTTTATAGTATACTTTAACAAAATATAACTTTCTAATAGAATATAACGATAATAACGAGAGATCAGAGATAATAACGATATTGTGATTATGATTTTTCGTGCACATTTCACTACTCATACATGAACCGATGAAAATTCTACAACAGCGCTTTTCAATCTCGTTCCTTATGATGGATCTTGTTGTAAATTACACTTGTACTTTGCCCAAAATTTCAAAAATTCACAGTGCACCGACTCACCTGCTTGTTCTGACCATAGACCTAGACCTTTACTACTATTTATGAAATTCAAACATTGATCAATATGTCTCAATGCTATATGCATTTTCAATGTTTCTGTCACTTCTGTTGCCACCACTGCCGATTTTAGTTCCCTAATAGATTCTCGAATACTCTGCATATTTATAGAATTTGAAGAAAATCAATTATTAACGAGCTTATCCATAGCCTTGAAAGCAAAGACAAAAGGAATAAGCCTGAAGATACCAACTTCATTATATATTTCTTTATTTAGAAGTGTGTCAGCGTTTTTCGTAAGCTTTCTACAGGAGTTACCCTCAAATATTTCTCCCTGATAAATTTTCGAAATCACATGTAATTTTGTCGGCCACACGAGTGCTTTCTCTCTTCCTACCAACGGTACTAGGCCTTGCCAGAACAAACGGTTAACAACACCTTGTGCGATCTTATCTATCCGCCGTGATTCGTATTTTAGTCAGAAAGTGAGAGGGAGGGTAGAGATGGAGAGGGAGAGAGAGAGCGCAATGCATAAGTATTAAATGATGTACACATTATTTGTAAATCTATATGTATATTTATGTATATATACAATACATACATATATATCTATATGTGTGTGTGTGTGTGTTATAAGGAATTTAGGTGCCCCCCCCCCCCAGAGGTGCAATGGGGGCCTAAATCCTCATGAAAAGGTAGAGGAGGTAAAGAGGCATCCCGTCAGAGAGATACCACCCCTAGTCATAGCTTTTAATGAGCCATGTTCGGGGAAGGTTGATATTCCTGTCACCAGAAAACCATCCGACGCCAAACCAGCTGTCTAAAACGATCGAGAACAGCGCGTGGTTCCCATTGATTCCTCAACGGGACGCCGCCAACGCTATCTCTGGTGCTCTGACGGGAGCTTGATGGACCTCTCAGGAGGTAACTCTGTTACAGTGTATGTGTGTTTGTGTGTGTGGAGGTGAAATGGGCCTACCCTCGACACATACCCGTGCCCATTCCCCTCCCCCCTCAACAAAAACTTTGAGTAAATATCGAGAAAAAATTTTCACTGAGCCCATAATTCAGGGTGTTACAGCACCTGAAAACTGAATGTTTGATTTGCGTCGTGTACGAGTCACGCTCAGATTTCCCAGGGTCAGCTCAGATTGAAACGATCAGCTCAGATTTCCCAGGGGGTCAATTTCTACTCGTACAAGGTTCCGGAACACCACCTTGTAGTCAGTTTTCGTCGGCATTGAATCATTCAGCGGACCACCGTGTACATAGGGAAGTTTCACCCGCTAGACCCCTCCATTATTGACAGTGATATTAGGACACAATCCATTTTACTAATTCTTGCAGTCGTAAAATAATTTCGAACAATTCGATCATTCCTTTTCACAGGAAATAATATCAAACAATGTTAATGATTAGCAATGCACAAACCTGCTTCCTTGCTATGTTTCTAGGAGGTTTCACAGCAGAGTCGACGTATGCGAGCTTGGCTTTCCTAACAGGAGTTGACGATGCGATAGATTGAGAGATGTTTTGTGTGAGGGCTTTCAACTTTTCTTCCCTCTCCTCCATGCACCGCTAAAATACAAATTTATAAAATTTAAGTTGTTGGGATAGAATTATCTGTCATATAAAGAAAATATCAGTAAATGATTCAGAAAATGGTTATTATAATTTGTATACATCTACGATACCTTCTTCTTCTTCTCTTCCTTCTGCATGATATCTACGATATCAATAGTATTCATCTACGATATCTATCTTAGTTATTGAAAATTTATCGTAGTTCATTTTTAGGAAATAATTTTTTGTATGCAAAAAGCTATTTGTACCAACCCACTGCAACGTATTTAATAGTCCAAAATTTATTTTATCACAACCACTGAATAAATAATATTGTGATGATTCTAGCACTGATTATTCATTTTTAGTTTAACCAAATCATACTCACTATGTACAAGTCCCTCCAAGTTTCTCCTTCTTGTCGTGCTTTGTTCCTGAAATCCTTTTTAGAATGAAATTCCCACAACGTGCCAGTGTCTTCAATTAAATAGGCATTGTAATGCTCCAAAACAAACAGTTGATCAGGGTTCAGCTTTTCAAGAAGTGGTTTAAGTAGATCGTAGGGAACGCCACCAGTATATTCCAATCCTGAAAACCGTAAAGGACAGTATAAATTAAAAATATTTAAAAATCGCCAATTTTTGTCGTTCAGTTTTGTGTTCATTTTCGTCATTAAAGTTGATTCTTCTGGACTGGATTCTAATTCATCTGTTTGTGAATTCCATGATTGAAATTACAACCACAGATGTAATTAGGAATACATGTTTAAAAACAACCTTTCTTGAATGAATGCACTTACAATAATTATAATCATTGATGTGATTACAATGATGTGTCAAATAGGCATTGTAATGTTCCATAACAAATAGTTGATCAGGGTTCAATAGTTTTTCAAGAAGTGGTGCAAGTAGATCGTAGGGGGACACCACCGTTCCAATCACAGATTTGATTAAAGTACAAATTAAACAAACACACTTATTTTATTCTAAATATTGGAAGTAAGAAACCGAGAAAAGAACTAAAACACTGCATATTATTACAAAAGTTTTATTATTGTTACCTACTAGTATTAGTATTTCTGTATTAGTATTATGACCCGTTATTGATACATTTGCATGTTTTGGATACAATTGTTTCTAATGTATGAGCGGACGTTTTTGGGTCGTGTCTGAACGTCTGATGAAGAAACGATGGGTTCTGAATATAAAATTTTTTGAGCACAGAAAGGTGCTCAAAACAGAGCCGAAATGCGGCAAATAATAACACACAGGTTAACTATTATTCTGGGTAGATATACCTGGGCAGATCAGTGTACTCTCTATTCTATTCTTCTGTACAAAACCAATGTAACGTTTTTGGCATGTAATTCACTAATAAAATCATGATAAAGGCATTCATACATTTGTTCCTTTGCTGGCTACAATATTCACTTCAATCTATCCTAATTGGCAAAGTTCAAACGACAAAACAATCGAGAATGTCTCAACATTCACTCTATTTTTTCAACGAGAATTCGTTTGTGATTTACGGTAGTGGTGGAGAACTTTTTTAATTTTCAAACCCTAAGCCCACGCGGTTAAGAACAGTTGGTAGCAAAACTAGCGGCTCATTCGTACATTGAATTTTATTCTATAAATTCCAACGGAAAAATAACCATTTTGAATTTTTTGGGATGCAGAACTTTAAAAATTCCACGCTCCAATTTAACTCCTAGTTACCCCGCCGAGCTCCTTAAGCCCTGAAAGTTATGAAGACGTTTCAGGACGATAGAAGCCCGATGAGATTTCGAGCCGAATTTTCCCAAAATTTAGTTTAATAGTTTAGGGGAAAATATGAAGGAATGTTTTTTTTTCGAATTTTGAAATCCAAGTAGATTTGATTGCAAGTCAACTAATTCGAGATATTTGCTTTTAGTTTTTTTTTTTTTTTATTATTTTTATATATTTATTTTACTTTTCTTATTATTATTATTTATTTTATTTATTTTTTTTTTTTTATTGATTTCAACAAACCAAAAACTAGAAAATGGAGAAAAATACGACAAGTCAACAGAATACTCAACACTTATTGATTAAAAATATTTCAGGACTGTGAATTTAAATTATAGAATTTTGGCGCGGAAAGAAGTTTTAACTCCGAATTTAACAATCAATACTCAATAACTGATTATTAATTGCCTCAATTAATAACTCTGGATCAATATCCTCATATATAATAGTTTAATTAAACATATTTTGTTATACGAAACTCGCTCACTCTGTGACCGTTCTTGTTTTGTGAATAGGTACCGGGAGTAATCATTATCGAAATAACTTCAACAACAAATTGAATTGTAACAACCTGGTAACATTTTATTTTATTCCGAATTGCTTACTTACCATCGACGTGGTCGTATAACAACTTGATACAAAGATCATAGAGTGTTGGAACCTGCGTGTTGTGACAGGATTTTCCGCCAGAAAACACCTTAGTCCTGGAAACAAACGGAATAAACAAGAAGTACAAATGAAAACACATTGCAGGATTCAGATGGTGATGTGGAAAAATGGACAATTAGCAACTGAATTATGTTAGTGAGTGGTGCCCACAGGAAGACCAGTTTTCCTAGTATCATACAAATCTCCTGAGATTCTAAGACGTCTCAAAAAAATAGAATCACTCAGAAATCCTTATCAGGTACCATGAAAATCCTCGAAAAAACAAAAACAATGAGTGTGTGTGTATGTGTGTGTGACAAAATCTTGTTCAGATTACTCAAGGCTCAATATCTAGTCAATCGATCTGCTTGGTTGTCGTCATGTTAGCCTCATTTTCTAGAAGTCACCAAGTCATGAGCAATTTATCATCTTATTTGTTTATTTTTAAGCACTTTGTATGTCTAGTCACCACTCCAGCCGCCAAAGGTCACCTCCGAAGGAAGCAGCTTCAGAACAAAATCCTGAACTTGTGGATGCACCGCGTCGTTCTGCTCCCATCAAGAAGAAACCAATATAGTATTCACCTTAATTCACAAGATGTGTGACAGTGAGCTTTATTTTGTGTACATTCAGTGGCAAAATTTGAGGAGGGGCAGGGCAGGCAGAGCCCCACCATGAACACAGGATGTAGATGGCAATAATTAATCATTTCATGTCACTAATGTTAGTACCAATTACTTCCAATTAATACAGGATGATCTGAAAAGCGTGCCTGTTATGTGAGTCCGGTTGCCTAGCAACTTTGAATGCTCTTCAAAATAGAACACTACGAGGCTGCTTTGAAGGAGGGCTAAATGCGGTGGAACATGTGGAAACACACCAGCCACTGTTCACCGTTTTTTATTAACCCATTTTACCTGATATCAGGGGAAAGGGGGGTGGGGGGAACGTCGTATACTAGTGGCTCAGGTATGTTTGGGTGGCATATATGGGACCCCTACACACCCATTGAGCACCATTTGCCATTCACCTCCATTGGGGAGTGACCGAAACACATGATTTATTTACTACATTTATGCACATCCGTTCATAACAGCTCTCATCAATTCGGTTTTTGCAAGAAAAAGGAATACTACCAATGCGATCATGAACTTCATGGAATATGTGCTGGAGGGCTTTGAGTTTGGAGGCTATTCTGTGTCCATGTTTATTGACCTTAGCAAGGCATTCAATTGCGTTCCTCATGTAATTTTTCCTGTTGGGGAAGCTCACAAAACATAAATTTAATTAACCAGCACTAGCCCTTTTACAAAGCTATTTGTCAAAGAGAGTACAGGCCGTGAGGTTGGACGGATCATTGTCAGAGTTTACTGGTTCCAGTATTGATGTACCGCTAAGTTACATACTGGGCCTATTTTTGGTTTACATAAATGATATTTATCGTTGTGCTCCCTCTGGTAACTTTATAAATTTCGCAGATGATGCCACAACTATAGTTTCAGAAAAAATCCTCCAGAAGGCAGTTGATAGGAACAAACAAATCCATCAGGACGCCTACACCTGGTTGAACATTAATCAATTGAGTTTGAATCACCAAAAAACAGTTACGATGGTGCTTTATTTGAAGGACTCCAAGTCATTACACGTTGGCCAGATCGACCAGGTGAAATTCCTGGGAGTAATTATTGACTCCAAAATGAACTGGAAGCCACACTGGCTTCCAACCCATGTCTTGGCTTCTAAAGGCCATGCCTTGGCCTTGGCTTCTAAACTTCATAGTCAAGTTTTCTTGCTTCAAAGTCTCCGAACCTGTGTCGCTGAGGATGCCCTTCTTCAGTGTTACCACGCTTGTTTTCACTCAACAATGACCTATGCTTGTTTTCACTTAACAATGACCTATGCTATTCTCGTTTGGGGCCATTCAAGCCATGCACACAAAATTTTTGGGTTGCAACGAAGAGTTGTGTGAGTGATGAAATCGTTATGGTACAGAGCATAGTGCACAGAAGCTTTTTCTGATCTAGGAATATTGACATTACGAGCTCAATATGCATTAGAGTGCGCTATACTTGTGCACAGGTCTCCAGAAAAATGGAACACACGAGGAAGTATCCACAGCTACAGTACCAGAAACAGTTCTTTATAGTCAAATAAGTGCTTAAGGTAGGCTCAAGTCAAAATTCTCTGAACTATTGGTCAATTTATGTATATAATGTATTACCTTTGTCTTATAAAAATCTACCCTACAAGAATTTCAAATGTAAACTCAAGCAACACCTCATACATCGTCCGCTGTACAATTTGGCAGACCTCTGTAAATATTATTCCCAATAATCTTTGTTCCAATGTAATGATGATTGTAATACCCAAATGGGTGGCTACAATCTCTCTCTCCCTCCCTCTCTCAACAACAGGAATACATGTTCAGTCTTGGTGAGATGTCTGAATCCACCACCAAACTTGCCAGTACGTAGTAAGAGTGAGAGAATCCGACTATTGGCTTGGCCCGAATCGGCGAATCGGAAGATATCATGCATTTTGTGGCTTGGCATCTTTTGTACGTGGAAAGTCTTTTTGGGAGATGCAGTATAACAGAAGTGAAGGAAAATGGAATTATGAAAACCTAAAATTGAAAACCAGCCAGAGGATGATAATTTGAAAGTACGGTGTTCACGGATTCATTAAATTTCACCAGAACTACAAAGTTCCCCGACTTCCTAGTTTTTTAAACTTATTTCAATAACATTTTACTTTTCAGTGAAATATCAGAAAAACTAAAACCATACCTATGCAAATAACTTGTTTACTTATACTACCTACTGACCTCTGATTCTTATTCATCATCATGGTGAACATTTCCTCTTCATTGGTTGCAGATTTAGTGCTATTTCTCCTTGAATTCTCAGGAACATGAGGCAGAGGCCTGTAGTTGGGATTGATTTCTGGGAGTGTACTGTTGATGTCCAGCTCCAAGTTCTCTAATTTGATTGGTCGTTTCAGCAAGTCAGGCTAAGAAAAACATTATGCGTGATTTGTATAAGAATAGATATAAAATTAATAAACTGACATGGATGTGGAAGAAGGATTCCAACGATATGGATGGAATGACTACCACAGATCAGATTCGCAGGGGAAGTAGAGGTCACACACTGTAACTTTGCGTATTTTACCAAACTGTCGGACAAAAATTCACACAGCTCGATTGAGGTTTTCACATCCCCTCTCCTAGCATCGTGTACCTGGTAAACCGCCCCTTTCCGAGGTATTCGCTCAATGGAAACCCTTCTACTGCTTTACAAGAAGTTTTCCCCATGACTTACTCTCTTGTTCACAAGTAGAGATAAAAAGTTATGTTATAACGTTGTGATAAAACGTACGATAGAAAGATGAAGGGGACCCGGAGGGTAGTCAAAATAGAAGGCAAAAATGTGGTAACTTTGGGAACCTGCCCTGACCTCATTATTGGTCCAATCTGGCTCAAATTTTCACCACACCTTCGGAATATAGTATACTCAAAACGCATGCTTAGTTTTTTTTTCTAAATACAACTTACAAATTACCACGGAGTTTTCAAATTTTGGTCATTTTCACCAAGTGCATTATGGTTGCCGCTACCGACCCACTAACTTTTTTTTCTTCAAAAGTTGAGCCATGCAAATGTTCTCCTCTTCATGCTGAAAATTCAATAAAAACAAATAGTCGATATCTCTAACACAGCCCAAGATATGGGTTCCGAAAGAGCAAAAAACGTAACTGTCGGGAAACGCGCAAAAACCAAAACCACCAACTGCGCAGCAGGAGCAGACGCTCGCTGGGATTTGATCGTCTTATCACTTCGATTGTGGCTTCCACTCCTTTCAAGTGGAAGTAGAATATTATTCTAGACAAATAAGAATCATACAACAACATTTATAGAAGAAGAAGACTTATAACAACAACAACTTTGATAAGATTGATTAGATTTTGTTTTGGTTTTCTTGCGTGCTCCAAGTTTTTTGCGATCATTTTGACCAGATTTTCCGTTTTTTCTAAAATAATTTTACCTAATCTCTTCAAAATGCCTTGATGTAGGAACGTGTTCAAAAAAGTGAAAAGAACACCTCCACATTTGCAATCACCAAAACCTGACACAGATGTAGTTATCAACGAGGATTGAGATGTAGAAATATTCTCGCGGCTTTTGATGGCTCTTGGCAAAAAAGGGGCTTCTCATCTATGAATGGTCTTGTCAGCTGTACCAGTGTAGATACCGGAAAGGTTGTCGACATAGCATGTTATTCCAAGTATTGCCTACTAATACTTAATTTATTGCCCTAGGAGGCTGAAAAATATTCACAACGAAGACTGCAGAGCGAACTATTCAGGATCATCTGGTGGGATGGAGGTCCAAGGGGCGAAGGCCATTTTTGAGCATTCAAAAACCTGTAATGTTGATATACTAAATATCTCGGTGGTGAGGACTCCAAAGCCTTCAAAGCTGTCGTTGATTAAAAGCCCTATGGGCCAGACGTGGACATTTCCAAATTGGAGTGTATAGGCCACGTCCAAAAACATATGGGATCCCGTTTATGTCAAATCCGGAGCAAGGGCAGCACCTTATCTGATGGGAAAAGCCTGAAAGGTCATAATAGACTGGCAGAAAAAGAAGTCAAACAAATACAAGTCCACTATGGGAATGCAATAAGAATTAATGTGTCGAATTTGGAGGATATGAAGAAGGCAGTCTCCATGCAGTCTCAGCCATTTTCGTTTAGACTCAATAGATGAACACCCTGATCATGGTCTGTGCCCATCTGGTGAAGATTCTTGGTGCAAATTCAACAAAGATATTGCCCTAAACCAAGAATACAAGCATACAACTCACTGTCATATCGATCCTGTCATAATGAATCACATAAAGCCAGTATTCCGGGATTTGGCCCATCTAGATTTACTGAAGAAATGCCTACATGGCAAAACACAAAACGTTTGTGAGAGCCTAAATAACCTGGTCAGGTGTCGTTAGCCAAAAAGAGTGTTCATACAGTTCACCCGAAAGGAAACTGGGAGTTAGTGACGCTTCAGCATGCTACAATGACGGATGCATAGCTAAATGTCGCATTCTCCAAAAAAAAAAAAATTGGGATTATACCCGGCACTCAGTGTGTGGAAGCTCTAAGAAGAATTGATCTAAAGAGGGTCAAAGAAGCCAACAGAGCAGCTTACAACATGATGAAAATGGCAAGGCAGAAAAGGTCAGCAGCAAGGAAGAATTTGGAAGACGAATTCGAGGCAGCAGAAGATGGACCAGCATATGCAGCGGGAGCCCACTAGCCGAGCGGCAAACCGGCGACACGCTCAACTTCAAAAATCTATTTCAGGGGCTTCCTAGTGAGATATTTTGATGTATTATTATGGCTTATTTGATTCAAAATTTAAAACATAATTCGAAAATGCAAAAAAATAAAAAATAAAAATTTGATGTTTTTGACCCTGACCACCCTACGGGTCCCCTTCATCGTGGTGCCATGTGAGTTCGATGGGCCAAAAGAATGGGAGGAGGTTCAGAGGAAGTAGGAATGGACACTTGGTGGGAGAAGGTTCCCACAGTACAGCCCCGCTCTTCTGAGCACCCTGAAGAAATACGAAAAGTAACAGCGTGCAACCTACCTATTGTTGAGAATGTTGTGTGACAAAATTCTTCTACAATGAAATTGCTGTGTGTAAAACAGGAATTTGTCATTAATATTAGTTAGAGGTCCACATGCCTATCCCCAAGTAGTCCAAACTTTTCAAAAACCTGAACACACATCATTACTATTAGTTAGGATTGATGGGATCTATTTATTACCCGTTTTTCAGTTACCCAGGATAAAATCCCAGCCACTACCACTTTTCAAAGTGTACAGCCTAGAAGTACGGCTGGATATAAGGACTACCCCCTCCTCAACAATGTTTCTAAACTGTTAACCTACCATCGTTCTAAGGCATAGAAGATAAAAACGCTTGCAGATTCTCATCTGACAAACCTAAGGAGCAACCAATAGTTAACTTAAATAATAGGTATATTATTATAGAATTTCCATACCATTGCTGTATCTGCGTGCTTTTCTTTTTTTATTGGAAGCGATGATACTTTTTTCTGAGACGAAGAGGAACTCTTATGATGAGACGATGAGTTACTGCTAGGTTTTGGAGACACAACATCATCTTTGTTCGCTTTCTTTTTCTTTTTCGGAGAGGGGTTCAAGCCAGCAAGAGCATCAGCAAAACTGAAACCTAAACCCATTACTATGATTAGTATTAAAATTGATAAGACAATCAAAACTTCAATGGGGCTCCGAACATGAGAAGCTCGAGGTAGAGTGCCCCTTTTGTTGCCTATAAGGGCAGTAATGACGGACACAAGTTGTTTTTGACATTTTATGTCTTTACTATGGCACATAAATGAAAAAGCGTCACGCGGGGGAGCGTCACGCGGAGAGCGTTACACGGAGATTCCCTAATGATCCCACGATTCTGAGATTTGGTATGTAGCCCCTTGAGGGACTTCTGAACACAACTGACCGATCCCAGATCAGCTGAGTGGCTCTAGAATCCAGTTTTTTCCCTAATGATCCCACGATTCTGAGATTTGGTATGTGGGCCCTTGAGGGACTTTGAACACAACTGACCGATCCCAGGTCAGCTGAGTGGCTCTAGAATCCAGTTTTTTCTTTAATGATCCCACGATTCTGAGATTTGGTATGTGAGCCCTTGAGGGACTTCTGAACACAACTGACCGATCCCAGATCAGCTGAGTGGATCTAGAATCCAGTTTTTTCCTTAATGATCCCACGATTCTGAGATTTGGTATGTGGGCCCTTGAGGGACTTCTGAACACAACTGACCGATCCCAGATCAGCTGAGTGGCTCTAGAATACAATACGGGGTTTTATAGGAAGGGGAAAGGGGGCGCAAAGACATAAAATGTCTCTCGTGGTTGCGTACTTGTACGAAAGCTGTATCCACCGTATGAGTTTCAAGAGGTTCTAATACCAAGTTCAGAGTTTTAGCAGATTCGAGAGATTTTATTTGTCTGCCCAGACGCTTTCGTCTTACGTAGGTATGTATAATACATTTGAAAATGAAAGCCTGTGGTTATCATTCGAAACGTTCAATCTGTTATTTTTTAAACCTGATATTATCAGCGTAGTTCAATATTTTAGTTTTGCGTCTGAAAGGCTGCGTATTTGCTGGTTTTTTGTTCTGTTTGTATGTTTCTTTATTATTATAATTTATTCATTAATAATATAATTCCCATTTTGAACAATATTTATGAGATTAAAGGTGTGGAGAATGAATTGTTGAGCTAAAAGGGGGTGACGCAAGGTATCAACAAGGGGAAAGACATGTCAACCACCATGTTCCATAGGTCCTTCGCCTCCTAGCGGCAGGCCTTTTTAGTTCGGAGCCCCATTCAGTGATCTGTAATATTATATTTCATACAACATTGTAATATTATATTTCAAAATTTAGCGGGTGATTGCTGTAGATTGAATTTACAGAGTAACCAGGGGCAGTGGTAGTGGTCAAGTATTGCAGATATCTAGACATAATACAAAAAGTATTTTTCTCATCTAAGGAGTGAAAAAAAATTAATCCCATCTAGGGAGACTAAGTGGCTACTAGAACCAATAAATTACACAAACATCTGCATCTATAGAACCGAGCATATTTAATCTCAACATTAAGCTTCCAGGCTAGGGAGGTGGCTAGGTATGCACTCCAAAGAAACTTATAATGTACGCTCCCCTAAACATTTAATTAGTTTTGTATAAATGCATCGAGGAGTTCCTCCTTGCAGAGGAAGCCCTCCCAGCTCCAATCGGCCCACTACCGCCTTCGCCGAAACGGGAGACGGCCACTACCACACAAGCTCCCACGGAGGTGGTCTGGACAAGGCCCCAGCCCTACCAGCCACCATTTCCACCCACGCCTCCGCCCGCTCAACAGCTACCGGCACCCCCCAGGCAGTGGATCTCCTCGGGCGACGTCCCGGTTCCTCGCTGGGAAGAGATGAGCACCGCGGGTTGGTCAGAGCCCAGCACCTCCCGGGCTCCTCCGCAACAGCCCAGCCGCGGCCGCGGGCCAAACCCTCGCGGGTTTGGTTCCCGTCGGCAGAGCTCGGGCCGGCCAAGGCCGCCCCGCGACGCTCGTCGAAACCGGCGAGGCCGGGGCGCACCACAGGGACGGGACGCGAGGCCTGCACCTCCGCCTCCGCCCCAACTGGCGAGGTTCTCCTACGGAGAATTCCGGGTAGACCTCCCAGTTCTCCCCCATCGGCGTCGTCGTTGATAACACGACGTCTTGGGGGGGCCCCTGTGGTGAAATCCACCACCCCTTTTCAACAGCCCTTTTCAGGGCTACCAAAAGGAGGTAGGCACACCACAAAAATATTTACAAGACGTCGAAGTACAACTCCGTCAAACAAAATATTTCACCGGAGAGAAAATACTAAATTCTCTCACAAAAGTGAAATATTAAAGATTAACACGCAAGGCGACCTCCCCAAACATTTACTGGGCGAGAGAGATGCGACAAACATCTCGAGACAGGTCGCCTTGAGCGAGAACACACAAGGCAACCTCCCCGAACATTTACTGGGCGAGAGAGATGCGACAAACATCTCGAGACAGGTTGCCTTGAACGAGAACACGCAAGGCGACCTCCCCAAACATTTACTGGGCGAGATAGATGCGACGAAAAGTTCGAAACAAGTCGCCTTAGGAAAACTCAAGGTCGTTCAGCCACCCCCGGGACCCCGTCAGAGCAACGGACGCAGAGAAACCACCTTGAAAAAACCAACTCAGCTATCGTATGCCCAAATACTGGGAAAACACTGTGCGAACCAATGAGATTACACAGTCGAATTTACGAAATTGAGCGAGCCAATCCGAAGCTAGTTTGATCGTACCAAATTATTATATTTCATACTACATTGTAATATTATATTTCAAAATTTAGCGGGTGATTGCTGTAGATTGAATTTACATAGTTTGTAGGCTAATTGAATTAGAACCGAGTTATTATATTGGTATGTGATTAATGCATTGTTTTGTAGGCTATTGAATTGTTATTATATTGGTATGATTAGTGATTACCCGCCAACAATACCTCAAGCCAAACAAGCGTCACTGCAATTTGCATAGTTTTTACTAAAGCAGCCACACTTTTCCAAGGTTGAAACCGTGTTTGGGTTAGCAGTTGGCACTCATCATCAATGGCATATACTTCCAGATACATCCATCTCAGTTCACCGCTATAGGCGTTCTGCTCATAGGTTACTATGCAAGGTTGCAAGCTAGCAAAAAACTGGTACCTAGCTCAGATATGCTGCCTACATCTTTTACACTTTTAATGTTGGTCACTAACAACTGTTTTACTGCATTTTCAACATTCATGTACCTACCTATTTTGAGCTGGAATGGCTACCTAATTTGAGTTTTCAAAGCGCTAAACATCAATCTGACACTGAATATAAGAAATAATAGCCAAAAGATCCTCTCTGCAAACAATGTCGACAGCTGTAAGATCTCCAGGTAAAATGGGATCCCCCTTTATCTATTGGAAAAGTAAAAATGTGAGTTCATTAATAACTATTCCGTCTTAGAATACCTGATCCTGCATCGATGCTGCCATCATCATTGGTTTCTACTTTAACTTTAACGGGTTTTTCCTTAGTCTTGTTAGAAGACGATGACTCTTTAGGTGTCGAACCACTTCTCTCATAGGTCTTATCATGTTTTTCTTTTTTAATCTTCTTTTCATTTTCTTTGATCATTTTCTGTAGATCCTTCGAAGAGCTCTTGGAAGAAGTGCTTGATGATTTCCTTGAATCAGATTTTTCCTCCTAAAAATGTTACAATTATTTTACGTTCGTTCTCAATGTGTGATAATATATTCGTGTTGTCAGTATGCATCAACTTATAAAATATAGTGTCTGGGTATTATTGGCATAATGCATTTACCTATTAAACGTTCATTCAAATTAGCTCTGGCATTTAGAGAAATTTCTAAACATACCAGAGTTACTAAAAAGTGTATTCATGTCAACTTTTTACCTAGGGTGTTTCGGCGTAGAGGTACTTTTGAAAAAAATCCGATTACTCGAGAACTGGGAGAAATTTGATCGACTCTCTATTTTGATGAACAGAATCATTCACATTTTGAAATGGGAAGAAACTATGATTGCTAAGTTAAAAGATAAAAATAGAAATTGAACGTCAAATCACGGAAATGAAAAACAAAAAAGATTTTAGAGTGAGCAGGACTCTGAATCGTTAAACAGAGTCAGTCTTGAAATGAGTGCCTGACGGGAAGTTTCACAGGATCAATTTTGGAATGTTTCAAAATTAAAAATTAAATTAATTTTCTTTGATTAATTTCGTGCACAAGCTCCTTGTAGTTTATAATTAAAGTTGTATTTAAGAGTAGTGATTAATGAAAAACATTGTGGTAGATCTTCTCGGACCTCAATGCGTAATGAATCTGGAAGAAAATTGAAAAACATCCACTCACTTTGTGATGACTGTGTTTGTGTTTGGACGATGTTGAGATACTGTGACTAGAACTTGCCGACTTGTGATGCTCACTGCTCCGAGACTTCTTCCGACTTTTGGAATCCGACTCCCTATCAGAGCTGCTGCTATTTTCTTCCTCCGAATGATGGGCGCTGTTGTTCCCACTGAAGTCACCTTGGTCTGAATCTTCATCCACCGAATCAGGTAGTATATTCGGTGATTCAAACTCTTTATTCGGTGATGCATCTTCTTTTCCCGAAGAGCCATCGTCTGACTCTTGAGCTTCCTTTCTCCTCTCCTTCACACAATTCTTCTTCCTTTTTTTCCTACAAGGGCTGTGATCTGAATCATCATTCTTATTTCTTTTTTCATTTTTTGACTTGTGATTTAGTGATGAAGACGTATCACCATCCTTGAAATTACTCAGACTCTTCGAACTTTCCTTAATTTCCTTTGATTTCGATTCGTGCAGTGAATGTCGGTGCTTGTCATTTCTTTCCGTACTGGATTTTCGATCAGTTTTATCATTTGATGAGGAACTTGATTTCCTTTCAGCCTTGCTTTCACTAGTAGAAGAAGAATGAGATCGCTTGTGGGACGAAGAATGTCTCGAAGAATCGTGTTTACTACTACTGATACTGTCTTTAGGAGATTTCGAGCCATTTTCATTTGAATGAGCATTTGGTGGGTTTCGTTTAGCATCGGTTTCATTGGCAGCACAATCGCCATCATCTGACTCCTCTGCAGCAACCATAGCCTTCCATTTCGTCACCAGAGCCTTAGCAGCCTCACCAACTTCTCCATTGTACTTTCTCAGAGAGTTAACACTTCTCCCAACACCAGTTTCTTGCAAGTGTTGGACAAGGATTGGTAAAACGTACAGTCTCTGGATACAACGTATCATCTGAAACCAGGAATAATAATATTGTTAGTATACAAGGTACATGTAAAGTAGTTTCATGTATATGTCAACTTTTTAAATTGGTGTGTACATAATTTGGATGGTGTATCCATATTTTACTGAAACCAGTGCCTTTGAATTTAGCACACTTTCACCCATTCGTATAAAATCCATATAGGTACCAGTATTCGTATAGGTACCACTAATTAATTATCAAGAGTGCATATATATATATATATATATATATATATATATATATATATATATATATATATATATATATATATATATATTTATACATATATATATATATATATATATATATATATATATATATATATATATATATAGGGTGATTCCCTCGCAGATGCAAAAAAAAATTTGGGTGAAACTACATCAAAAATGGAGTAAAATGCCGCCAACTGCATATTTTTATCTCAATCCGTACTCGAGATATGATTTTTATAAGGTTTTTTCAGGAATACCGTGTTTTTCATTTTAAACTCGGATTTCTCCACTTTGCCTAATTTAATTATAACTTTCAACCTCATTTTCGGTATCAGCATTAAATTTCCTATAAGAATAGTGTACTAGGGTTCTTAAAAAGTACCATCCAAAGACCCTCACATCAGCTCAAACATTGACGATTTTGAAAAAATAATATTTCTGAAAATCTTTAAAACTTTACTACTCTTTTAAAAAGAATCCTGGAAACTGGCAAATCTCATGAAAACTGCTTCATCTAATATGCTTTCCAACGGTATTGTCAATTTTACTTTTATTTTGTTATTTAGGGGAGAAAATAATGTTTTAATGTTAAAAAATGTGGGGTTTTCAATGAAATTGTTGGTTTTCTCGAAAGATGACCCTCCATGAACCAACGAGTATGGGGTCGGTTTCTATGTATTTTTTCTCGCTGGATCGAATGGAAACTCTTGCAGATCTCTCAACAACGTTATAATCGAGTTTTACACTTTAATTAACTAGTTTTACCCCATAACACACATACATTTAATCGTAACAAACAAACTAAACATTTGCGATTTTAAGTGTAAAACTCGGTTATAACGTAGTTGGAGGGATATACAAATGTTACCATTCGTTACAGCGTGAAAAAATACATAGAAACCGACCCCATACTCGTAGGTTCATGGAGAGTAATCTTTCGAGAAACCCAACAATTTCATTGAAAAACCCACATTTTTTAACATTAGAACATAATTTTCTCCACTAAATAACAAAATAAAAGTAAACTTGATTATACCGTTGGAAATAGTGTTAGACGAAGCAGTTTTCATGAGATTTGCCGGTTTCCAGGATTCGTTTTGGAAGAGTAGTAAAGTTATAAAGATTTTCAGAAATATTCTTTTTTCAAAATCGTCAATGTTTGAGCTGATGTGAGGGCCTTTGGATGGTACTTTCTAAGAACCCAAGTACACTATTCTTATAGTAAATTTAATGCTGATTCCGAAAATATGGTCAAAAGTTAAAAATAAATGAAGTAAAGTGGAGAAATTTGAGTTTAAAAGGAAAAAAACACGGTTTTCCTGAAAAAACCTTCAAAAAATCAAATCTCGAAAACGGATTGAGATAAAAATATGCAGTTGGCGGCATTTTACTCCATTTTTGATGTAGTTTCACCCAAATTTTTTTTTTTTTTTTTTTTGCATCTGCGAGGGAATCACCCTGTATATATGCAACAAGATAAAAATCATGCCCAGGTTGAGATCATGATTGGAATTGCAGAAAACATGAACAAATTAAGGAATAAACAAACTTCATAGGTAAGCATTTCAAAACTCTAGTAGTCCATCTAAGTAGAGCCAAAACCCTCGACTCCTTTTCAACTCTCGTCCTGACCTCAGTTTTTAGAATACGTATGTTTGGAGAATAATTCCCTAGGAAATAATAATTCATTCACATTGTACCACATCGTTTAGAAAAAAATGTTTTAAGCAGTACATTTTTGTTTCCGAGTCTACCTATTAGGTAGTTAGTGGAAGCATTGTTTTCACTTACGGGAGAAAACAAATTGATGGTCTCCAAAATCAAAATTTCCACTCGCATTTAAGGTTTTAGACCATTCTGAACAACTTTGGTTCCATGTCTGTCTGACTGACTGAGTGTGTGTGTGTGTGTGTGTGTCTGCAAATCCTTGTGTCAAGTTTATTTTCCACAGTTTTCATCCGATTTGGATGCCATTTTCAGTGAATGTGCGGGCTAGGGAGTTTCATCGTTCTTGACTCAATACACCACTCTGAGCATGCGCAAACGTAAATTCTACCAAGCACCATTTTCTCACGCCCTAGTCGTCCGATCTCGCTCAAATTTGGATGATAGTTAGGGGATGACGATTTGATCATCCCATATCAATTTCAACATGATTGTATCATTAATAGCTACTGCGCATGCGCTAATATTAACGCCTATTAACGAGCTTATTATCCACAGTTTTCATCCGATTTTGATGAAATTATCAGGGAATGCGCGTGTTAGGTTGTAGATGGTCCCCTATCACTTGCATTGTTGCCAAATCAATACTTCATTCTGCGCATGAGCAAACGTAGATTCCATTATGGTCCATTTTTCCGAACTCTAGTCATTCGATTTTGTTTAAATTTGGATGATAGTTGGAGGAAGACGACTTCATTACCCCATATCAATTTCAACATGATTGAATCATTAATAGCTACTGCGCCAATGTAAACTACACTTAACAACCTTAAATTTCCAGTTTTCATCCGATTTTGATGAAATCGTAAGTGAACGCGCGGTTTAAGGTGTAGTAGGTCCCGTAGGTACCTATTTCGTTGTTCTCATCAGTTTATTCTGCGCTTGCACACACGTAAATTACATTGAGTATCATTTTTAGCGAATTTTTGAAGAAAATTAAGCTATTGCTCTCGACTCAAAATTTGTAGAATGTGAATTTTTGAAAAAATTTTATGCAGAAATCCGTTTCAGGCTATTCTAGTTTAACGCATTTTTTTATGTATGTATATATGTATGTATGTATTTTCATGCCGTCCGCGTGGCTACATTAGCCACAGCGGTGAGGTGTTCTAGAGGTAGTCGTGGGACAGTAGACACCCTCTGCCGTGCCTGTCGGGGTAAAAATGAGAACCTGTATCATGTGGTGCCAATTTTAGCAGGTGCTTTGACTGTACCATATGCCGAGTGACCGGGGCAAGAAGCCAGATATCGTTGCCATCAAGCCCGATGGGTCGATATCCAAGTTGTATCTGGCAGCATGGATTTGGAGGGCTAAAATAAGTAAATATGATAGGAACGCTACTTCTTGATTTACTCTTTTCCGCTATGGAATTTTTCAAGATAATTCAAAACTTTTCAATGATCCACGTTTCAAGTAAACGTAAAATGTGCCACACCGGACTTGGCAGACGTTTTTCCCTTCTTATTTTCAAATTACAACAACTGTAAAAAGTACTAGATAAATAAGCAATGAAGAAGCAAGCGAGCACAAAAATCGGAAACTTCCAAAATTTATTTGAGCAGAGGGGTCGCAGAGGCTCTCGCGTGAAGCAGGCAGGTTGTGGCTGCCTCCCTCTCTGGAAAGCAGGACCGGAAAAGGTTAATCCCGGGTTGAACGCACTTTGACAGACTTCAATCTGACCAATGTTAAGATTGCTTTTTGATTTTGAAGAACAATAGTGAGAGCAGATGGGAGGTATTGATGGGGAACATGCAGGACCCACCCAACATTAACTGTAATTGTTGCAACTCTGTTTTGTGAGATAATTTATAGTAGAAGAGTGCAGATGATGTAAAATTAACTAGAATGGGATCTATTTTCATTTAAAAATATAAATTGAATGCGATTGTAACACTCATTGTAGGAGAAAAATTAGTCAAGGGCAATTTAACGTATTTTGCGAGCCATCATTTTGTGTTGCTACTGTTTTGAGAGGGCAGACAGATTTTCTCACTCAGAATGTACTAAATTTTCAAAAAATAATTTCAAACCTGCTCTGAGTTTCTACTAGATCTCCAAGACTATGAAGCAAAAGGAAAATGGTTCAATTCAACAAGGACAGGAGAACTTGATTGGCTGGGGTTTGGAGAACACCTCTAATACCGTCTTCCACTAAATGACAAAATATTGATCCCTGCATGGATGATATTTAATCAAATCGATATTGAGATCAAATTTTGATAACAACAGTCAAAAATGAATTAGAAGAAGTTGGATAGATAGTGCCTAATTAAGGTTTGCCACAGTCCCGAATCAGATCGGAATGGACCAGATGTTCAGGACAGTTGGTTCCAACTCCAGTTATCCGAACGGTTTTCTCGCATTCTCTGGGAGAGAAATTTTGAGATTTTTTTAAATCGATTTGAAATTTTGATTTTTTGGCCGGATTTGGGGGTCAACATTCGTCATCTGATAGTTCGAGCTGACGTCCCCCTTCATCATCCGTTTCAGAAGTTTCGGACATCGTTACTGTTTAAGGGCAACTGTCAATAATATCAATCGGTAAAAAAGAGAAGAAATTAAAATGGAAAGGGAGCACTAACGTAAACGACTCGTCTAGAAACACAGGAACTGGTACTTCGTGGAAGGCGGGAGTCTTGAATCTGTTATTTGTGATTAGCTTGAAAACATCTGCTGCGCATGTCTCGAACTAAAAGTTCTAGCAAAATCTCGAACCACTTCAACTAGTTCTTAACGATTCTGGACTCCTTCTCCGGACAGCGAACTTGAGGTCCCAGGACTCCTCAGAACTGGTTCTGAGTCTCTCCGAACTGTCTGGGTGTTGTCAGTCCCGAACAGCTCGGGACTGCTTCTCCAGACAAACCTTTCGTTACATATCACTTATCACAGTAACATCGTGGTTCTGATTCTGGTTTAAGAACCAGACAATGAGAAACAGAAATATCCAGCTACGACAAAACTCGTTCAGACTGGATTACATCACAGCTTAGAGCACAAATGAGACAAAGGGTCCTCCGCAATTTTAGCTTTGAACTGGTTCCTAATGTCTTAGGTACCCTCTCCACTTTGCGAATGTGAAATGCGGGAAGGCACAGCTGAGAACTTTCTATGCAACTGTGACATTCTGAAGATCTAGGCAAGAGGCCATAGGACATCGTATAATCGAAAGGTCCTCAATCAGACACCTGGATTGGAAAAAATTCGCTAAAAGATAAAATTTTGTTACAGTAAGCAACAAATTTATGGGGATGGATCAGCCTTAGAATCCTCAATCCATAAGAAGCCCATTCTGGGGAAATAAAAGCCACTATAATATATACCTACTATAATATAGAAGCCTGAGATTTCTTTCAGCGCAAGCTCATTGCAGTCAGCCAGTTTGGTTATAGATAGAACTCCCTGAATACTTTGCATTGACTGCTTCTGATAAATTTTCACTCTCTTCCTCCCTCACACTACTTTCACTGCACTACATATGGTTAGATGGCTTAGAAAGGTCCTTCTAGATACAGCAAACTGGATGACAGCCCCAATTACAAAGCCAAGCCTTGTAAGTAACTAACTTGCAATCAGCCTAAAAATACCTACATTCCCAAAAATTGTGCTGGGATGTGGGTCTTCAAATCATCTGAACTTGTTTCTACTCGTTTCATACATAATATATAGGTATAGATGGAAAATGAGTGAAAACTTTCCATACCCTTACACAAGGAAATCCTTCATCCAAGCAATACATAACTTACCTACCAGCTCACTTGCTTGAAAACCTCTATGTAGGTCTAGGACCACGATAGAAACTTAGTACTCAGCCGCGGTTTGTTACTAGATGATTCGCAACTTCCAAAACTGGCGGGTACCCAAATTAAATTGAAGTTACCTAAATACTAGGTAAGTACATCTAAATATGAATAAATGGAATAGAGTTCCGAGTTTTAGAAATACTAGCTTGTTCACTTGCTCTATTATTCACTTACCCAACTATTCTACGAATGTAGAATGTTATAAACACACTATTATTGCAATAAAACATTGAATGACAAGAAACAAACCTAAATCTAGTCAAACCAAGATAACATAAATTCTTCTTGGGTATATCTCAGGCATGAGGTGACATGTGAAGGCAATATGTATGTACGTAAGTTGTATATCGTGATGTAAGGATTCTGTAGGAACTGAGCTGATTTCTGCTGAACAGAGAACACAGATGGATTGTCATCTTTAATCCTAAACAACTACAAATTATGAGCAGTTTGTACGTATGTAATGAAATTATACCTTAGGCATCACAATAATGTTTAGGTAGTACAACAAAATTTAATTGTTGAATTTCAATGATATTTAGACACTACTTACACGCTCCGAATTCTCCGGGCATCTTTCTATGTCTTTTTGGTAGTGTCGAATCTGGTCAACGATACTTTTACTCGACATCTAGTTGGTCGAAAATGGGTTTCGATGAAAAATGTTATGAGCCAAACACCAACATGTATAATTCACGAGATTAAAATTGACCGACCAAATTGAGAACGACTAAAATACACGATCCCCGAGTAGGATAACAATCAAAATTTCAAATTGATAGATGTTCACTGCGCTGGAACAGCTGTTTAAGAACCTTGATAGAAGTAGGATGACGAGGGTGACGGTAATCTGATGAGAAGACGAAGAAAACGGAATCGGTCACACACAGGACACAAAAGAATGTCAGTGGTTTCACTGCTAGAGCAAGCGGAAAGAAACTATTTTTTCAATGACGTCCAGTGCAATTCATCTTATTTATGAAACACAAGATGACACGGCACGGAGATAAGCATTCAGTAATGAGAAAAGGTAACAAGACCGTTCGATAGGCGATTGCGTCTGACACCCCAAAACCTCAAATTAGTAGAACGGGAAGAGAGGAGAAGATTCGGACAGGGAAAGGGGCAGTGTAGCCAACTGACTAACACCAAAAGCCCCTCAAGCACAGAAAAAAAACCTAAAACTCCTTGAGAGGAAAAAATAACCAAGTGAGATTTAAAATTATTTCCTCTTGTTTGAACGGAGACAAGTTTCGTATACGAAAATACATTACCTGTATTGAAAGGTGAAAGACGGACTATAAACGCTTTCAGTTATAGTTTATAATCTATATACAAACAAGAGAAATTTATGCTTTTACTATAGGTAGGTATGCAATTTTTAGCAAATTACTGTTCTTTCATAACTGGTAAATCCCCTTTAAAACCTCCTAAACGTAAAACCCCCAAATTTCTCCCTTAACGAAAAAATACCCCTCGATTTTCACTGAGGGCGTGGATCCCGGGACTTTGTAAGGGAATGTCAAAGGGAGCCCTTGAATGGAGTGAGAAAAGCGAAACAGTGGGTTTTCAATGAAATGAAAACACGTAAGGACTTCAATTTAATATGGATACCAAGGATTTAGGGAGTTATTGATTACTAATAGGCAAGTACACAGGTATACGTTGGATGCCTGAAATAAACATTTTCCAAAATTTTCTTCATGTAAACTTTGAAGCACTCAGAAACAATTTCTGGATTTTAACGCTTTTTTTTCAATTGAGATTGAAAGTGATAAGTGCTCCTGCTAACAATTTTAATACCTATTTCACTAATTTTAACAAGAAAATTAGCCCCCCTCTGTCTTCAGCAACGTATAAAAGGTACACCGCCTGTTAACCATGATAAGAGGATGGGCCCCCCTAACAAAGCATCACTATAATATGACTTATATGCAGCTCTGACGAGGCCTTATGTGGCGAAAGCGCTTAGCTGGAATAAAAAACTACAAAATACGAGAAGCTGATGAGGACACGAGCACTTCTCCAAACGTACACAAAATGGCGACAGCGCTCGTTTCGATTCTCCTCAGTTCTGCAACTGAGGCTTTCCCGTTTTAAATGGCGCACCCAACGACTCCATCATTAACCTTAAATAAAGTGGAAATTATTTATTAAAATACGTCCATCTACATTAAAGGCGCCCAGCACAACAAAACAAACTTCGAAATGAAAACTTTAGAACGTTAATTCAATGTTCAAACCCATAAAAAACGTATTTGGCAGGCTCTGCAGCAAGAGTTGTTTGTTTTCTGGTGGTAGTCAGTGGTGGATGAGTGAAGTAGTGGGGGATGCCAGCTTGAAAATTTTCATGTTTTGTCAACTTGTGTCTCAACTCAATTTGTAGGGATCCCCCACCCTTCTGTTCTGCCATTGAATAGTATCGATTCAGCCTCCCAACACATCAATAGTATCGATTCAGCCTCCCAACACATGGATTTGCCCATTTTGAAATCAACCAGCCTTCTGAGCGCCTAAATTGAAAAAGTGTTGGGGAAGATCTTGACGGTGACAATAATACCTTATAAGGGATCTTGGAAATCGGTCGAATAGAAGAAGTATTTAGGCCAACATTTCAAGAAATTCATTTTTCATCATCAGGATTCTAAAACAGATTATTGTCTCATGTGGATGGAGGGCTTTTTGTGAAGGCCAAATACTGGTAACTGGGTTTAACCACAAAGGAAACTTGACACTTGGAAATGCTATTAAACATTATCAACAATTTCTGATTGAAATATAAGACGGGGAACTTTAGGAAAAATAGTAACATGTGAGTTGATTGAGAGAGGTGCATGTCAGAACAGTCGGCATAAGAAGCCCTCCATCCACCATGAGACAATAATCTGTTTTAGAGCCCTCATGATTAGAAATAAATTTCTCGAAACGTTGGCCAAAAAACTTCTTTTATTCGACAGATTCTCAAGATCCCTTATTAGGTAAATTGAAAAAGTTCCAGTCAATCTATTTGTAAAAATCAGATTATAGTTGGACATTTAGGTCAGAATGATGTGTATAGTTTGAGGGTCTGGATCCTCGCAAGCTTGCATCTCAAAAATACATAACATCAAGTAGTCAATCCTTAAATTCAGATTAATTGGACATAGGTCGAGGTAGGAGTAGGGTTCGAAGCAAATGAAGTTTCAGACCGCTCTGGATTCAAACCCGGGACCTTCACTTAGTGAGTCTGTATTGGACCACGACCAACCTTGTATTATCTTGAACAATCATAGTAGTTCGCTACTCTGTAGTGAATACTTTTTAAGGGGGCCGCAACGAAAGGGTCAGAAACGACTCCTATCCTTTGAGTCAATGAGCTATTATCTATTATCATATATAGTATAATAAGATCTTATAATCTCTTTGCTTTGGGTATAAAAAGTATGGAGGGCTAAAGGTGGCAGTTGAGTCGTCAAACTATAAAAGGCGCTACCATCAAGAAGGACCAGGAAACACAGCGGTCAGGAACTAGACAAAAGTTCGGCTGCGATGCCGATGAAAACCCATAGTGAAAAACGATACTTTGAAGTACCAGAAAACCAAAAATTCAAACCCCAAAATCAAAGCGGTGCATCTCCACAAACGGCGCATGAATTGAGAATGTATCGGTTGCAACATTTTTTTGACGTTCGATTATGACCCAAGCACAACGATAGGGTGGTTCAAAAAAAAAAAAAAAAAAAAGTTCTGAGATTTCTTGTCCCCATTGTTTTTTTTTTTTTTTTGTTTTTTTTTTTTTTTTTTTTTTTTTTTTTTGCTTCCTCGGCATTCTGACATATCAGGATGACACTCCTAAATTTTTAGCAAAAATATTAATCCTAATCACTTTACCTGGGTCGATTTTGGCCAGTTATCGACCGCTATCGTAAACCAACCTCTAAATTGGTGCCGAGGTGATGATTTGACGGACGGATTTCAATTTTTTTTAGGTCAATTTATGGGTTTTCGCATTTATGGCATTTTACGCTCGGTCCACTAGTTATCCGGTAAACTGGCAGAGGGCGCTGCTTGAAGATAATTAAAAACCGAAAATTTCACCGAAAATGCTGTCCCCTGGTTAAGAATTGTACTAGAAACATGCTATTATGGTCGGACAATATGCTTTGGCATGATCTGAACATGATTCCGTTTTTTACTATACTTTTCCGCCAATGATTGCTTCGTTTAACGGCCATAACCCTCAAATTAATTATAGGGTAATAGACAAATTCACCCTAATTTCACCGGAAATTATGCCGCGTTGATAATTTAAGGTTCTGAAATACCTTGTGCCGATAAAATTTGGTATTTTCCAATATACTCGGTACAAAGCCGTTGGTAATTTGGCAAGAACTTGATCCGGCATTGTACTTATTCGCTTAACGACCCGATACCATTGTACCTACAAGCTTTTACATGTGACAATGGGTAACCGTACGCTCAAACGAGCCAATCACAGTTCAGACAATTCAGAACTACGAATTTGACCCCGGAAAACCGATGGAACTAAGGAATTTTACAGAAAAATTGAAAAATTTTAGCTATTTTTTCCATTTTGCCGCCATATTTGGCAAATAAGTACAATGCCGGTTCAAGTCCTTGCCAAATTACCAACGGCTTTGTACCGAGTATCCTGGAAAATACCAAATTTTATCGGTACAAGGTATTTCAGAACCTTAAATTATCAACGCGACATAATTTCCGGTGAAATTAGGGTGAATTTGTCTATTACCCTATAATTAATTTGAGGGTTATGGCCGTTAAACGAAGCAATCATTGGCGGAAAAGTATAGTAAAAAACGGAATCATGTTCAGAACATGCCAAAGCATATTGTCCGACCATAATAGCATGTTTCTAGTACACTTCTTAACCAGGGGGCAGCATTTTCGGTGAAATTTTCGATTTTTACTTACCTTCAAGCAGCGCCCTCTGCCAGTTAACCGGATAACTAGTGGACGGATCAGCGCATGCGATAACCCATAAATTGACCCAAAAAAATTGAAATCCGTCCTTCAAATCATCATCTCGGCACCAATTTAGAGGTTGGTTTACGATAGCGGTCGATAACTGGCCAAAATCGACCCAGGTAAAGTGATTAGGATTAATATTTTTTGCTAAAAATTTAGGAGTGTCATCCTGACATACCGAGGAAGCAAAAAAAAAAAAAAAAAAAAAATGGAGACAAGAAATCCCAGAACTTTTTTTTTTTTTTTTTTGAACCACCCTATCGTTGTGCTTGGGTCATAATCGAACGTCAAAAAATGTTGTAACCGATACATTCTCAATTCATGCGCCGTTTTTGGAGATGCACCGCTTTGATTTTGGGGTTTGAATTTTTGGTTTTCTGGAACTTCAAAGTATCGTTTTTCACCATGGGTTTTCGTCGGCATCGCAGCCGAACTTTTTTCTAGTTCCTGACCGCTGTGGAAAGTGACACTGTGCTGCCATCTTCATTGTATTCCTTGTTTTATGTCCTTTCATTACTTAAAATTGCTTTTATCGGCACCTCAAATTTGGGAGATTTACCGGTTCATCCTGGTGGGTTTTTGGGATTTTTTTCGTGAATTCAGCGAAATTTTTTGCTGAAACGGGTTGGTAGCACTGAAAATACTCGACTTTCAAGATGGTCGTACACCGATTAGCTGATGTCATTTGAGGTGTCATATCATTGATTCTAAATTCTATGGTCCTACCTAGCTGGCTGTGTGTTCATACCCAGCCTTCAAGTGGCAGACTCTTACAGCCTTGACAAATATGAAACTGTATTTCAATCAGAAATCTATGCTATCAACAAGTGCCTGGTCCACCTTACAAAACCACAACACTTATAACAAAAACATTCACATTTATACTGATAGTCAGGCCAGGATCAAAGCACTCCTGAACCCCCTCACGACCTCAAAACAGGTCTGGGAAACAAAGAAATACATTAACAAATCGTTTCTTAACAACATCAAAATAACCATAAAATGGATTCCCGGTCATGAGAATCATGAAGGCAATGTTAATGCGGACGGTTTAGCACAAGCTGGCTCAGGGCAACAGTTTCTGGGCCCTTCTCCTTCCATCTGCATTTCCAAAAATGCCTGTAAAACCAAAATTAAAAACTGGGTCACACAGGGACTAAACATTTTCTGGAGTAGAGAAACAACTGAATATAGACAAACCAGAATGCTTGTTACGTCTTCCGATCCCAAACGAGCATTTTGGCTTCTAAGTAAAAGTAGAAATTCTATTAGAACCATGATTGGGATCCTTACCGGACATTACGATTTCCGTAGGATGCTAAATATTATAGATAACAACATCTCACCACTCACCTACGTGCCCTTGCGGACTCGAGGAGGATTCCTCAGAGCACTTTCTTTGCAGATGCGACCGGTACTGGAGATCCAGAATGGAGGCATTTGAGCATCATATAATTGAACATGCTTCCCTCAGAGATATTGAGTGGAAAAGAATCAAAAAATTTGCTGATTTAAAGAAAAGGTTTGCTTGCGAAGACTCCAACTCAGGGTAACCTGGGGAATCCTCTTTTAAATTAAAGGGGCCTCTTTTTGAGGGAGAGGCCAATTATGGTGCTCGAAACTCTTTTCCAATGGTAACTCCGAGCAGTGAGTGATGGTCCTACCTATTACAGTTTTCTATGAATCATATTCGAATATTCGTACCTAATCAAATTGCTTGACGCGTAATGTTTTGTGATATAATTTTCAACTAATTACAATTACTAGTTGTTGTAAATAGTAATATCTACTACTCGTTATTGTATAGTAGTTACAATATCTTTGGTTATTGTGTACTACCAGCAAGTGTGTGACGGGTAGCATCATTTATCTTGTTCCAGCGCGACGCCAGCGGCACGTATCAACTGACAGGAGAACCGCGTAGAAGTAAGAGCAGTAGCCCTCCATATAATTTAAACTCAAAACTCCAAGGTTGCCAACTCATAGTCATCCATTACCGTACCAATCTTTTCCAAATTACCGTACATTCTCGTACATCCATCCTAAACAAAAATTAAATGTTCATCATATGAATTTAGTCAAAAATGACGAAATTTAGAAAGTATCTTTTCGAATCAACTGACAAAACAACATTTTTTCAATACAACTTCATACAAAAACGAATAATGTTTCAAGAAAAATCCATCTTCGTTGATTTCTCAGCTTGGGGGTTCTTTGTGGTTGGAGCTTGGATTGTAAATCGGTGAAAGTGGAAGAATATACAAAAAAATGGTTCCAATGACTCCAGCAAGGGGCTTGCACTTATTTATTTCATGGTTTGGTTTTTATAAGAGTAACTTTGTTAAAAAAAACCTCCCGCATTGTGCATTTGAGTGAGGGAGGGCAAATAAGTTCAATACAAATTATGGAAGGAGTTTCATTCATTTTTCACTCTACCTAGGTAGGTTCCTACCTACAAAACCTGTTGAATAGAATAGAAGAATCTTTATTGTACTTAGGACAATCAGTCCCTCATAGTGTACAGAGAACGACATGGATCATAATCAAATTCATCAACATAAAACAAATGTAACATATTATGTGTAGATAGGTACAGCAGTAAAACAAAGTACCTATATAAACAAACGACTAAGTATATAAACAGGCGATTTTAAAAATAAAATAACGCAAAACTAAAAGCAAGTAGGTAATTTAACCAGGTGTAAATTAGTTTTATTGTTATTATTATTATTTTTTTTTTTTTATAAAACGAAACAAATTAATGAAAAATAAAGAGGGGTAAAAGAGAGGATCTGGGATCTGGTTTGACAAAAAGTTTCATATTACGTTTTCATGTATTTGAGAACTGCGCTCCTGAATTGGCCTAGAAAAGAGATGGATCTAGGCAGAGAGGATGGATCTATGGATCTAATCCATAGCCTCACGCCCACAACCGAAATTGATTGGCTAAAAGACATACTTGCACGTGTTGGTGGTATCCGGAGTACACATAATCTTTGAGACAATGCGCGGGTAAAAAGCTCTCGTAGGTAGACGGGGGATAAATCATGCATGATTTTGAAAATTAGGGAAAGCTGACGAAATTTAAAATAGTCAAATAGGTCAAGACCCACCAGATTGGTCTTAAAAGGTGTTACCTATATGGTCACACTTCTTGAGACTGAAGGCATATCTGATGCAGGAATTGTAGGTAACTTCCAAGCGTCTGGAGCAGGCACTATCCACGGAGGTGCTGTAAACTGAATCACAGTAGGTGAAGAAAGGCTTGTGTACCGAGTGCTGGGTTCGATCAGTTTCGTACTGAGCCGTTTTGTAATATTCCGGCCTTAGATTTACATCTGAAAGGGGAATATACTGAGCTTGGTTGAGGTACTGAAAAGTATCCTCTGCTTTTTGTGCATTTGGAGTGTATTTGACACTCGGATCGACCGTGTAAGCCTGCGTCGGATATCGTGGGTAATCGGACAGCTTGGTCGAATCGAAAAGATCGGCTTCAGAGCGAGTCTGAAAGGTTTGCTCGATCTTTTGTGTAGGTGAGTCTTGTTCGACAGTTTCTCGAACGAATACGTCGGGCGAGAAGGCGATCCGGACGTGTGGGTCGCGCCTTGCGCTGATGGTTGGTTCAGCGGACTCACCGTGTGGCCGGTAGGGCGCACTACGTTGGTCACTCGGCCCGGTCTTGCCGCCTTCCTCCTTCCCCCGCAAGGGGAAGTAAGAAGGCTGACGTTCCATCGAAATTGATCGAGTTTTTGGCTCGTTTCGATGCCTCTACGTGTGAAAATTAGAGGGTTTTGGCAGTGGACTCGCTTGCCGGAGCGTCTTTCCAATGCTCAGACGGCAGGGTCCTACCTCGCAGTCTTGAAAAAGACTTCCGTAGACGGTAAATTAGAGCGTAGGAGCTGAGTAATTTACCGGCGCGCCCCAGCGGTCGACTACGAGCTGAAGGCTATGTAGTCCGGGTGACACGGCTCGGAAACGTCCCTCGGGCGTACTGTCTAAAGAGAATATCGATAGAAGTACCGGGTGGCGTCCTACCAGGAGATCTACGTTGGGCAATGAGCAGGATGAATAATCACTGGACTCGTAGATGCCAATGCGAAATCTGTGAGGAGAGAAGGTCTGGCTTGTAGAAAGCAGTGGGAAGCCGTTCTTGAGATGAACTCGCAATGCAGAAGGTTCGTCAGCGTAGAGCGTGTAGAATTCTTCGTACTTCGGAGGTGTCGTCGTCGAGAGCGGAGAGTGGAATGATTTGCCAGGCTCTGAACGAGGTATTTATAACAAAAAGTGGTGTCCACTTTATGGTTAGTATGCAAATTAGTTTCGTCAACTAATTTGGTACGATCAAACTAGCTTCGGATTGGCTCGCTCAATTTCGTAAATTCGACTGTGCAATCTCATTGGTTCGCACAGTGTTTTCCCAGTATTTGGGCATACGATAGCTGAGTTGGTTTTTCGAGGTGGTTTCCCTGCGTCCGTTGCTTTGACGGGGTCCCCGGGGGTGGCTGAACGACCTTGAGTTTTCCTAAGGCGACTTGTTTCGAACTTTTCGTCGCATCTATCTCGCCCAGTAAATGTTTGGGGAGGTCGCCTTGCGTGTTTTCGTTCAAGGCGGCCTGTCTCGAGATGTTTGTCGCATCTCTCTCGCCCAGTAAATGTTTGGGGAGGTCGCCTTGCGTGATCTCGTTCAAGGCGACCTGTCTCGAGATGTTTGTCGCATCTCTCTCGCCCAGTAAATGTTTGGGGAGGTCGCCTTGCGTGTTAATCTTTAATATTTCACTTTTGGGAGAGAATTTAGTATTTTCTCTCCGGTGAAATATTTTGTTTGACGGAGTTGTACTTCGACGTCTTGTAAATATTTTTGTGGTGTGCCTACCTCTTTTTGGTAGCCCTGAAAAGGGCTGTTGAAAAGAGGTGGTGGATTTCACCACAGGGGCCCCCCCAAGACGTCGTGTTATCAACGACGACGCCGATGGGGGAGAACTGGGAGGTCTACCCGGAATTCTCCGTAGGAGAACCTCGCCAGTTGGGGCGGAGGCGGAGGTGCAGGCCTCGCGTCCCGTCCCTGTGGTGCGCCCCGGCCTCGCCGGTTCCGACGAGCGTCGCGGGGCGGCCTGGGCCGGCCCGAGCTCTGCCGACGGGAACCAAACCCGCGAGGGTTTGGCCCGCGGCCGCGGCTGGGCTGTTGCGGGGGAGCCCGGGAGGTGCTGGGCTCTGACCACCCCGCGGTGCTCATCTCTTCCCAGCGAGGAACCGGAACGTCGCCCGAGGAGATCCACTGCCTGGGGGGTGCAGGTAGCTGGTGAGCGGGCGGAGGCGTAGGCAGTGGCTGGGTGGTTTGAGCTGGTGGCTGGTAGGGCTGGGGCCTTGTCCAGACCACCTCCGTGGGAGCGTTGGTTGCGGTCTTCGTCTCCCGTTTCGGCGAAGGTGGTAGTGGGCCGATCGGATCTGGGAGGGCTTCCTCGGCAAGGAGGAACTCCTCGACTTCGTCTGTGATCATCGTGTTTGGAGTTGTAGAAGCTGCCATGGTTGAGATCGTTATGGTCTCTGGCTGTGGGGCTTTCCATATTTATACTTCCCACTGCTCCTACCCGAGAAAAATGGGCGTGGCTTGTTTCGAGCGCAGTTACCCACTTTCCGTCAAATTTGGTAGATGGAACGCGCCCTCTGGCGGATTTTCGGGGAGTTTTCTCCTTACTTCCTGTCTGATTTTGTAACAGAGATTGTCCCTGCGATACAGCTTCTTCCGAGTGTAGAGTATAAGCTGGCTTGATTTGCTGTTTGGGAATTTTTTTAGTATGTTCGCCAATTTGCACTGTAACCGAAAACTTATCTCTTTTAACTACCTTGAACGGTCCCGTGTAAGGACATTGGAGAGAGGTGAGCTGTGTGGGCACTCTGATATAGACATGAGTACATGTATCCAAGTTTTTGGGCATGTTTACGGCATATTTTGTGTTATTATGTTTAATATGCGTAGGTCGGAAGAAAAGAGGTTCCGAAAGGTTCGTAGAAGTTACGAAAATGTCTCCTGGGAGTGGTACGTCAATCCCGTAAACTTTTTGGAAAGGCGTAGTTTCAGTCGCCGGGTCTACTGCCGTACGCATGGCGAGTAGAACTTTGGGAAGTGCATCGAGCCAATTTTCGTTCTGAGCTTTGAGAGCTTCTTTCAAAGATCTGTTTCTGCGTTCTACCATACCGTTTGTTGATGGTTTGTATGGTAACGTGTGAGTATGTTTTACTCCGAGACGTTCCATAATGGAATTGAACAGATCTGATTCAAATTGGGTGCCCTGATCACTTGTGATGTATTTAGGTACGCCCTTTGAAGCTACCCAAATATTGATAAATGCATTTGTGATTGTGGTTGTTTCGATGTTGTTGAGAGGGACTGCCTCTAGCCAACCCGTTGCTCTATCAACCATCATCAAAATGTAACGTTTCCCTCCTTTTGCTAAAGGTAAAGGTCCGGTAATATCCACGTGTACGTGTGAAAATTTGTTTGCCGTTTCAAATTCGGAGTAAGGGAGCTTCACGGAGCGCGTGATTTTTGCTCGTTGGCAAGTTTCGCATGCTCGGACCCAGTTTGAGACATCTGCACGTAGTCCGTGCCAAAAATATCGTTGTTTAACTTTATACACTGTGGAGTGTATACCTGGGTGTCCCAAATTGTGAATTTGGCTTATTATTTCTTCCCTTATTTCGTTTGGAATATAAGGTCTAGGGTGTCCTAGGTCTAGGTTACACCAAATTTCTCCTTGAGAGAATTCAACTCGTGTGAGTTTCAATTTGTCCTCCGCGGTAGGGGGAGAGCGAATTTGTGAATTTGAAATGTGCAGTAGAAGATTGCATTCTATTGCAGCCGTAATTTTCGAAATTTCAGCTATGGGTGGGCCCTCGTCCGTCTGTGTTGAAATCGATTTCGTTTGAATTTCAACCGGATCGAAGGGTCTGGAGAGTGCGTCGGCGACGACGTTGCTCTCTCCTGAAATATGACGAATGTCACTCGTCATTTGAGAGATGTATGTTAGCCATCTCAATCTCATTTTAGAAAAATGAGCATTCTTTTTAAGCATCGTGCCTAGCAGAGGCTTGTGATCCGAACAAATATGGAAGGATCTGCCGTCCAAGTCGTTGTGCCAGTGAATGCACGCTTGGTAAACGGCGAACATTTCCTTGTCGAAAGATGCTTTGTTCTTCCATTGTTCTGGAATCTCTTTGCTGAAAAATCCCAATGGTTGGTACGATTTCGAGCCATGTTTGTCTGTAATTTCTTGTTCTAGTGCTGCTCCGATGTGTGTGTCGGACGCGTCACAGACTAATCTCCACTCCGCTGTAGGGTGTGGGTGAGCAATGTTATGCAATGTTGCTTTGATCATTGCTTGCTTTAAGCTGTTAAAAGCTTGTTCTCTCTCCGATGTCCATTCGATAGGTGTTCTGTCATTTTTTTTGTTTGACTGAATGGAGTCATACAGAGGTTGTGCCGTGTGAGCGAATTTGCTCGAGCATGCTCGGTAGAAACCACACATACCTAGGAATCTGCGTAGACTTCGTACGTCCACTGGCCTAGGAAATTGTTCTATGGCTTCTATTTTGTCTCGTTTAGGAATTATTCCTTCCTTCGAGATAGTGAAACCTAGGAAATCGACGGTAGGTTTCGAAAAAATGCATTTATCAAAACCTACTCGAAGTCCGTGTTCCCCTAGTTTGTTAAAAATTTGTTGGAGGTGGTCCATGTGTTCATTATAATTCTTCGAAGCCACCAGGATGTCATCTAGATACACAAATGCGAAATCAAATTTTCGCATGATGCTGTCCATGTATCTTTGCCATGTTTGAGCCGCTCCGGCCAAACCCATGCTCATTTTCTTAAACTCATAAAGCCCGAAAGGTGTGATGATCGCAGTTTTATGAGCGTCATCTGGGTGCATCGGGATATGATAATACGCTGATTTTAAATCTATTGTTGAATAGATTTGCGTATCATGTAAATTCGCTTGGAACGAGCGAATGTGAGGAGGAGGGTAGGCGTCTTTCTTCGTTTTCGCGTTGAGGAAACGGTAATCGCCGGTGATTCTCCATGACCCGTCTTTTTTTGGCACACAGTGTAACGGGGATGCCCATTCGGAATCCGATGGTGCAATTATGCCTTCTGAAAGCATTTCGTCAAAAGTCTTTTTGACTTGAGCCCGTTTTTCTCCTGCCATAGGTCTCGCTCGGAAGTGTACTGGAGTTCCTTCCGTGGTTATACGGTGGTAAACCCCGTTGTTCTTCCATTTACCATGAATTTTGCTCATTTTATCATTGTATTTGTTAATGATAGAGCGAATGTTCTCGTCCTCCGTGATTTGCACGTCCTCTGGTTGAGGTGTATTGTCACGGTGAGGGATAGTAGCTGCAATTTGTTCGTCAGTGAACTTTTTGTTCATGACTGCAGCTATTTTTTGATCGGCATAGCACTTCATTTTATCTTTATAAATGTACTTGTGTTTGACCCGTATTCCGATATCCCAAGATTCGAGGAATGGGATACCTAGGATCGCTAGATCAACTTTCGTGATCATAAACTCGGTGGTCATGTCCCCGAGGCCGATGTTAATTGTTGTGTCAGCTCGCCCTAGTGTATCTATAGGGGCTCCGTTAGCTGCTGTGAGCTTAACGTTGGACTTGAGAATTTTCAAGCCCAATTTTTTTGTGACATTGTGGGGCAGAATGTTCACTTCTGCTCCCGTGTCAATGAGAAATTCAGTGCCATTTAGTTTGCACTTGAAAAAAAGCCTTTTATACTCAGTAGACTGCCGGCGTATAGGCTCAGATACGCTGGCAGTTATTCGTTTTCCGAACTCTCTGTGTCGGAGGTTGGAATGGTACTTTCTTGTACCGACTGCTGAGTATTTTCGGTAGAAACCCGGGTTTTAGGCTGGCTTATAGTCGCAGCCTTTTTGCTAGTTTTGGAAGTAGTGTTTGTCTTCCAAGTGCAGTGTTCTGGGTCTGCACATTTGCGAGTTTCGTTACCGAAACGTACGTGGTTCCGACAGACGTAGGCCATCGGTTTGTGAGGCTTACTCTCCACTGGTTGGGGTTTGAACTCAGCTTGTTTCGAGAGGGCCTTTTTGAAACCAGTATTTATGGGTTTCGGAGTAGATTCAACTCCTCGTATGTTCAGAGAAGTATTCTCTGCTCTGTACGCGTGTAGCGTATCAGCTAGGTCGAGCCGGGAGGTCGTGGTAGGCTGAGCTGCGACCATACCTCGTGCTTCGATGGGAAGAGTCTCAATCCACTTTTGAGTGATTAGAGCTTCCGAAAAGTACCCAACAGCTTTCGAGTACATCTCGTGGTACTTGGTGCTGGGTTTTTTGGCGAGAGATGCGGGGTCCTCGAGTGCGAGGAGCCTGTCTTGTAAAGACAACCCATATTCTCGTAGGAGGCGCTGTTTGGCCTCTTCGTAGGGTGCGTGAGGTGCCGTGAGGTAAGCTGAGTCGATAGCTTCCCTCATTTCCTCTGGTACCCACTTGTATATAGCTGAGAAGCATTCGTTTTGTGTTTTCATGTGTTTTCTCACGCAGTATTGATCGAACTCGGCGAGTGCACGATCAATATTCTTCTTTTGGAAGACTGGTTTTTGATAATCTCCCATCTCCTCTAAAAGTGCTTGAAAGCCACTGTTTGTAGAGGGATGTTGCGTGAGATGTGGGGCGTAGAGGCCCGGCGGGGGTCGCACGCCCGCGGTGGTTCCCTGAAATCCACTAGCTTCATAAGAGGGAACGAAATGCTCCGTGTTGAGCCTGTTCAAAGGCGGGGTCACCATTTGTAGTGGATTTATATAGTTTTGACTTGACGTTGGTAAACCAAGTCGGACATTTATATCCCGGTTATGCGGGTCGGTTTCTAGGCCACCCCCGCGAGGAATGCGGGCGGAGCCGCCAAGGTCAACTGATTTCGCGGGCCGGAAGGGTGGATAGTCCGTGTCGCAGCCGCGCGGAGCGCTAGGCTCGTGTACCGAGTGCTGGGTTCGATCAGTTTCGTACTGAGCCGTTTTGTAATATTCCGGCCTTAGATTTACATCTGAAAGGGGAATATACTGAGCTTGGTTGAGGTACTGAAAAGTATCCTCTGCTTTTTGTGCATTTGGAGTGTATTTGACACTCGGATCGACCGTGTAAGCCTGCGTCGGATATCGTGGGTAATCGGACAGCTTGGTCGAATCGAAAAGATCGGCTTCAGAGCGAGTCTGAAAGGTTTGCTCGATCTTTTGTGTAGGTGAGTCTTGTTCGACAGTTTCTCGAACGAATACGTCGGGCGAGAAGGCGATCCGGACGTGTGGGTCGCGCCTTGCGCTGATGGTTGGTTCAGCGGACTCACCGTGTGGCCGGTAGGGCGCACTACGTTGGTCACTCGGCCCGGTCTTGCCGCCTTCCTCCTTCCCCCGCAAGGGGAAGTAAGAAGGCTGACGTTCCATCGAAATTGATCGAGTTTTTGGCTCGTTTCGATGCCTCTACGTGTGAAAAGTAGAGGGTTTTGGAAGTGGACTCGCTTGCCGGAGCGTCTTTCCAATGCTCAGACGGCAGGGTCCTACCTCGCAGTCTTGAAAAAGACTTCCGTAGACGGTAAATTAGAGCGTAGGAGCTGAGTAATTTACCGGCGCGCCCCAGCGGTCGACTACGAGCTGAAGGCTATGTAGTCCGGGTGACACGGCTCGGAAACGTCCCTCGGGCGTACTGTCTAAAGAGAATATCGATAGAAGTACCGGGTGGCGTCCTACCAGGAGATCTACGTTGGGCAATGAGCAGGATGAATAATCACTGGACTCGTAGATGCCAATGCGAAATCTGTGAGGAGAGAAGGTCTGGCTTGTAGAAAGCAGTGGGAAGCCGTTCTTGAGATGAACTCGCAATGCAGAAGGTTCGTCAGCGTAGAGCGTGTAGAATTCTTCGTACTTCGGAGGTGTCGTCGTCGAGAGCGGAGAGTGGAATGATTTGCCAGGCTCTGAACGAGGTATTTATAACAAAAAGTGGTGTCCACTTTATGGTTAGTATGCAAATTAGTTTCGTCAACTAATTTGGTACGATCAAACTAGCTTCGGATTGGCTCGCTCAATTTCGTAAATTCGACTGTGCAATCTCATTGGTTCGCACAGTGTTTTCCCAGTATTTGGGCATACGATAGCTGAGTTGGTTTTTCGAGGTGGTTTCCCTGCGTCCGTTGCTTTGACGGGGTCCCCGGGGGTGGCTGAACGACCTTGAGTTTTCCTAAGGCGACTTGTTTCGAACTTTTCGTCGCATCTATCTCGCCCAGTAAATGTTTGGGGAGGTCGCCTTGCGTGTTTTCGTTCAAGGCGGCCTGTCTCGAGATGTTTGTCGCATCTCTCTCGCCCAGTAAATGTTTGGGGAGGTCGCCTTGCGTGATCTCGTTCAAGGCGACCTGTCTCGAGATGTTTGTCGCATCTCTCTCGCCCAGTAAATGTTTGGGGAGGTCGCCTTGCGTGTTAATCTTTAATATTTCACTTTTGGGAGAGAATTTAGTATTTTCTCTCCGGTGAAATATTTTGTTTGACGGAGTTGTACTTCGACGTCTTGTAAATATTTTTGTGGTGTGCCTACCTCTTTTTGGTAGCCCTGAAAAGGGCTGTTGAAAAGAGGTGGTGGATTTCACCACAGGCTTAATGAGTGAAACAATTAGATTTATCTCGAGCCTAGCAGGAGTGAAATGTGACAATGATGTGACTGAGGTTAGAACTAAATTTCACCCCAAAGTTAGTCATCGAAGAAGAAAAGGGCACGACAACTCCCTAAACCAGGATTGGAGGGACTGAGTTGTTTGTGACTGATTGGTGAGTTACTAAAAATGATGCATTGTGTCTTAGCAAAGTTGAACGCAATACCATTACCACGAGCCCATCTGCCAACCACTCCCAGGTCACTGTTTACTCTGCTAATGGGTTCAACCAGACCGTCACCTGAAGGACTATTCAAATAGATCTGGAAGTCGTCAGCAAATAAGTGGTAGAAACATGACTTAAGAATGTCAGGCAAATCATTCACAAAGAGTGAGAACAACAAGATAACAAAGAGCCAGATCAAACCAGCTGACAACGGCCGTATAGGTTAGAGGATGTAAGCTGACATGATGAAGATGAGAATTTAAATATGGCCCATATTCTCGTGACGTCACGCCTGGAGTAGGTTCGCGTTTCAGCCAAAGTCGGCCATGATACCACCCTACGTCAATGAATCGCAACTCAACCAACCTATTTCTCACAAGAAGTTTGCCGTCTCGCGTCAACATAATTCGTGGTTATAAGGCCATTTTTCAACAGTTTTGTTTTGAAAAAGTATAATATTGTAGCAATACAAAGTTTCAATTCGACTAAATGTTATAATAATCATGCCTGCCAGCGCAATAATTGATTGTAGATTGCTGTCAACAATACCAATCTAATGTGAACGAGTTTTTATTTGGACTAGGAGCCTACTAACTATAGTAGTTAATCAGTGTCAGAAAACTAAAGAACTTCATTCGTTTAGGCTTTGAGAATAATTAACCTGAAAAATAGTAAAGAAAAGATGATTGAAAATTCCTCAGGTGTCTGTACTGCTGTGTAGGTACCTAGCCATTGCTCAGGTAGCTTCATCAGCGTTTTATTATAAGTTCGTAGAACTATGCTTAACTGAGGAAGCTTTACTTGTTATATTGAATGAATAAAAGGAGAGATTTGATAGTTTGTCAAAATAAACAAGGCAGTTTGTTGCTACACCAAGAAACGAAACTACTTAGGTAGTTACGTACGTCCTACCAGATTTGCTGTTGGTTTAAAGTGCCTAAACAAAGTAGGTGGGTCGTTGCTTTGCCGACGAATATAACCGCTGATTAGCAAGTTTGTCAAATATCGAATCAGGGAATATGCAACATGAATTAAAAACCAGCTGCAAGGAAAAAACCTTGAAATGCATTCCTCTGACAGTAAGATTTCATAAAGACGGCATTGGCAGTGCAGTTATTGCGCGAGTTTTGCAGTTACGCAAATTTTATGGACAAAAAAGGTAATTAGGTACCTACTTTCGTTTTGATCAATGAAGTACCTACATGAACAAGTAATAATATACGGAAAGTATGTAGGTATACCTTACCTCTAGGTACTTACCTTTCCACATGTGATACAACTTACTATTCCCGCCTAACAGAGCTCTCATAACACATCCTTTCACAAGACCACTTTCACAGTACTCTAAAGATTTTTAGTTTCCATTGATTCAAAGAACAGTTCTAAAACTAGATAGGTAATCCACAACATTTTTGTGGCTGATGTCTGGCTCTGGATCATCTAGAACACTTGTATGTCAACTCCCCAACACACATTTCATATGGATCTCTACCCCACAGATTAAATCTTGCATTCGTAGCGTTTGAGGTCAACACCTGATAATAACTTGATGTAATTTGCGTACAATTTATCACCTTGCATATTACAAATAATGAAAATATTGACTCGGAAATAGGTGAGACTATGTTATGCTGTTGTCCAGCTGTGACTACAAATGGGGCATTTTCGCATATGTTTACTCGTCACCATGACAACAAGGTGGAATAACTTCGATTTCGCTTACCTCGATGTAAGGATGCGCTAGTGTCCAAGTCTCGAGAATATCACCCATAGTTGAAAGCTTGTTGATGAGTACCTACCAAGGTTTGCCAAGGTTGCCAAGGTTGACATTTGCTTGTAGTAACTTTAGCTATGAACTCATGCTAAAAATAATAAATTAATAATAATATATTTACCTAGGTTTTTCATTTTACCTTATTTTCGCGTACGGTAATGAAATTAATATCGCACACCGCACGTGCATCAAAATTACCGAAAGTTTACGTTAATTACGATACTGATGGCAACCCTGCTCCCATCACTGCATCTGAATGCATCGATGTATTGGGAGGCCGAATCGATACTATCGAGACTACTCGGTGGGGGACCCCTACACGCAGTGTCGTCACGTCTCCACCCTCCCCTCCACCCACAGCGTACAGTTCTCAGTTCCCACAGCTTACAGCAGTTCCTGTCTGGGGTCCGTTTCGGTTCGTTGTGCTCCTGTCTTTTGAAGTTGCGGGTTTTTTTCTTTTTTCTTGATCTCATCGCGTCCCTTCATCGAATTGACAATCTTTTAGTAAGTTGAACGAAACTTAACGTTTAGTATTTTTATTGATTTATCAGTAAGTAAGTAATGTTTCTTGCACTTGATAAGAAGGTCCAGTTTTAACGTCACTCCCTCGGCCCTCGTATGGGTTCACTGCCCTTATCAGTAACCAGGTGATCCAGTGTCCTGCTTAATAATTGTTCGGATTTGGAATTGGAAGTCTGGATCTGGAGTAGGTTCGGTCATGTTAGTAGGGAACTTATTAACACTGTTGCGGAACGCGTTTATTCTGTCAGTAGTGGTTTTCAGCATCATTTGAAGGGATGAAGATAGGTAGTGAATTGTACCTACATACCTTCAAAAGCCCTTCGGACAACGAAACGTAATGAATGATGCAGGTACATACCTAGTACTATTGATGAACAATGGATACAAGGCGTAACGTTAACTTTACCTATGGTCTAAAAATTATAATGAAATGATACAGTTTTCACCAATTATGATCCCGTACGTATTACTGAACCTATTCTCATTTTTGAGCAACTGGAAATATTGTACCCGAGCTCCTCTGGGGCCCACAAAAAACCCCTCTATTTACATTTACCAGCTGGGTGGCCCCTTACTGGAAAAGTCAGGGAAAACCTGGAATTGTCAGGGAATTTCGCAAAAACCACCTAATGTCAGGGAATTTTTAAAATGAAAACTTGGTGTAATAATTTGAAGTATTTCTTTCAAGTATAGTAGGTATAACTTCTAAACAATCAAACTTCAATAGCGTACTTTATCATTCTAGGTAAGTACGTATTATTTCATTGGTGAGATATACGAATGACAAAATAATTATCAAGACTGGTGGTTAAATTGTTCAAAATTTGCTTCCCTGGTAAACTACATCACCTAGTAAACCATCTGTGAGAAAAATCAACAGAGTATTCAATTAGGGAGAAAAAACCCAGCAGTATAAAAACAGCTTATGTATACATAAGCTAGGACTTTTCAGGAGGGGGAAATTGGCCCATTGGAATATGGAGTCATGTGTTATAAATTCACGAGCAACTTTCCAGCAGGCGATTTTTGTGGGATGGGAAATCAGGAAGTTATACTCTCTGGCAACGATTGTAGGTGAAAAAAAGCGTGACATTTTTTGCTGTCGGACGAAAATTTTGAATTATCCCCAGAGCTAAGAAATCCATGTAAGGAAAACTGTACTTCAACAAATAGTTTCAGTTCACGAATATAGAGACCATAAAATATTAAATGAAAAGTCATGCAGCATGATCGTATAGGCGAATTTTCGTAAATTATCGTATTAAGTACATTTAGGTTAAATTGTTATCAATATTTGAGCACTTTGAGGGCAATGAAATTGTTAAATGTATGTAGACTACGTATAAGTAGTCTGTTCTTTTTCTTTAAATTGTACGGTTTTCGTTTTAGAAAACGGCCTTCATTAAAGGTACATTAAAATGACGAGAAAACAAACAAAAAAGTTTGAATTTGATATTTTTTGTCAGGAAAATCCGAAGTTCGGTCAGGGAAATTAACAATTTCCACATTTGGGGGCCATCCTGACCTATTATGAACTGATCCACGGTACATACCTATACATTAGATTAGATTAGATTAGAGAGAGAATTTATTGTTATCCATACCACAGGTATATAACAAACGTCAGGTAAGTACAATAAACATACAAAATTTGTCACTTAATCTATAACAATAAATACTGCCAAAAATCGTCCAAATCAAATAAATTTCTGTGATAAATAAATAAAAGAGAAGAAAAATAAATATTATAGCTCGCCCTGTATGGCACCGGCCGAGTCATGTCCAAACCGGGCCCAGGCCCGACCCACCACGGCGGCCTCCCACGAGCAACTTAAAAAAAAAAAAAAAAAAAAAAAAAAAAACGCTGCAAATTATTTCACAAGGGTTTATTATTTTTTCAATTGAGTATGATCATAGTTTTAGTTGGCTTGCGTACGTCATAAGGCCCGTCCAGACTCCTCGACGTGTCCCATTTCGAGTTGCCACAACCTATACTTCTATAATTATATACGCATGTTTATATTTCTCGATTTGAGCTCCTATCTATTCAAATAGTTATTGCCTTAATAATATCATTATCTAAGTACGTACGAAAAGTCGAGAGGATTTGTTATTAAATATGCGTAGGCAAAGCATTGGTGAAACACACAAATATGACCTAGAAAAAAACGTATATTCATGCCTCGAAGGAACATGAAATTCGAAAGCAATACAAGTGTAGGAAGTTTTCCACGCCACCCTGGAGGTACTCCTTAGGTCTCGTTACCTCACAACCGGAGGTTCACCGCCCTATTACGCTTTACACTATCATATCACTCATATTTTTCCATAGACATTCATTTGAAAGTTGTGCATTTTGAGATGAGTGAATTTTGTCCTAACATGAGAATAATAATTATTAGGTCGTGCAGTTGTGGTCGTGCATGATCTGGTCCTAAAGTGTTCTGTTGCGAAGTCCTACTGCCCATTGTTATCCTAACCGTGGAATATTAGGTTGCGCAGTTGTGGTTGAGCAGGTTGGAGTTTTAACACGTCAGTCTAACACTCAAAGCCCCTCGAAAAAGACACTTTTTCGCCCGTTTTTGGCCCATAGCATCTATGCGAGTAAAGCGATCGGGATGGTTAAACGTTAGGACCAACTAGACCCCAAATGGAGTCTATGTGCGAAAGAACGGGTTTTTTAAGTAAATTCTTAGGCCTTTTATGGCCCGAACGACGGACGGACATTTCAAATTTGGATTCTACGCACCTTGAAACGTAAAGTGACAAAGTTTGAGGGGGGGTTATAAAAATTTTTTGCTATACGATCACATAGGCTTATTGTTGGAAATAATAAACTAAAAGCTACCCTAAGGGGGAAAAAACCGACAAGGGAGCCGCCCAAGGGCCCAGCCAGACCGACCCGACCGACGCCACAGCTCCACGTGAACGACATAGTGTCTCGCCACCGGGGACAAGATAAATTTACAAAACAAAGAAATATCAACAACATTTAGAGAGTAGAAAAATATTAAATAAGAGCGAAGAAAAATATTAAATAAGAGCACGAGTACAAATTTATAAAGTTTCCTCGGCTGAATGACTAGATGAGATTGCAAAACACTTTAAGATTCGATTTACACGGAGAAAGACCCGGAAATAAATAGTTAAATTTAAAATAACAAGTATCACAGTCATAGGAAAAATAAAAAATAATAATAATGACAAGAAATCGACGGCATAACAATTTGACAATTAAATGGTATACAATAAATAGGACGAAATAAAAATAAATATCTAACGAATTAACAACATTTACCCAACAATGAAGTTTATACATTATACATACAGAGATTATACATATACAAATCCTCCATTAATCATACATACAGGGTGTCAATACTAGAGTTACCTAGATGACAAACTTCGGAGATCGACTTATAGCTAATTTGCAGCAAAAATATGAACGCTTTGTGTGCAGCATGATTATACGAGCGAATTTTCGTAGATAGTGGTATTATGTTACTTCGTTTTGAAATTTGAGCACTTTGAGTACAAAGAAATTGTTAGCTACCAATTTTATGGATAATAAACTTGTTCTAAATCATATTCTACGATTCAAAACAGATTTTGGATGTTTAGAAGTTTTTCAGTTTTAATTTAAGTACTTACAGATTAATGAAATTTTCACAATAATTTTGTACATTTACACCATAATTTTGTGAATACATCAACGATGAACAACAACATTAAAAAATGTATTCACAAAATTGTTGTTCATCGTTGATTAACTTCTTTTGACTAAAATTCTGCAAAAAATGAAAATTTAACAATTTTTAAACGTTATTAGTAGTAATTTTCAGTGATTTTTTTGGCACATGTTTTAGAAATTTGACCAATTTAATGTGCTCAATAAGTGTTGGCCAACGAACCCACCCTTTCGTTTGGAAAGCTTGATTTTTTTGGCGAAAGAACGGAATTTTGTTATTTGAATTCCAAGGAGAGTTATCGTCTGAAATGGCACACAAACACACACACAAACGCGCGCGCGCGTTGAACTTTAATTTTAAAATTTTTGGAGCATTTTAAAATACGCTAAAAAAAATACCTAAGAATGTTAAATTAGGATCCGAAGAGTTGGAACAAAGAACACCGTTGGAAAGAGTGTTTATTTCCTATTAGAATATGACTATAACATACATACGTATATAAAAAGTCTATTATGCTATAAGTATATAGGCACTTATAACTATATGTACGCTTATAATAATAATCTACGCAAAATTCTGGAATGATCTTCATCGTTGTTTGAACTACGTGTTTGATCACATGTCTACCTAATTTTTACCATTCTAATCTAATTTTTACCACATTTGTTTAAATCTATTGCTATTGATAAGTACCTACCTACATGTTTATGGCAATGTTTTCGTGTTCAATCAATCAGATCGTCGAGTTCTCAATTACAGTGTACCCTCCATATTCCTCCATCATAAATCGGTCCAAATTTCTTCCTCAGAACCCTTCTTTCGAACACTCCGAGAGATTTTTCATCTGCGGTGTTCATCACCCAAGTTTCAGCTCCGTAGCAGTACTGTATCCTTGCTTCTTAGTACTTATAACGACAGTTTTGTTTTTCTGGTCAGAAGCTTACATCTGAACAGATTTTCTAGATTAAGTTTGCTAAGTTTACTGTCATTACTATTTTTTTTATTTCTAGGCAAATCAAGTTCTCGCTGTTCATTCTTGCACCCAAGTATTGAAATTCATTCATGCCTTCAAAGTCATACCTAAGGTCCTATTTTCAGGCTTCTACGCGCGTCTCTGATTGGGATACTCAAGATATTTTGTCTTTCCTTCGTCAATGATTAGCCACAGCTTTTTGCTCTCTTGTCAAAGATTTCTTTGACGGCTTTTTCTGTGCGGACAGGTCATCTGCGTACCCTTCTACTCTCCAAACGTTTTACTGCTTTGTGGAGTGCCAAGTTGAAGAGGGGAGTCGAGAGTGTATCCCATTGGGCACTTCTGCTTGAGTTTTTCATCGACATTTCAATCACTTTTGTAACACGTTTCCACGTTAACGGTTAACACGTTCGCTTTCAATTGCTCTGTTTGAACAGTCCAGAAATGGCGCTCCTCCGTCTCGTATTTTTACCAACCGGCTCTGAGCAGGCATATTCTCGAATGTACCAGATCGTCTCACCTTTCTGATTGGCTGATGGTTATTGCGTCTCTATACCATCTCGCCTCCGCCTGATTGTTCTAGACGGAACCGACTACCTGCGAAGGGTCAGGAATCCCTCATCCAACACAATGTAGAGCTCAACCAAAAGAAAGAATATTTAAAATGCAATGGAATCAATTTAGGTGTATATGAGAGCAAAAATAGATCTATGATTTATATATATATATATATATATATATATATATATATATATATAATTATTATTATTATTTTGAGGCACCTATATAAAAGTGTCATTCCAGACGATAAGTCTGCGTAGGATTGAGATAAAAATTCCATTCTTGCGCCAAAAAATCAAGAAGCTTTCCAAACGAAAGGATGAGTTCGTTGGCCAACAACTTTTGAGCACATTAAATTGGTCAAATTTCAAAAAATGTTCTCTAAAAATCACTAAAAATGGTTAAAAAACGGCTAAAAATTGTTAAATTTATATTTTTAACAAAATTTAAGTCAAATAAAGTTTATTAACTATAAAATAGTAATAGAGCATTCGAAAATCTATGGACAAAATTATGCTGAAAAATGTACTTAAATTTCATTAAAATTAGCAAAAAATCGATAACTACAAAAAAAGATAAAAATCCAAAACCTCTTTTTGAATAGAATATTATTATTTAGATTTCAATCAGGTTGAGTGGTTTTACTGGGATACTGAATTCTTCATCACTCTTTATAATTTACTTCTACCCACTTTGCTGAACGCTTGTCTTAAATTGATTGATAGCATGTGCACGTCCGTATTCCTTGCATATAGTTTTTACAGGAGGATTCTCTTCAGAAAAATCTGACCTGTTGTACTTCTTCCAGGCCAAAACCCGCGTTGGTTTTTAGTCAAGAGATCTTCATGGGTTTATCTAGTCTAGGCCTTGGTATATGTTCAAAGGATGCTAATCTTTCATTAAACTTACAAGAGCTCAGCAGCGCAGTTGACTGCTGCTCGGGACTATGGGAGCTCAATTCCTCGCAGGGGCAAAAGATTTTTTACTCCTCCACAAACCGCGCTTCAAGTCCCTTAATGAGTTCGATTTGGCGTTTTGGTATGCACCTTTTTATTTATTTTTTGTTCGTTCTAGATGTAAGTCTAGTCATGCAATAAACGTTCGGAGTTTCACATTTACGATTGGTGGGGGTAATTCGTGAAGGGAAGTCCTCGTGTAGGTAAACATGATAGGTATTTCATTTTTGTAATCTTTCGGTTCCCATATGCAAAACCAGTGGATTTCACTTTGATGACGGATTATTCTGAGGAAGAGTGGTGGAGGGGTAAATGAATTGTACTATTTACACTATTCTCAACCGATTTTAATAGTTATAAACCAGTGATCTGCATTAGACTGACAACGAAAAAAAACGAAAGTTCGAATTTTTGAGGTGCTCAAAGCTCAGATGATTGCATCAGATGCGAGGAACAACTCCTGAAAATTTCAGTCCGAACCGATAACCCCTTGTGGTCTCCTAAACCCGTTTTTTGATAATTTAATTATCGATTTTAGAACACTAGACGCTTAGGACAAAAAGACGGTTAGGACATGAAAGATCCAAGCGTCTGGACACTTTTTATACTCTATTCCTATGTTTTCGGTGTCGCGGAACACGATGCCGCCATTATTGCAAGCGCAGAAGCTGTATTTCTTTTGATATTCAAGAAATCAGTCCAAATAAGTGATGGAAAAAAGGCATTTTTTGCCGTTTTTACCTAGTTTTGACTGGGAAAAAAATTGTTGCCGGGTCTTTTCTGCTTCGGTCCTTGTTTCTTGGCTTGTTCCAAATGTAACAAGACCAATTTCGTCCTATAATATATTATCCTTCTGAAAATATCTGCTCAAAGCCGAGTTAGCTTATTTTATAGTAACCGTTCTATACTTACCAGTGGCTAAAAAATTTAAATTTCATGTGGCGGAACCCTTTGTCTTCTATTGTCTCGTGGTTTCAGGATTGCTGATCATATTGCTTCTAATATCCTAGCCGTATAACCCGTATTTGACTTGATATTCCCGCGATGAGTGTCTAAAATCGATAAATACAGTGGATTTTTCTGATTCTTTGCCTGATGTTTCTCGAGAATCACCCACTTAACACTTTTTACGGGGAGTAAAGATGGCGTCAGATTTCTCCAATGTCATTACATACCAAGAAGATCAGTACCAATTTTCGTTAAATGGAGTGAACGTCCATAGGAAGACTTTTCCATCGTTTAATAAGAAGGACACTATAGAAAGCTTGGACAAAACGCAAAATTCTGAGTGAAAGTGTTGCTGTATAATAGTTTTATAATTTGATCTTCCAATCGTTGTCAAATAGACTCAACACTGCATATTATACTTTGTTTCTATTAACACTGGTTTTCTGGAATTTATTTTGCACACCCGTATTTCACTTATTTAAAATATGCTCACTGAACTTTTGATCTATGACCGACGTCAGTGAAAGGCAGTAGTATTCTATACTTAAATTGGTTATGTTTCATTAGAGTGAATTAAGAAACTAATCTGCGCCGGGGGAAACAAATTTGAGAAATCAATTTCACCTTGGGCAAAAAATCCGACGAAAAATGAGAAAAATCCACTCTATTCACCGATTTTTGACACCTAGCTCTTGATTATTAACCAAAATACGAGCCCTACGCCTCCACTACTAGCACGTAATGTTCAACGAGCCCAAAAACATGAAATAATGGGATAAAAAGGGCTTCAGGGCGTTAAATTTTTATTTCGTAGCTACTGGTAGGTAAGTATAGAGCGGTTACCATTAAAAAAGCTAACTCGGCTCTTGAGCAGATATTTTCAGTAAGGATAATATATTATAGGACGAAATTGGTCTTGTTTCATTCGGAACAAGCCAGGAAACAAGGACCGAAGCAGAAAAGACCCGCAAACAATTTTTTTCCCAGTCAAAACTAGGTAAAAACGGCAAAAAATGCCTTTTTTCCATCACTTATTTGGACTGATTTCTTGAATATCAAAAGAAATACAGCTTCTGCGCTTGCAATAATGGCGGCATCGTGTTCCGCGACACTGAAAACATAGGAATAGAGTATAAAAAGTGTCCAGACAAATGGATCTTTCATGTCCTAACCGTCTTTTTGTCCTAAGCGTCTAGTGTTCTAAAATCGATAGTTAAATTATCAAAAAACGGGTTTAGGAGACCTCAAGGGGTTATCGGTTCGGACTGAAATTTTCAGAAGTTGTTCCTCGCATCTGATGCAATCATCTGAGCTTTGAGCACCTCAAAAATTCGAACTTTCGTTTTTTTCGTTGTCAGTCTAATCTGCATAGTAGGGTTATCTAATACAGAAATAATGAACCTTTGTGCAACAATTTGCAGCGTTTTCCTCGTTGGTTAATCGACCGATTTTGCACAAGGTCCTAAAGAACCCTCCATGAAATCTTTCAAGATTGTTTGACAATTTTTACAATGATCTCTTCATTCTTGTTATGGATTCGAGGAAGCTATGTATGTGCCTCACCCTACTTTTTTCTGTTATTAATTGTAGGTACCTATTATTATTTCAATGAATCAAAGGAAACCATCCGGATCACTTCATTCGTTTGCTTTCTATAAAGACTTTTCGCTGATAAAGGTACGTCAGCGTGAGTGTGAATTACATCACGCGTGTTTACTTAAACATAGTTAAAATCTGTGTGTTTACAACAGTGAAAATTGTGTTAAAATTGTAAAAAAAGTGTGCTAACTAGTTTCAACGATTCAAATTTTGTCCTGCTCTTCAATAATGGACCCACTGACCAACGATGTGGGCAAAATTAGCGAGGGTTATCTTCCATCAATACAACTATGCATTGATATTTGAGGCACCTCAAAAGGCTCAAGCATTAAGATCCAGAGGAAACTATCCTCAGCGAGTTCCAAGAAGGATTCCACAAATAGTGCCAGTTGTTAGCACGAATGTTTCCTGTCATGAAATTCATTACGATTTCCTGCTCTCGAAATTGAACGACATAAAGCAACCTATAGATATTCGAATGGAAATTTGTGCTTTTCTAATTAAGCCATGGGAATTGCTATCCTTACCGATATTATAAGCGTTCTGAGATCCTCAGAGTATAATATAATCAATGGAATGAAGGGTACGTAGACAAGATATAATTTGTACCTCCACAAGGTTGGTATCTTCCCAAAGTGTAGTTGCTCACATATACAGCAGTACTACCTATTTGATATCTTAATTCTTAATTAATGTAATTTTATTGAAGACTGCGCTCATTTGACATGTTTACTTGAGAGCTTATACGATCTTACAAGAAATTTTATGTAGTGAACTTTTTTGTTCCAGGTTTACCTGTGATGTAGTCTTGGATTCAGTTATTCCTACTAGCATGGGTTACTGTGTCCCCGAAATAGTGTCATGGTAAGTGTTATCTATAGAATGACAATGATTTACGGCTTTATAAAACGTGAGTTAAAAAGTAGATAAGTAGGAATCTGCTCAGATTTAGCAAATTTCCGTAAAATGCAATGCAATGGTCAAAAAATTTTAAAATTAAATAATTCGAAAATTGTTTCTATGGGAATCCGTTTTGAGGCGTTCTGAAATTATTCCTGAAGTTTGCACTACGATAACTCTCCTCAGAATTTATACAAAAAATCCGCCCTTTAGAAAAAAAAAAAAAAAAAAAAAATCCAGCATTCCAAAAGAAAGGACGAGTTCGTTGGGCTGCACTTTTTGAGCACATTAAATTGGCCAAATTTCAAAAAATGTGTCAAAAATAATTAAAATAACGAAAATAACTAAAAATGGCACAATACGGTTAAAAAATCAATAAATTCATATTTTTTGGCAGAATATTACTCAAAGAAAGTTTATCATCAACTATGAACTGGTACATTGCAAATTGTATGCACTAAATTATGCTGAAAAATGTTCTTAAATTATTGTATGCTAATATTATGTTCTGAAAAATTGACTGCAAAAATGCTCAAAATCCTTTATTTGAATAACTGATCATTATTTAAAACAAGATTTTTTGCCATGAAATTGATAGTTAACCATTCGTTTGCGCTCAAAATGCTAACATTTCAAAGCAGTGTACTATAAATATAAAACAATAGATAACGAAAGTTCACTCATTCGATCATGCTGCATGACTGTAACTTTTGGCTTATTATTTTCAATAATGAACCTTGCAATCGAGAAAAAAACTGAAAGTTTGTTGGTTTACATTTTAAGATGCGTAAAATACAAAAAACCGAATAAAAATAAATCCGTCCGCCTGTCGTCCGGAGATTTTCTATGGAACTACTGCACCAAAGTTACATAGGTCAGAAATACCATTACGGCCTAGTTGGTCTTAAAACAACGGCGTCACATTCAATCAACTCTAAAGGGTAGAATTGAAGGGTTAAAATAATAAAAACTCAAGATCTAAAACATTTGAAACTGTTAAATTCCAACTTCCATATCTTCATACAGGCGGAAACAGAATTTATTCATTCGAAACAAGGAGCCATTTACCCTTTCCCATTCATATATATGATTTATAAAATCTTAGAAATTAAATTACCGGACAAAAGAATTCACTATAATGAGATCTCTAGGCCAATCGTGATTTAATCTAGGAAAGTCCAAAACCACAATAGCAACTATACAGAGATTTTTCAAACTCCTCTGGAAATACCTAAGATTTGTTGTTATGTTTCTGAACTGTTTGGGAAATTCAAGGCTGAAAGCGTTGGTTGTCGTAAAAACTTCCGACCCTCCAAATACACGACAAAAAAGCAATTTAAACAGACTTTAACCTTCGTCTCACACATATATAACATGTCCCCATAGAAAAAACACGAATATGAAAATTTTGAGTTCAACTTCCAAACAACAACAACTGCTCCCAATAAATACAATCCCACGTGCTGCAGTAGAAGGCAGATGGGCAACGTGGCGCAATGACCGAAGAAGTTCAATAACGTCAATTGATTCACTTCAGAAAGGCCTAGTCCGAAAGGGGAGAGACGGTTGATGGAAAAGAGCTGTGAACGAACACTTGAGATAACACATCGGCAGGAACAAAATGCCACATTTGATTTATATCAAAGAATCAATCAGTTTAGCGAGATATATTTAGGTCTGAAATTGCGAACATGTGCGAACTTACGTGAAGACAAAATCAGCCGCAAATATTCATCGTTTTATGAAGAAAATCCGATTTGGATTCAAGATCAACCGAGAAATCTTGGCTGATATTTAAGATAATCAGAAACCCTATCACCTAATGAATTTCAATGCACAGAAATAAAAAAATCTTTTATTTCAAAGGTTAATTTGTGGACCCCCAGTGGTAGACTGGCAGACCACACTTTGGTAAACACTGGTATAAATATTTAAAATCGGCTGTCAGAGAAGATTTATGAGACTTCAATTTATTAATTTTCTGCGTACATGCATCATGTAGTGGTTGCCACTACAGTCACTAAAATGTGTTTCATAGTTTCCAAAACGTTTACTAATTACGAGTTTCCAATAAAATTATTCTTTTCGCATTCCGTGATTCAAACGTACTAATTATTTACTTCGTATTATATTATATACGTTAATCGCGATACTGGTGACCCTTATTTAAATTTGAAAATGTCAACCTGAAGAGTAAAGGCAAAAGGTAAAGGAGGCTAAGAAAAAGGAAGCCACCGTGAAACGATGTACTATCAGTGACTCTGAGCAAGCTCGTCAGAACTCATTGATATCTATGAACTCGCCAATGCCAGGAATGTCAAGAGTAGGAGTCAATACTTGTTTTTCACTGTCATCTGCGGCAACAAAAAATCCTTCAATGCAAGATCGACCTCCAAAACTGCCACATTTCGCACGCCAAAATGTGAAATTGTGGTTTGCACAGTGTGAGGCACTGTTCAGAACCGCGAGACTTTTTGATGATGAAGAAAGGTTCTGCTGCATAGTAGGGGCTCAGGAAATGGATATTGCTGAACAGGAGCAGCATCTAATAGTTAATCCGCCAAACGGTCGCAGGTACGAAACTTTTAAAGCTGAATTGATTTCGAGGTTTTGTGACACATTATCCGAGCGCCAAGGGAAGTTATCCAGAATGACTCTAGGTACAAACAAGCCATCATTTTTGTTGTATAAAATGCATGCAATTGGTCATGACTTGGTGACTGAAAACTACCTAAGAAATCTTTGGCTGTGGCGATTACCAGACCCAGTGAGGACAGTTTTTGCAGTATCAGATGATCCACTACAAATTAATAATGGCACGTAAAGCTGATGAGTTGCCTCAGTGAAAATTCAGGTAGGTACTGTATGTAGTGTAGTTAACGAAAGAAGTCAATCAAATGAACACTTAGAAAAACAAATTTTAGTGACTGTAGTGGCAACCACTACACATCACATGTAAATTGTGAGGGATGATTTTATTAGTAATGATTGAAAGTCTGATTTAAATGAAGGATGAAACAAATTGATTATGGAAAAACGAGTGTCACCGTATGGTAGTTATGTATGTATACAGGTGTATGGTCACCACTCCCAGCTTTTCCGCGATCTCTTAGGCAGTTGGCACACGGGGCGTTGTGCAGGCGAGGCGTGAAAGGGAAGGTGCAGGGTTCCAACTTCATTTGCCTTGAATTGTCTCTTAAAGATGGACCGTTTCTCTTCGTTGAGATATGACATGATGATGCTTCATTGCTACAACACCAGCAGATCAAGAAAGTCTCGTAGGGAATGGGTTCACCCTTGCCTTTATTCAGTTTTGCGTCTTAAGTGGTTTCCAGATGATGGATAGTCAATAATTATTCATTCTTCTAGCTAAAAGGGATGCGTTCACAATTTTCGTATAGGAAAGAATAAAGGTACCAACTGATGAAATCATCGGTGCACAAAAATGTATTCACATCACATAATTATAGTTTAAACGATAATTATTTAGGTAAATTGAAGAAAATATTATTAATTAGAATATATAAAGAAATTGTAAAGGAAATGCATTTGTGCCGCGTGCGTGGAATTTGGAATAAATGAATTTTTAATGAGTTTTTAGCGAATTTTTGAAGAAAATTAAGCTATTGCTCTCGCCTCAAAATTTGTAGAATGTGAATTTTTGAAAAATTTTTATGCAGAAATCCGTTTCAGGCTATTCTGAATCATATTCTGAAGTTTAACGCATTTTTTTTATGTATGTATGTGTATGTATGTATATATGTATATATGTATGTATGTATGTATGTATGTGTCATTCCAGACGATAACTGTCCGTAGAATTGTGCTAGAAACTTCAAACAAATTTTAAAATGTTAAGGACACAAAACGAAAGTTCAAGTTCGTTGGCCAGCATGATCGGATAACATCTTCGGGTTGAAATTTTCAAAAATGTAGTCAAAAATTTCAAAATAGCCTGTTTTTTGCGATTTGTTGTGCGAAATAATTTTTTCAGCATACTAACATGTGGTATATTCGGAATCAGCGTAAAATTTCCTATAAGAATATGTATCAAGTTTTTAAAAATTTCAAAGTTGAAAAATCAGTCAAAAATCGAAATAATGCCGTTTGCTAGTTGTAAAAATCGGTAATATTTGCATGAAACATTGTCCAAATTCAGATTGAACTACTCTTATGGAAGTATCCCTGTATAACCAATCCTAGAACCAAGCTGTTTAAGGCTAGAACCATGCTGTAGATAGAATTTGATTCCATGTTTGTCTATCAAAATCATAAACTAAAATTTCTCTACACGATCAATAGCGACTGAAATGTCGAAGATTTCTTAAAAAATTCGCTCATGAGGTCATGCTGCATGACTGGACTTTTAATATGCATTCCAAATCTGTCTGGCTTTTTCCCCCATCTCACCTTGCAACCCTGGTTCAAGATAGTTCACCAGACGACTGCTTTGTCCGCGAGCGCAGACTCACTGACCGTGGTCGAACTAACCTTCCTATTTTACAAATTCAACGGTTGGAGACGTTGGCCTTGGTCGGAAATCATTCACTTAAATCATCACCCATCAATCATCCTTCATGTTTATGATTTGACTCCCTAATCTCAATTCTTATGATTATCTAAACCTACCCTTTATCTTGGGTGGTATACCAGATAGAAGAAACTGCAATGCACTAATGCTGATCGGTTGAACTCTGGACATGCAGCACGTAAAATATTTTATTCTAGTTAGTACCTAACTAAAATATTTCGCCAAAATCAAAATCTCCACTCGTATTTTGCGTTTTTATCATTCTGAATAGTTAATTTATTTCCATCCGACATTTGCTTGCCCAAACGTAATATCTATCAAGTAGGTACCTATTATATTTCATCGTGGCCTAGTCTTCTGATTTCACTCAAATTCGGGTGGTAGTGAGAAAAGTACGATTTAATCATTGTACATAACTTTAAAAATGATCGTACCATTAGTACCTATCTACTTTTATGCACGAATTACAAATCCCTGTAACAATCATTAATATTCCTACAGTTCCCGTTTGATTTTGATGAAATTCCCACGTGCAATTTAAAACTAGATGGTTCCCTATAAATTTCATCACTAAAAAGTCAAGTTTCCACACCGTTGGCAATCGCAAAACCAATCAAGCGTCATCATCTCATGTCCTATTTTCGAATGTTCTAATTTGGGCATAGTTGATAAACTTTATTCGAGTAATATTCTGCTAAAAATGTAAAGTTAACGATTTTTAACCGAATTGGCCATTTGGTGCTTTTTACTAAGTTTTTAAGATTTTTATTTAGGTACCTTAAGTATGTAGGTACTCAAAACCATTCGTTTCAATGTCAATGAGTCCATCCCATCCCTAACCATCCCTAACTGCGATTTTTAAAAAATTGGTAACACATTCTTTCACAAATGCAATTACTTAAAAAATTTATTTTTCCCCCATGCTTCACCTTCATTATTACCACCAGTATGCTGGAGTAGGTTGGTTTTTTGTCTCTCTTAAATTATACGATTTTCGTTTTAGAACCATTAAAGGTGGCGAGAAAAAAAGAAAAGAAAAAAATGTCAGAGAAATTTAAAATTTCCATTTGGGGGCCACCCTGTATTACTATTCTATATATATATATATATATATATATATATATATATATACCTATATATATATATATATATATATATATATATATATTTTTTTAATTGCTATGCAAAGATGAAAACACTCGCGTGTAATGTCCGTATTAATTTGAGTTGTTACAGAAGGTTGGAAAAGATAGGAAACACTTAAATAAACTTACAAAATTGAGAGAGAAATATTTCGCTGTGTCAGCGTCGTCAGCTCTGACGAGAGCTGACGACGCTGACACAGCGAAATATTCTCTCTCAATTTCGTAAGTTTATTTAAGTGTTTCCTATCTTTTCCAACCTTCTGTAATACCTCATAATCTATATATATATATATGTATATATATATATATATATATATATATATATATATATATATATATACGCAGTGCGAGTACATAGCAGTGGCGATTTAAGGGGGGAGTCCGCCACACGATGAACTACATTATTAATCGTATGTTACGGACTTTTAGTCTTCAAAGTAATAGCTGATTTCTAACATTACCATGGTCATACTGGTGCGTGTTCTGCAATATTCTAGGGTTTCTTTGAAACATTAGTAAAAGGGCTTTCAAGAATAGTTGCCTGGGATTTCCCTCAAACTATAGGAATTCACTATGGAACGTTACAAATATTTAGATATTAAATACGTTTCGTTTCAATGATCCATGCATTCATGTTAAGAATGTGCGAAAAAGCTATGCAGGTACACCCAACTTGGCAGACATTTTTTCCGATTTGTCAGGCACATTGTTTGGAATGTTGTGCATAAAAGTGCCGATCATGGCCCATTTTCTGTTGTTTCATTTACTGGCGAAAAACTTGTTTTTCCATCTCGATCTTGATTGTTGGTACAACAACACACAATGGTAATCATTGGTGGTCATTTCACAATTTTTAAATCTATTGTTCAATAAAGTATCATGTGGGGGGGTTCGATTTTTTTTTAAATTGTGGAACAATGGAATTTATCCATGTCGACTCCAACTTGAGCAATCCTTATGACTATCACTAAAAACACAAGAAGTTACGATTGTAAGAAGAATTCGGAAATCAATGCAATTCCTAATTATGAAACCATGAAGTCCAAAAATCCACGTACCTAATTTGCGATAAATTTATCGAATCAGGTAAAAACTGATGTAGTGTATATTTCCAATATTTGCAATATAGTCAATATTTCCATATTTGCAGAGGCTACTGTTGATCTGTAGCGATGAAGTTCATTGGAGCCCATCTCGATCCTAACTTGCACAGTCATTGGAATTTCACCGAAAAGTGATTTTTTCTTCTAAGGTTTTGGTTGAAAACTGTTGAAGTTTTGAATGTTATAAGGATCTTACATTTCTGCATCTGCTGAGGCATCTAGTGAGGATGGAACTGATAAGAGACCTTGTAGGAAGTAGGGAATCCGCGCGACCCCGGAAGTTAATCGGACTGTATATCTACGTAAGTATAGTTTTTCCGTTGCATCAACTAGCGGACACGTAGACCGCCTTTTACACGGAGACACAGAAACGGAAGCCAAAGTTGTTCAAAACACTCAAACCCGTTTATTCCCCCAGTGTTATGGAATTGAAACGGTAATTCACCACCTCGTAGACACTTTCAACTTCTGAATATTTATTTCAAGCCTTGATTTTGTGGGGCTTCTAGAAAGTTTTGGATATTTCATGTCTTTGCTTTGGCACACACACAACCTCAAAAAAGCCACAGTTCCTTTGAGCCTGACGGCTAAAATTAAAAAACATGAATATGCTTTAGCCGTACACGACTCACTCCTCGTCGATTCTCTGAACCCGACCCCCCATCGGCCTCTGAACTCTGTTTATCATTCTGCCATCAATCCTAAAACATGGAATCATGTTTTAGCTCCTCGCTCTCACTTTATTATAGAAATGATCACGACCATTGAGCTCTTGTGAGATGATGATCTCCTAATAGAAACTCGCGAGTAAACATTCACTTCATTATAGAAATGATCACGACGATTGAGCTCTTGTGAGATGATGATCTCCTAATAGAAACTCGCGAGTAAACATTCACTTTATTATAGAAAGAGGCTAAAGAGGCTACATACGAAATTACAGCTTCCTATAGTGTAAAGTATAGAAATTACCTATTAAAATAATTTAACCACCGCTTCACAAATCTAACCGTTCTCGCAATATTCGGATCACCTGCTATGAATCACATAATCGAAACACCAGCTCAATGAAATCATCAGAAATTAACAAGCGGTTGCAATCATGTTCACAATATCAATAATTGAGAATGGTCACCTGTGTGTAAACAATTATTCATATAACCATGCTCATAACTCAGCTTGTTGGCCACGCACTTCGCAGTAGTTAATATAGTATGGTTGGATAAATCGAGAGCTTTCGAACGAATGGTCAACGAATTTTGTGGGATGAAAAACGACGAAGTATCATATCCCTAGCAACGACTCGGTTGTAAGCGGAAATCATCACAATTATTGGCGCTACTTTCGTTGCACTCTCGTGGGACATTTTTCGGTAGTTAGGTCACGGCTAAAGCATATTCATGCTAAAATTTTACTTGATTAAAAAACTACAGATTTCGCAAGTGACGAAATTTTCTTATAATTCTTGCTTACAGCCATATCATTGCTAAGGGGCTGTATCTTGGCCATTTTCGATCGTACAAAAATCGTTCGCCAGTCGTTGAAAAACTCTTGATTTATCAACTCTTGAACATCACTACATCTCACGCTGCCAATATCTCCCTCCATGCATCCCTGAGAAACACTGGTTACGAGTTTGGTGTTATGTCAAAACTTGATTGGTGTTTCTTCGTGCAAGTAATCTATTAGGCATCCGAATCACCATCCTCCTTGTTTGAAGCATAAACGATTACTGGCTAGGTACGTAATTAGTGCCCCTGACACTAACTTCATTCCTGATCGACCAATGGTACTGAAGTGTTGAATGGAACGACTCTGGGACTTCTGGAGTACAATAAATTGCAAAGTACGGAGGGGCACCTATCAGCAGAGGGGTCCCTGAGGTTAACCTCTTTCCTAATCAACCTACAGTGTTAAAATTCGGAATGAAGCGCCTTTGGGAATCCTAGAATACAATTGCAAGGTGCTTAGGGGCACAACTTATTAGCTGAGGGTACAACTTGATTGATGTTTCTTTCGTGCACTGTTACCTATTAGGCATCCGAATCACCATCCTCCTTGTTTGAAGCTCAAACGATTACTGGATAGGTACGTAATTAGTGCTTTTGACACACTTCATTCCTGTTTGACCAATGGTACTGAAATGTTGAATGGAGCGACTTTGGGACTTCTGGAATACAATTCCAAAGTACGGAGGGGCACCTATCAGCAGAGGGGTCCCCCCTGAGATTAACCTCTTTCCTAATCTACCTACGGTGTTAAAATTTGGAATGTAGCGCCTTTGCTACTCCTAGAATTCAATTGAAAGGTACTTAGGGGCACAACTCATCAGCTGAGGATACAACTTGATTGATGTTTCTTTCGTGCAAGTTACCTTTATGCATTCGAATCACCATCCTCCTTGTTTGAAGCACAAACTATTACTGCATAGGTACTTAATTAGTGCCCTTGGCACTAAGTAACTTCATTCCTAATCGACCAATGGTACTGAAATGTTGAATGGAGCGACTTTGGGACTTCTGGAATACAATTCCAAAGTACGGAGGGGCACCTATCAGCAGAGGGGTCCCTGAGGTTAACCTCTCCTAATCAACCTACGGTGTTAAAATTTGGAATGTATCGTCTTTGGGACTCCTAGAATACAATTTCAAGGTACTTAGGGGCACAACTAATCAGCTAAAGGACCCCTGAGGCTAACTTCAGCCCCAATCGACCTACGGATCTGAAATTTGGAAAGGAGGTTTGGGACTTTGGGACGGGGAGTATGGTTACAAGGTATTAAGGGGAACTTATCAGCTGTGGAACCCGTGAGGCTAATTTTTTTTATTAGTCGACCTCCGGTGCTCAAATTTGGAATGTTCTGCAGTGATAGCGGCGGCAATTTTTATTCCTGAATGGGATTGACATGGAGGCATGAAAAAATATCTTACTGTGTTGCGGAGTAGCATGCGATCAGTTTCGAATAAGTTCCCCTCCCCGTAAAATACATATCCATGTCAAATTAAAGCATTATTAGTTTTATTTTTTCCTACAAAAAAAGGTTCAGCTGAATATTTTCTGTATTTTTAAAACTCTTTTGCGTGTTTCAGGTATCAGAAAAAGATAGGAACCTACGACAAACAGGAATGGGAGAAAACTGTGGAGCAACGGATACTGAGTGGATTCACTCATGTGCCAAAAAAGACAGCGAAACTGAAAACGGACCTCATAGATGTGGATCTTGTCAGAGGTAAGAAGTATACAATTATCTTTGACATATTTTTTATCGAATTTTCGTAGAAAATAAAGCTATTGCAATGGCTCCAACAATTTTCGAATCATTTTCTTTATTGAAATCTGTTTTAGAGGAGGATCATTCTGCAAATAACCCTAAATACGCATGCAAAGGGCTAGCAGTTGCCAGACGCCTATATGTGTTTCAGTTGTGCAAACAATGCCCTGCCTTCTATATAACTTGCGGGTTAATAACCATGTGTGTGTGTGTGTGTGTGTGTGTGTGTATGTGTGTGTGTGTGTGTGGGGGCTCACTCGTGTGCGGGTATGATCCTCCGTGCGTGCGTCCGTGCGTGAGCGCGAGTGAGTGCGTGTGTGTGTGTGTGTCATTCCAGACGTTAACTCTTCTTAGAATTGGGATACAAATTCCGTTCTTGCGCCAAAAAATCGAGCTTTCCAAACGAAAGGATGAGTTCGTTGGCCAACACTTTTTGAGCTCATTAAATTGGTCAAATTTCAAAAAACGTTCTAAAAAATCACTAAAAATGGTTAAAAATGGCTAAAAGTTGCAAAATTTATACTTTTTAGCAGAATTTTAGCCAAAAAAGTTTATCTACAACAAAATTGAACATTATAAAATTTACGCACAAAATTATGCAGAAATTGTACTTAAATTTCATTAATATTTGCTAAAAAATCTATTAAAAAAACTCCAAAAAAATCTAAAATTTCAAAATCATCTTTGAATTGCAGAATATTATTTTTGAATTTTTGCTGCCATAAAATTAGTATGTTATATGCTCTCAAAATGCTCGCATTTCAAAACAGTTCAACAAATTTCAAAATAATGTATTCTAAAACAATATGTTTTATCACATAATATAATACGATTATTTACGAAAATTCGTTCATACGATCATGCTGCATGACTGGAAATTTTTCTTAATAAATCTCTTGGTTCATTGTTACCGTCGTTTCACTATAATCCATTAATTTTCGTTACATGGGTGGGCCCATTCAACTCACTGCTGAGGTATCCCGGATCGTTACTTAAATTTCTTCTACTTGTTTTCGTTTCTCTACTTCGCTTTCGAATAATGCATTGATTTTTTACATCGTAAAACTAGTGTCCCTCCTTCCATCCAAACACTTTGTGTTCTCGGAACAATATTATTTACAAAAACGTTAATTTCGCATAAAATTGATAAAGTTAACCATTTCTGTGCAGGCACAGTGCTCAAATTCCAATACAAATTATCATATAATAATATATTGAAACAAATTTCGATAATCCGCTCATATGGTCATGCTGCATGTCTGGCACTTTTTCTAGTTTTCGATGTTACCTGTTTATTGATATCAACATTTGTGTTACCTACCATGAATTTGGTGTCTACAAATACAAAATTTCTCATTTCTGTCAACAGATTGTGAATTACTGTATGCTCTTGCGCACAAAACTTCATTTTTCAAGGCCTTTTATTATTTTTGTTTTACCTGGGGCATATTGCTAAAAATTGGTTGTAGTCGAAAATTATGTTAGAAATTTCTCACCCGTAAATTGTTTGTGCATCATTGTTCGGTGTGTACCTAGCTTGACTAATAATTTTAACTTGAAACCAATCCGAGTTTCCTACGAAGTGTAAGCGATTGGTTTGTTTGACCTACAACATCTCAGCGATATCTCTTTGTTTGAAATCTCTTTTCATAGTTTACTTGATCTTAGTTGTTTACCAATCTTGCAACAATATCATCGTTAATCTGGTTTCTATATTTTTCTCTTCGCAGTTGAGAATTGGTTCTCGCGAGGCGCTGCCTCAAATGAGTTCTGCGTGCCAAATTTCTTTTGAATCTTTTTCCTTATGCGATATTTGCTCTATTTAAATCTAGCAGTGACGGTACGGCTGGCACCTTCCTCCTCACGCCTGTTATGGCATATTATTATCTGCTTATCAGTCTGCTTACTGCGGAATGAGGGATTACGGTTTACTTCATTTCTAATCTATTCTTTTAAACAAATGATAGGTCACGGAGCGCTCTTCGAATTGTTGTTATAAATATGATTGGCCGTATATGAACGGAAAACGGGATAAGAAAAGGCGTGTGACTTCATAACTTTTAGCGAATTCTCGTAGAAAGTAAAGCTACTGCTATTGCTCCAAAAATTCTGATGTAACTAATAATTATATATATACCTATATATACTTTTTTCTAATTGTAGAAAGAATTTCATAAATTCAGAGAGAAAAGAAAGAATCTGATATATTGATGTTTAAATCTTTGTCACAGAAATTAGAGAAATTAAAGTCATTCTTGATGCTATGGAAATCTTGCATAATAACAGATTCTATGGTTAAATACTTGTCAAAATAAATGGGGAATTTTCATGTTATTTTTTATTTACTCAGTAGAAAGACGCCAGAGCTTCCAAAAAAGTGCTATATGATGAGTGTCTCACCAGTATAATACGGCTCTTGAAATTCGTTTGCCCGATGACATGGCCCCCGTCCGCCTGGGGGGAGCCCTCAGCCCCCTTGCACTTCCTACCCGTTTACTGACCAAACTAAACGGAATTTTGAGCTGGAAATCGGTATTTGAGGGTTTTCAATTGCACTCAGTCTGAATCTGAAGCCAAAAGTGTGGAATTCCAACACATGGCTAATCATTGTGTTGATCTGCGCTTACTACCCACCTAATAGCTCTTTCGACATCTTCTTCAGCACCTGCACCCCATAGCACTCGTCAAATTATCTTCTTCCGATCAAGGTGCATGCATACGAGATTTCCTGTGTATCAAAAATGACTGTCATTTCTCTAATTTCTGTGTTAAAGATTTCAATATCGATATATCAAATTCTTTCTTTAATCCATGTAATTGTGAAATTCTTTCTAAAATTAAAACGAAGTACCTATATACAATTTAGTAGAATCGCAAGTAATTCGAGCATAGCACTTTTACAGCACGATAAATCGGCAGAATAGTACTCAAAAAAGTTTATCAACCATGAATTAGAACATTGAAAAATGTATGCACAAAAGTATAACAAAAAATGTACTTGAATTCCCCTAATATGTGCTACCAAAAGAAACCATATTTGTTTGAATAGCAGAATATTATTTTGAACAAATTATTTTATTTTTATTCATTTGCACTAATCCTAATCAAATTTGCTCATACTTTCATGCTTCATGAACATTTAATTGTCCTCTCGCACTCCATGTGAAAGCCCCGTAAAAGGTGTCCCTCCTCCCGCGCTTAAAGTTTGTTGGTTTACGTTTGAAGATTTTTGATTCCAAATCTATAAATAAATACCTCTTTTTGAACCTTTTCTTGGAAATCACTGGACCATGGTTTACCAAATTTATTTCAAAAATAACATATATTATACAGGGGTATGTCTTAAATCGGTTTCACTTTGCATAAAACCCAAGGGGTAAAATTTAAAGGTTGATTAAAAAAAATATATGTATATTAATATTACCCCAAAAACGTTTTAAAAAAGGTCCTCCTTGCTTTCTCACTACCGAAGATGGGGAAGCTTTTTGCCGTGCAAAAGTCGAAGAAATGTTAGCTTTCTAAAATCAAAATTTCCGCTTGCTTTTCAGAGCTTGATGATCAATTTTGATTTATGTTCCGTTTTTGTCTGTGGTAAAGTCACGGCCAAAACTATACCTTCCAAGTTTTAGTTTAATTTTGATGAGATTTTCAGGGATTTTGCGGGGTACCATACTAATTCCCAATGTCTTCGGATCAACATTGGCCTGTGCGCATGCGCAAGCGTGAATTTCTTATAGCTTTGATTTTTTATGATCTATGGACCCATTTTCTTTTAAACTCGAGGGGTAGTTAGTTGGCTTACATAATATGTTCCCAGGATTGTGCCCTAAGCATTTTATCGTAATATCCACTAATTGGTTGACACTAGCGGAACTCCGTGACTAATTTAGCGATTTTGATGTAATTTCTAGGGATTATACGGGTTAGCTTCTAGATAGTCCCCTATAAATCTTATTGTCGTCAAATCAATAATAGCATGTGCTTATGCGAAAACGTGCATTGTTATAATGTCGATTTCTGATGATCTATTGGTCCGATTTGGTTCGAACTCCCGAGAAGTTAGGCGTATGTTTTTGAATGGTGCCCTATGAATTTCGTCGCGATTAGTTGAGTTAAACACCGGTTTCTTTCGATCTATCATTCATGTGGTATGTAACCGTTTCGTCCTTATTTACCTTAAATGATGAATACCATTGGATTGATGCCCGTTCGCATATTAGCATGTATACACATATGTTAGGCAATTTTTTATTTCGCATTCAATAATTTTGTCTCTTAATTAGTTCTTAAACTAATTCTACTTGTCCATGTTAACAATAAGTGAGGAAGCTATACAGCCCACTTAATTTGGCAACAGTTTTTTATTTCCCATTAATAAATTTTCCAACATACCTTTGGTATTGAGTTTGATTGAGAGCAGACAGTGTTAATATAATTTATGACAGTGTTAATTTGATATATTATTCATAGATTAAGAATTGATTGATAGATACTTTAGTCACGTGTAGGATTTTGGTGTACTTGAGTCTCGTCATTATTATGTTCCGCTTGAATAAGTGGCTACAAATTTGACGCTTTAGTTCGAAGCAAAAAGTGAAGTAATGTTATTGAATTCAGTTGAAAGAGGTTTATTTTGGTCTGTATATTGGTGTACAAGTCAGGGACCCACCTCTCGCCCGCTCTCGTAAAAGCTTCTACGCTGTTCGTTTATTTATTCAGTCCATAGCCCCTTCGTCTGAAGCTAAAGGAGCTTTCCACCCTAAGTCTCGCTGAAGCAATGTTTGATGGTTTTCTGTTAAACCCTTCAGGTTGTTGATTAAAATTGTATCTTGGTGCTCTATAGGGTCAAAATACTCTGCTGAAAGATGATTTTACTAGTTGTAAAAATAAAAATATAAAATACCTACCTATTTGCTTTCAGTTAGCATTGAGATAAAAGTTATGGATATCATTCATACATTTATCGGTTGGTTAATTTTGATACGCAGACAAGATCACTGTTACTTTTGCTTCCTCTCTGCCGAATGTATGAAAGCTTTTTATTGGGTGGTTGGCAAGTTTTATGTTTTCCCAAATCCAAATTTCTACTTTATTATTGAGTTTCACAGCTTTTTGAACAAGTAATGAAGACTCACACCTTTATGGCGTACCTCTGCGGGACTCTTACCCATCCAAATCACAACGCTCCTTGCCTAATTTCGTTAATCGTATGAGAAACGGTTCACTTCTTCTCCTGCACCGTATTGCCATATGATATGGGGGGGGGGGGGGGTAAATCGGTCACTGGATGGGGAAGGTAGATTAAAAGAAATATACAGTAATGAGTTCCAGGCCCGCGTCAATATTATTGATTTGCATTTCTTATATGAATTTTCTGTAGGTTCCAATAACAATGAGTTCTACTATTTGAATAGTTTTTATTTAATTTTTTTGTTACCTTGTTTTGAATAGATTTTATGCACTGATAAGTTCAAACAGTAGGTATCTTTATTTATCCCAAATACGGTAATAGGACACGTATCTCATACAGTAAGAAGATTGAAGAATACTTCATAGGACTATCCAATAACTGCTATCTATCGTCTGGAAACCATTAAAGGCACACAAATTTAATGATACATTATCTTCTAATATATAAAATTCTCGTGTCACAGTTTTTGTTGCCATACTCCTCCGAAACGGCTTGACCGATTTTGATGAAATTTTTTGTGCTTATCCGGTATCTATGAGAATCGGCCAACATCTATTTTTCATCCCCCTAAATGTTAGGGGTAGTCCACCCCTAAATTTTTTCAATTTTATTTTTGACCGATTTTGATGAAATTGTTTGTGCTTATCCGGTATCTATGAGAATCGGCCAACATCTATTTTTCATCCCCCTAAATGTTAGGGGTAGTCCACCCCTAAATTCTTTTAATTTTATTTTTGACCGATTTTGATGAAATTTTTTGTGCTTATCCGGTATCTATGAGAATCGGCCAACATCTATTTTTCATCCCCCTAAATGTTAGGGGTAGTCCACCCCTAAATTTTTTTTTATTTTTTAGACCAAATTTTTAATTTCTATTTTAATTAACGTCTGCCAAGTTGGGTGGGCAGTATAACTTCCTCAAGCGAGCGAAGCGAGCAGCATACCTTACAGAAGTAAAACCTACCCTTAGGGATCTATCGTTTTGCGAGCGAAGCGAGCAACATCCCCTACATGTTTGAATTGTAATACATTCCATGTATACAGCCACACTTTGCGAGCGAATCGAGCAACGTCCCCTACATACCACACTTTGCGAGCAAAGCGAGCAGCATTCCCTATATGCCACACTATGCGAGCGAAGCGAGCAATTTAATGGGGGGTCAGGGGGGCTTGCCCCCCGGCTGGACGTGGAGGCGAGCGGAGCGAGCCGGAGCGGCTAGTACCTATATAGATAGAGATGAACATGGGTAAAATTTATGCTCGTGTTCTTGCAATTTCAATCCTTTGATTTATAATGTTGGCATGGGTCGCCCGATGCCAAATATGTGACGGTAGATCGATATAAGCTAAAACGAAGCTTCAAAACGCATGTTTTCCTTCATTTTTCCTTTTTTTCTTTTTCATTTTTTTTTAAATTCTTTATTTTCCCTCTTCAACCAGTTTTCCTCAGTCAATTTTGATGGCATTTGATTCTTAGGCTACATTTGTCCTGCGGAAGTGTCTTTCAAAGGTCGAGCTTATTACCTCAGCTTATTATCATATTACCTGTTACTTATGACCTTCAAAAAAACGCTCCGCGTGCAAGATGCTAAACCACAAAATGCATGATATCCAATTTGGGACAAGCCTATAGTCCGACCGCTGTCTCCCAGTACAGTGCATTCATTCTCTCACTCTTTTTAACCGCGTTTCGGAATGAGACGATTCTGTATAGGCATAATATACCAATTATCTAAATAACATACTAGGTAGGAATCAGTAAAACCCCGGTAACTGGAGATTTTTTGCAACAATTACGATAACAAGTCTAGAATTACTAACTTAAGATGATCTCCGAAATTTCAAGTTTATTTACATCCCCCTAAAACTGAAAGATAGGATACATGAGTAATGGTTATAGAAGAGACCGATAATAATTCCTTCCTATGGAAAAAGGGGGCAAGAATTCAAATGTTTTGACATTTAGATAGCTTTCTAGCGCCGTGTGTCAAAACATAACATAACATTACCTTGATTATTTGTGGGTCCTCTAGAAGTCACGGCTGAGTTCATTGGATAGCAGACTAAGACAGGACCTACGAAAATCGGACATTTTTCTGCCTTTTCCGTGGAAACCTGACATTTGGGGTTCAGAGCGGATTTAAAAATTTGCCCGGACAGCATGGTAAAAACCGGACTGTTCGGGCCATAACCCTGAAAACCTTTTTGAACAACTTTGATTGCATTTCTGTCTTTATGTTACTCAGTCTGTCGGCTTGTAGTCTAGTCTCGGGCAAATCTCTAGGTACTAAATCAATTAAAATCCAATGATAAAAAAGTTTGCAGGCATTGTATGTTCTCACGTTCTTCTTATTGGTCTCGCCCGTATTTTTTTCTAAATAAATGAATGATAAGTTCCTAGACGGTCTCCTATTGCATTCGTCAACATCGGCTCAATAGGAACGTGCGTGTATGCAACCGAAACAATTATATTTCTCATAAAACTCGCGGTTGGATAGGCTAGCTATTTGGGTAGACTAGATATGGAGTAGCTCCATTTAAGAATCATCACCGCCGGACGATTGGTACAAATACAATGCAGTGGGCAATACAGTGGTTATTAATATGCAATATAGATTAATTTAAATAATTTTCCATCATTTTGTCACCAACTAGTCCTTTAATATCCACGTTACAATAAGTGAGAAAACTATACTGCTCCTCCTACTTGGCAGCCATTCTTATAAGCCGACTTCATTTTGTATTACGCAGGTACCATGCAGTTGACCGTTCAACGTATGTACATCAGGGAACAAGAGCGGGTTATTGCGCAGTTTACGTGTTTTAGGTCGCGGTCTATTATTGTGGCCTAGTATTGCTTTAGCGGGGCAAAAGAGGACTGCACGGGACCATCGTGTGATGATCCTTTCTTTCGATCACGTTCTGAGTCATCACACGTCATACCTTTCGCTCGTAACAACAGATGCTTTCTGTTCTCCGTACCTATTTGACAAGTTTCTCTTTCCAGCGAAACAGAATAATTACGTAAATATTTGTTCAGTGTAGTAAAGGTATTCAATGCCATAAACCGGGTTCGGTAGGCAACCTGCACAATCTGGCAACTGGTGTATGAATTTCTATCCCTCTCAAAACTGTCGTAATGACGCAGAATCCCTAAAATGCTTATGAGATTGATTGGGTTTAAATTTTCTACCAGTTTTTATCACTCTATCACAATTCTCCGATATTAATTTACATTAATTAGTCGTTGGATATGTACCTTGGTTACTAGCATATTATATTCTAGCAGTGTAACATCCATTTTCGCCGTGGAGTGGTTGTTCCTCCATCGTAATTGGTGGTAGTTCTTCTTGCGTGTGCTATTTTTAAATCCTGCGAAAATCAATAACTCACGTCGGAATCTTCCAGTTTCCTTCTGGATTTTTAGAGGTTAATTTAGTTGATCCTTCGATGAATGACCACTCGACCACTGACAATTTGAATGACATCAGATGATCCGTTCGTAATAACAGTGTATTCAAGATTTTACTCTCGCGTATTCGCCTCACAATGGACCAAAGTGGATTTCCCTTGGCTGTATAGGTGCCTAGTAAATTGTGGTATACCTAAGTAGGTACCTTTTGAATATTCTTGTAGGAAACTTTGCAACTTTACGTCTGTGCAACACTTCGACCTCCAATCTCCCAAAACGTAGTTTCTCCTTTAGGTCGACAGTCAGTGTAAAATATGGCCTCAGGCGTCAATAGATCGAGTGATGGAGGCTGTCAGGTCAAGTTCACCCTGGCAAAATGCTTTCTCTCGTACAAACTCATGTGGGTGGACGACAGTTGACCCACTTTCGCTTCTCCGCAATGGGTATTGTTCCCTAGTGCTAGTTCCTCCTCTCTGTCTACTTACGTGATACTCCATAACATAAAACCCTCAAGATGGTAGATACATTTAATTTGTTAATTGTTTGGCGTAATAAGTTTTTTCAATTCATTTCTTGTTAATACAGTAGGTAGAGAAACTTTATATTGTGCATGAGGTTCAACATTGGCTTGACCTTCAACTACAAAATTCCCACTTTCTCTTTCATTCCACAGTTCTTCGAACGATCCGTTCCTTGTCTGCAGGTTATCTTCTAGAAGTTCCCCATTATGAATCAATGACGCTGGACTATTAATGGCGTGTTGTGCAAATGTGAATTTCAATAATCACCTGGGTCACTGTATAGTGGCCCAAATAGGGTTAAATGTGATTGCTTACGAATCTCATAGCAATTGAATCAGATATCCAGTGTGCATGTACGAATTTATAATGCTTTGTCAATGAGTTTCATCTATCCATTTTGATGGAACTTTCAAGAACTGTGCGAGTTCTTTGACGGGTCCATTAAGATTTAATCGCCGTAGAAATATTACTACTATTGGGATCACAGTACAATGATTGATGATTAATATATATATTTCTAATAGTTTCATCTCAACATTTTGTCGCTAACTAATTCAACTTGCCAACTTGGCAGAGTTTTATACACAACGTTTGCTAAAATAATAAGTACGACGAATGCTGCAGGTATAATATCGTACACGTATTTTTAGACATAATCTGGCCATGCGTACGGGGAAAAATCATTCTACTCATTAGAAAGCCTATATTTAAAGAATTCAGGCTGTGTTCGATAGGAATTGCTATGTACAAAAATAAATTTAAAGTTCAGAAAGAATGTGATAAAAAATTACTCCTAAATCGTGCTGCATGATGGTTAGACTGACAACGAAAAAAACGAAAGTTCGAATTTTTGAGGTGCTCAAAGCTCAGATGATTGCATCAGATGCGAGGAACAACTCCTGGAAATTTCAGTCCTAACCGATAACCCCTTGAGGTCTCCTAAACCCGTTTTTTAATAATTTAATTATCGATTTTAGAACACTAGACGCTTAGGACAAAAATACGGTTATGACATGAAAGATCGTGTAAGTGCGTCTGGACACTTTTTATACTCTATTCCAATGTTTTCGGTGTCGCGGAACACGATGCCGCCATTATTGCAAGCGCAGAAGCTGTATTTCTTTTGATATTCAAGAAATCAGTCCAAATAAGTGATGGAAAAAAGGCATTTTTTGCCGTTTTTACCTAGTTTTGACTGGGAAAAAAATTGTTTGCGGGTCTTTTCTGCTTCGGTCCTTGTTTCCTGGCTTGTTCCGAATGTAACAAGACCAATTTCGTCCTATAATATATTATCCTTCTGAAAATATCTGCTCAAGAGCCGAGTTAGCTTATTTTATAGTAACCGTTCTATACTTACCAGTGGCTAAAAAATTAAAATTTCATGTGGCGGAACCCTTTGTCTTCTATTGTCTCGTGGTTTCGGGATTGCTGATCATATTGCTTCTAATATCCTAGCCGTATAACCCGTATTTGACTTGATATTCCCGCGATGAGTGTCTAAAATCGATAAATACAGTGGATTTTTCTGATTCTTTGCCTGATGTTTCTCGAGAATCACCCACTTAACACTTTTTACGAGGAGTAAAGATGGCGTCAGATTTCTCCAATGTCATTACATACCAAGAACATCAGTAGCAATTTTTGTTAAATGGAGTGAACGTCCATAGGAAGACTTTTCCATCGTTTAATAAGAAGGACACTATAGAAAGCTTGGACAAAACGCAAAATTCTGAGTGTAAGTGTTGCTGTATAATAGTTTTATAATTTGATCTTCCAATCGTTGTCAAATAGACTCAACACTGCATATTATACTTTGTTTCTATTAACACTGGTTTTCTGGAATTTATTTTGCACACCCGTATTTCACTTATTTAAAATATTCTCACTGAACTTTTGATTTATGACCGACGTCAGTGAAAGGCAGTAGTATTCTATACTTAAATTGGTTATGTTTCATTAGAGTGAATTAAGAAACTAATCTGCGCCGGGGGAAACAAATTTGAGACCTTGGGGGAAAAAATCCGACGAAAAATGAGAAAAATCCACTCTATTCACCGATTTTTGACACCTAGCTCTTGATTATTAACCAAAATACGAGCCCTACGCCTCCACTACTAGCACGTAATGTTCAACGAGCCCAAAAACATGAAATAATGGGATAAAAAGGGCTTCAGGGCGTTAAATTTTTATTTCGTAGCTACTGGTAGGTAAGTATAGAGCGGTTACCATTAAAAGAGCTAACTTGGCTCTTGAGCAGATATTTTCAGAAGGATAATATATTATAGGACGAAATTGGTCTTGTTACATTCGGAACAAGCCAGGAAACAAGGACCGAAGCAGAAAAGACCCGCAAACAATTTTTTTCCCAGTCAAAACTAGGTAAAAACGGCAAAAAATGCCTTTTTTCCATCACTTATTTGGACTGATTTCTTGAATATCAAAAGAAATACAGCTTCTGTGCTTGCAATAATGGCGGCATCGTGTTCCGCGACACCGAAAACATAGGAATAGAGTATAAAAAGTCTCCAGACGCTTGGATCTTTCATGTCCTAACCGTCTTTTTGTCCTAAGCGTCTAGTGTTCTAAAATCGATAATTAAATTATCAAAAAACGGGTTTAGGAGACCTCAAGGGGTTATCGGTTCGGACTGAAATTTTCAGGAGTTGTTCCTCGCATCTGATGCAATCATCTGAGCTTTGAGCACCTCAAAAATTCGAACTTTCGTTTTTTTCGTTGTCAGTCTAATGATGGTACTTCTAGCATGTTTCGGCGGTGCACTTCCTTGTCTTCGAATCTCTGTGTTCATGTGTATTTCTAATCCGTTAATGTGCTGATATGTTCACAGGATCCTCATTTACCAAAGCAAAGCCAAAACATGGGATTCTGACGGTGACGAGACTAGGGTTAATGCGGTTGGTGTTCTTGCCAGCTTACAGAAAGTGGTGGTGCCACCAGACATCTGGTAAACTCTTTCTCGTCCTCCTTCTGTTGTACATACTTCAGGTGTTGAACGTTAGCGCCTACGTTTACGCTAGCTACTATGTAGCCAATAGTGATAATGAATTTCAGGTAAATGCAGATTTATTCAGAATGCATGGTAGCGCATCTACTTAAGCTGCAATATTGTTATTTTTGAACTTGTATTGTTATCACATACTTAGATATACATTGTATGTTGAATGTTTGCACGAAATGGACTCCCTTGATGTTGGCCTGAAGAATGATTCAGAGTTTGTTCGTGAGAGGTTGGTTCGTGAATCAGCCATCGTTGTTGGTGTCTCGTCTTTGCTTGAAAACTGCTAACAAATTTCAGTGAAATTTATATGGATTTGGTCTTTGTGTGGCACCGTGTATAATCATATTTTGCCTAAGCTATCGAATAAAGAAAAAGTCCTCGAGAGCTGACCTAAAATCCTCTTAACCCAGAAATGCCACAGAATTCTATTTCTATATCATTCTATATAGCAGTGGCATAAAAAAAACCTAGCTTTTATAAAATTCATGGTCCTACATCATTTTGAAATTTCCATGACTTCACCTACGCATGCAACCGCGAACAGCATTACTTTTTAGTGTTGTTTAAACTTTCTGATGATTCTCGCTTACCTACTACCAAATCTAATGAACTAACTGTATGTTATATATTTTCTTCGCACATAAATCGTTCACCAGTCGTTGGAAAGATCTTAATTTCTTCTAAAATCTTACGGTGCCTAAATAGCTCCGAGAATAAAAGCAGCTGAGCATTACGTAAAGTTATTAATAACATTCTTCGAGGTAAAATAACATATATTTGATAATATTTTAGTTTAATCATTTTTCATAATCAAAGGAATGAAGCCCTATCGATCCAATTAAATTAAATTGATAAATTGACATAAACATTATTACATTTGACAGGTTCTTAGCTTCATTTTGTTTACCGATGAAATTGTGATCGTGAGTCGGGCATTGTCATACTCGAAAAGTTCTTAAGAATCTGTATAGCGGCTGTTGACTGTTCAGTAGGACTCGCAGACATACAGAATCAATTCAAAATTTATTTGAATTATTCAATAAAATACTCTGGGCATATGTGTATTCTCCACTAGGAATGTGCATTTCGACGGTTTTCCGATTCCCATATAGGTAGGTATAGTCATGCCAATGAATAATGAGGACGGTACTAGCGAGTCGCAGCTTGTTATCGATCTTGATAACGGGGTATCTCGGTTGATCCACGTTTTAAAAACTTTTGTTATCAAATTCGGATCTGGCGTCCTTGACATCTGACGGTCGGTGAGTGACGACGTGACGACATAATTTCGCATTTTATAAGAACCGTTTTAGCTCATCATCCATTTACACATACCCTTCATGTTACCTCGTTCTAAATAAGTTTTCCGAGTTTTTTCTCTCTTGAATTTTAAAAAATGACGTGGGCTATCATTTCTTCTTCATTTTAGAGCGTGAGCTGGAGTGAAGTTTGGATTCCCGCGGGAATGATGCTACTTCTCTCAATCCTTCACTCTCAGATCGTATCGCCACGGTCCTCCGGAGCCAAAGACCTCGCGCCCTTCAGTAACTCGTCCAGGAGAAAAAGGACAAAAAGGAGGCTGACGAGACCAAGTGAGTACACCAATTAATTTTTTATTTCGAATTTCCATTCTTTGTTCTAATTAAGTAACCGGTGCATGGACTTAATCTTGTGTTGCACTTGTACAAAGAAACCAATTTCACTATCCATCTACTACCCATCGAAATAAAAAGCTAACAACATTAGACCGGCTTCCCCAATACATTGATTGTTAGTACCTCAGACACTACGTCGACGTCAGAATCGGTCGATGACCGATATTGTTCATAGAATAGTTCTTTTGTCGGTCCGTCATCGACAGGACAGTGAAACCACTGCAAGCTTCGCTCCTCTCGTCTCTATTGTGTGGTGATAAAATTGCACCTCATTCATTTGTCATTTTTGTTTTATTTTTCCGAGTATTTTAGCCTATTCGATTACGGCTTCTCACAGACAGCTTGGAAAATCGATTAAATATTCCATTGTGAGTTAACCTGTTAAACCACTTCTTTTTTATCGCTACTGCGATCTTCAATTGCACCCATTCTATTATGGGGCGTTCAGATGAAAAGGGAATAATACCACAAAACCAAATTTTCTTCCCTAGCGTGCGCAACGTAGTAATTTATAACCGTGCAAGCACTGTATAAGTATGTTGGTGAGGAGTTGATAATGTGGAGAAATTACTAAAAAAATATCTATTGAAAAAACGACCCTTATTAGGAGGCTTGGTTGTAGTCCGATTCTGAATCTGAAGTTTCGAGAACATCTTATACGTTGTGAAAAATCTAATTCTAAAATTTTGAAGTTATCAGGGTTTTGTCTTGAACGCCTCGTAACCCCCAACTAATTCACTTCAACCAATTATTTTTTACATCAAGCTTAAGATTGATTTTTTTCTGGCTTTAAAAGACCGAGTTTCGAACTGAATATTGACCGCATAGTCGAGAAGGGTGAAAATTATTAGATAAACGTTAATCATTTTTCTGTGTAGATTGATCTTTCGATTTATATCAGTATTCGATGCAGTCCAATACCTTCCCAAGTTTCATAAGTTTAATAGCAAAGAACTTAGTTCCAGATCTCACTCAGCTGGTCTGGGGGGCTCTAGACTTCATGATTCGTTTATAGACGTTCCATGGGTTCTCCATTCCAAGTTTCAGCTTCATAGGTTGAATAACAACGAAATTAGATCCGTCTCTACTTTAGTCTTGTTTTTTCATGACCATTGTTGTGACAATATTTTGACATGGATATGTCTTTTGGCTGGGGGTCAAGGAATTTTTCGCGACACTTTTTTTTCCCGACCGACACTTTTTTTCCCGACCGGCACATTTTCTATTGATTTTCACGTACAACCAAGGCGTTACTAGGGAAGAGTAACTCCCATAGTTTTCATATTAGGAAAATCGTTCGCCACTTTTTGGAATGCTCTCATTTTACCACGACATTTCATGACCTCTAAGCCATTGTAGTGTCAAGGAATGCTGATTTATTACTCTAAGTTGAAAACTAATATTGTTTTGTACCCATCTTCTCTTCTTTATATATAATTCCGAACGGTCTTTGAAATTGTGAAGAACTTCGCGGTCCGATTTTAGTGTTAGACTGCTCATTCGAATCAGCACGGCCCCAAGTTTGTTGCAAAAGTGTCGCCGTTCGTCTCTATACCCGCCTTGATCGTGTTCTAGGCGGTCCTTATCAACGAGAGTTGTTTATTAGGCTGTGGCGGTAACAACAGTTGCCATAAATTCACGGTGGGTAAGAAACGTAGTGTAGTTACTAACATCTAGGAGAGTTATTTCTGAACGAAGAAATTGAAACTGAAGAACTTAGCGGACTTTATATATAATTCCGAACGGTCTTTATATATAATTCCGATTCACACAAACGAAGCAAATAGGTAGGACATACATCGTTACTATAATGTGCTGAGTTCCTGTTTGGTACTACTGTTTGTTACTAGATTAGGGCTTTCCAAGCCCTAACAGGCCTCTAGTAATGGAATAATCTTGTGAAAAGAAGGCACTACATGGTTGGTATACAATTGAGTAGTAGGTACCTCCTGGTAAGCAGTAGGTACTAGACATATCCATGATCTTTTGTTTTTCCCATCAAGGGAGAAATTAAAATTTTTAGGTTCCGGTACGCTAAAAAAAAACCTACACTATCCATACGAATGCTGCAAAATGGAATTTTATTACACCTATGAACGCAACATTTAGTTTTCGGCATTTCTTCCAACGTTCGGAATTGTAAGGCGCATTGTGAAGAAAGGTAGTGGACGATACTTCAAAGTGAAAACATGGGGGACGAGATGCTCTTCGTTATCCTGCCAACAGAACTGTCATCGATTTCAGGTCGTTGAAAAGGTGACTGGGGGGGAACTTTTACCGATCTGTTTCGCTCTATTAGTTTCCTGTTCCTTTACAACTTACACAAGGACCTCCAAGGTCTCCCTATTCTCTATCTACCTTTTCTAAACCCGACAGGTGGCTGCTACCCCCCCCCCCTTCCCCTCTCTACCTTGATAAAGTCTAACTATTGACCCGGCCCAAGGCTTCCATTGTATATTTATAATTCTCCACTGGTCGACCAAACAACACTATTGCCAGTTCTATTTCTACAGGAGGAGGCCCCTTCCCTACACCTTTCCACTACCGGTTCTTTCCTTCGCCCACGTCATCAACGCAGAAAAGTGTCTCACATAATGGATTATGCTCTGTTATAACGTTTTTAGCTTCGTTTCTTTTACAGATGCTCGGATATTTTTAGATTTTACTCCTATGTTTTCGTCCCAGGAAATTAAAGACATTTATTTTTCACGCTTGTAGTTTGCATCTTTCTTTGTCAACCCATCCCGCCTTTTTCTCCCTTGCATCTATTGTATCTTAATATGGTGCGGTTTTTTTTAAAGAGATTCCTAGGGAACGCCATTCCTGTTGGCATCTTGTATTAATTAACAAATTTATGTATGATGTATTTACAAGAATAAACGATATTTATTATTCTACGTAGATAATTTTCAATTTCCAAATTAATATCATTTATGTTAGAGAAATATAGCATGAATATTACAACAATCAGGGGCAAACTCCAGGAATTGTTTCAGAATGCCTAAAAACGGATTTCAATGCAGACATTTTTCAATAATTTTGATTTTTAAAGGAAATTCGCTAAATATAAAGGAGCGACTCCCGTCCCGCCGGAACGTGTCTTCAATTGCGTGTTCGATGTTATATCAGTCGTTGAAGGTTCTTCCTATGGTGTCGCGTCTTCTTTTATCGGGTCTGGTCGTGCGCGTGCTTCAGTCCATCGATGGATATGTTAGTGCTTTTCCTTTAATTTCTAGCTTGGACAATTTTTGTGTTTAATCCAAGCCTTTGGTCTTTCGTATAAAATGAAAAGTGTGACTTGAATTTTTGTTTTTCAATTTTGTTTGTTGATTTATTATCAATTCTTCATTTATTTATTTTTATTCTTTTTTAAAAAGAAAATGGCATATTGCAATAGCTCTAAAATTTCGAAGAATATTTCCATAAAATCCATTTGATATATTCTGAAACGATTTTTGAATTTTATTTTTTTTAAAATTATACAAGGTTTTTTATTCGAGTTCAGAAACTTCGGATTTTTATATTCCATGCCATTTTCAACTATAAGTTCCTTTGTGGAAAATGCACAGTTTGGTTGATGAAGATATGCTTCAGTATGCCTCATACTTACTCGTTTCATTTTGAACAATTCTTTTTGATTATAGTTCATTATTTTCATTATTCATATATATATATATATATATATATATATATATATATATATATATATATATATATATATATATATATATATTGTATATACACTTAACAGCAAAAAAACCGGCGCACCCTATATTTTGTTATTTTTTCACCTTAGCTTCAATTGGTTAATTTTTTTTGCATGTGCCAAGTAAAGTCGGTATCTTATGAGAGAACAGCAAGAAACAAAGTGGCAAATAAAAAATACCCGTTCGAAAAAAATCAGCTTTATTCACAAAACTTCGATGTTTGGACAAAAGTAACAAAACATTCTTCTGCAGTTCTCGTGTGAAAAACAATTGAAAATGAAAATTTTTTTGAAAATAAATTTTTTTAATATCGGGTGGTACCGTCCCTTGCGTGTACCACCGCCTGCATTCTTCTCGGCATGCTGTTGATCAAATTTGAAACCGTTTCTTGTCTGATGAGGTCCCATTCTGCGACCACCGCTGTCCTGAGGTCTTGGAGGTTTACAGGAGGGTTCGGTCGCCTTCGGATGCACCTCTCTAGCTCGTCCCATAGATGTTCTATGGGATTGAGGTCGGGGCTACAAGCTGGCCATTGTAGGGTGCGCATGCCAACCTCTTCGAGGTAGTCAGTAACCACGTTTGCTACGTGTGACCGCGCGTTATCGTCCATAAAAATAAAATTATCGCCGGTGTAAGGGGCGAATGGCACTACATAATCTTCCAGGATGTCAGAAATGTACCTCAGTGTGGTTAGACTCCCTCGGGGGTACACATGGAGTTCCGTATTCGCCTCTGAAGTGATTCTACCCCAAACCATTTCAGAACCTCCCGCGTAAGGCACCCTTTCAGAAATATTGCACTGAGCGAAACGCTGCCCTCGTCTCCTCCACCCTCTAACATGACGATCTGAAGCGAATAGTGAGAACCTGGACTCATCGGAAAACATTAAGAGTGCTGAAAGGGTGCCTTACGGGAGTGGGTCTGAAATGGTTTGAGGTGGAATCACTTCAGAGGCGAAAACGGAACTCCATGTGTATTCCCGAGGGAGTCTAACCACACTGAGGTACATTTCTGACATCCTGGAAGATTATGTAGTGCCATTCGCCCCTTACATCGGCGATAATTTTATTTATATGGGCGATAACGCGTGGTCACTCGTAGCAAACGTGGTTCCTGACTACCTCGAAGAGGTAGGCATGCGCACCCTACAATGGCCAGCTCGCAGCCCCGACCTCAATCCCATAGAACATCTATGGGACGAGCTAGAGAGGTGCATCCGAAAGCGACCGAACCCTCCTGTGAACCTCCAAGACCTCAGGGCAGCGGTCCTCGCAGAATGGGACCTCATCAGACAAGAAAGGGTTTCAAATTTGATCAACAGCATGCCGAGAAGAATACAGGCGGTGGTACAAGCAAGGGAAGGTACCACCCGATGTTTAAAAAATTTATTTTCCAAAAAAAAATCATTTTTTAATTTTTTTTCACACGATAACTACAGAAGAATGTGTTTTTACTTTTGTCCAAACATCGAAGTTTTGTGAATAAAGCTGATTTTTTCAAACGGGTATTTTTTATTTGCCACTCTGTTTCTTACTGTTCTCTCATAAGATACCGACTTTACTTGGCACATGCAAAAAAAAATTAACCAATTGAAGCTAAGGTGAAAAAATAACAAAATATAGGGTGCGCCGGTTTTTTTGCTGTTTAGTTTATATATATATATTGTCCTCAAGAAAACCACCTCTACTACATATATACCAGTCAATAACTTCACACTTCATACATATATATATATATATATATATATATATATATATATATGTGTGTGTGTGTGTGTGTGTGTGTGTGTGTGTGTGTGTGTGTGTGTGTGCGTGCGTGCGTGCGTGCGTGCGTGTGTGTGTGTGTGGGTTGCTGGGGTAGGGTAACTGTTGGTGTTTTTATCTCTTCGGAGCTCCTTCAAATCCCTACCCAAGTCAAGGTCATACGTCCCCGTCGTGCAACCCGGGCACCCTCCAGGTTACTGGAGGGTGGCAGAATGACCCAATGGCGATTAGGGGGGAGGCTCGTGTCAACGGGTCTCCCGACCCTTTATTCCGTCTCCCCGTTATGGAAAGCAATACAGCCCAGCCTCATAACCCCCGCGGGCCCATTGGCTCACGGGGTTCTAGGGGAGGCGCTCGGGGGTGCCCCAGGCAGGGGCGTCGGTATTCCTCTCCCTCTTCTTCTTCCTCATCATCCTATCCCTCCTCCTCATCCACTGCCCCAGCGAATGCCCACCAGTGTGCCCATTGCGAGAGAGCCTTCAGTTCCAAGCGGGGCCTCAGTGCCCACGTCTGGCAGAAGCATCCAGTAAAGGCCAACGCTGCGATTGATATAGAGTGAGGGCAGACTAAGTATGCTTCTGAGGATTTGCGGCGAATAGCAGCAGAGGAGGCGGAAGCAGTGCGTAATGGGGTACGCAATATTAATGTTTTCTTGCAAGCCCGTTTTCCCATGCGCACGCTTTCTGCCATTCAATCTCTTCGCCTGAGGCCCCACTACAAGCAGCTTGTCCAGGATGCAATCCTGGCAAATAGCAGTGGGGCCTCTCCCGCATCTCCGACAGACGTCTTCTTTCAGACTTGAAGACTGAAGTATTGAGGCTCGGGGAGCAGGTAGGCAATATTGTTGGTTATGAGAGTGCCTACCTGCAGGATCTGGCAAGGCGGGCTGTTGAGGGGCCAAATAGCTTGGAGGACGAGGTCGCGGCCTATGTGCAGAGGATCTTCCCACAGGTTGAGGAAGCGACCGTGGCGAGGCACCAGGGAGAAGTTCCCCCTAATGTGGTGCCTCGTGGAGGTCGCAGAGCAGCTAAGCAAGCGAGGAGGCGGGAATACCAGCGTGTCCAGAGATTGTGGAGGAAGCATCCGGCTCGTGCAGCTGCGGAGGTACTGGAGGGAGCTGGGGAAGAACAAGTAATGCCCCCCCTCCGGGAGTTTTTGGATTACTGGGAGCCACTTATGAGTGCTCCCAGCCACAACTCTCGTGAGCCAGTGGTACCCCCAGCTTCCACCAGGGACTCCTTACGCAGCATCATGTGCACGCCGGTGCTTCATGACGAGGCACATAAGTGCCGTGTCAAAAACTCCACTTCTGCTGGACCCGATGGTATTTCCGCCCGACGCTGGAATAAAGCTCCAAAGAATGTTAAGCTGCTCATCCTCAACCTGTTGCTACTATCTGGAAGACCCCCGAAAGCGTTGACCCGTGCCCGGACAATTTTCATCCCAAAGAAAGGGGGAAGTGGGCCTGGAGGCTACCGTCCAATTTCTATTTCGTCGGTGGTCTTCCGCCACTTCCAAAAGGTTCTGGCATCTCGCCTCCAAGTGGCTGGTGTCATAGGTGACGTCCAGAGAGCATTTCGGCCAGCAGATGGCACAGCGGAGAATCTAACAGTTCTCCAAACTGTCATTTCGCTGGCCCGTATCAAGAAACGGCAGCTCCATCTTGCCGCTCTGGACGTCGCTAAGGCCTTTGACACAGTTAGCCACTTTGCCCTGACCGATTGTCTGCGTGGTGTCGGGGGCACCTGCTCGTTTAATCGAGTATGTTGCCTGTCTGTACCACGAAGGCGTGACGGTCCTCGAGGCACAAGGTGAGATGTCTGGGGATGTTGTTATAGGGCGCGGGGTACGCCAGGGGGATCCTCTGTCGCCACTCCTCTTCAACCTGGTCGTGGATACGGCCTTGGGTAAGCTGCCAGCTGAAATAGGGTTTGATCTCGCCCCTGGGGTGCGAGTAGGTGCATTAGCTTTTGCTGATGATGTCATCCTACTCGCAGAAACCCGCGAGGGCTTGCAGATCTCCCTCAACGCATTTGCTGAGCAGCTAGCCAGGTGTGGTTTGGTGGTCAACCCAGCTAAGTGTGGGTCGGTCTCCTTGGTCCCGTCGGGTCGCCAGCATAAGGTGAAGGTAGTGGATGAGGAGTGTTTTGTCTTAGGACAAACTTCCATCCCTGCCCGATCCGTGTTGGAGGTTTGGCGGTACCTTGGGGTCGACTTCATGGGTGTGGCCACTATAGCCGCAAGCCGTGTGGACCTTGGTGGAGCATTAGCTCGTGTCACCAAGGCTCCATTGAAGCCACAGCAGAAGCTGCGCCTCCTTCGCACGTACTTACTGCCAAAGCTAACCTATGGGTTAGTCTTTGGCAGGCTTACTGCGGGGAGGCTGCTAGAGTTAGATCGTGAAGTTCGCTCTGCTGTGCGCTCTTGGCTAGGCTTTCCACCTGGTGTCCCAAGTGCTTACATCCACGCACCGGTCAAGGCCGGTGGGCTCGGTATTGTCTCTCTTTCTGCCAGCATCCCATCTTTACGCCGCCAGCGCCTGCTTGCCCTTAGGGGCTCGAGCTGGGAGGTCGCCCGCACTGCAGCTGACCTGGACTTTGTCCGGCAGCAGTTGTTGTGGTGCGATCGAGCAACACCAACTGCTCCAAAACCCAGCTCATCTGCTGAGTTCGCTGCTGCGCTGCATGAGTCAGTAGATGGTAAAGAACTCCGACAGTGCTCTGAATCCCCCATTTCTTCCCAGTGGGTGGAATGGGCTTCAGAGGGCATTGGGGCCCGCGACTACCGCCATTTTCATGCCGTCCGGGTGGCCACATTGGCCACCTCGGTGAGGTGTTCGAGGAGTAGTCGCGGGACAGTGGATACCCTTTGCCGTGCCTGTCGGGGGTAAAAATGAGAACCTGTATCATGTAGTGCAGCAGTGTCCTCGTACTCACGGTGGCCGCATTCTCCGTCATGATGCGGTTGCCAAGCAGATAGCAGGCGCTCTGTCATCCAGCGGTTGGGCTGTTGAGAGAGAGAGACTATATCACATGCCGAGTGACCGGGGCCAGAAGCCGGATATCGTTGCTGTCAAGCCCGATGGGTCTGCCATTATCCTGGATGTCCAGGTTGTCAGTGGCAGCGTGGACATGGAGCAGACCTGGCGGGCTAAGAAAAGTAAATATGATAGGAATGATCTGCGACAGGCGATATCTGAGCTAAAAGGAGTGGCACCTAATAACATCAAGGTCATGGCTGCGACCTTGTCATGGCGCGGGGTGTGGTGCGGGAAAAGCGCCACGGAGTTACTCGAGTTGGGCATCTCTGCAGGAGTGCTCCGTGGTATCACCACCCGCGTCCTGAGGGGTTCTTACTTGAACTGGTGGTCATTCTATAGGGGCACTTCCTTTCATCCCATTCTTCCTCCTCGTCCTGCAACTTCCCTTATCCCTAGAGCCGGCGTCGGGTAAACCTGGGCGTCCTCCCCACTTTTTTATTTTTTTTTGTTTATTTTTCAATTTAATGGTGTGCCCCCTCCGCCTTTGAGGGGAGTTTTGTAAAAAAAAAAAAAAAAAAAAAAAAAAAAAAAAAAAGGGTGTGTGTGTGTGTGTGTAAATTTCTTAATGTGAATTTACCTAGAACATTGAGCTATTGCAATGGTTTCAAGATTAAGTGCAGCTTGCACGTCTGAGTCAATTTTCGTATTTTTCGCAACGTTTCCTTTCTCCCCTGCGCTTGAGTGCTTTGGGACAATGTGATAATTAAAGTAGAATTGCCAGCTATTGATTGTACTTTAAAGTGTTAGAAAAGGAAATTTTCAAAAAATTCATGATTTAATCTCGTTATGGAGTTTTGTGAAACGGATCTTGGATTTAAATAGTTTGCTTCCTCACAACCGAAGGTAGGGAATCTTTGTGTTCGTGATTGAAGTCGAAGAAATTGTTGTCCTCCAAAATCAAAATTTCCACTTGCTTTTTGCGTTTCAGAGCTAGCTGATCAATTTTGGTTCCGTGTCTGTCTGTCTGTGGTAATTCCTTGTCACGCCCAAAACTACCAAGTTTCAGTCCGATTCCGATGAAATTTTCCAGGATTTTATTTGTTTATGTTTTATTTAAGTATTTATTTATTTTATTTATAAAATATAAAATAATATAATAGGTAGGTAATATAACCGAGTATATGTTCTCAAAAAGTGCCCTATGAATTATTTCGCAATTAGTGGAGAATTAACCATTGCGCATGCGCGAAATTAATATCGATTGACACAGGCAAAACTCCGAATCTAAAGGATCGATTTTGATGAAATGTTCAGGGATTGTGCAGGTTAGCCCCTAGACGGTGTCCAATAATTTTCAATACCGTCAAACCAATAGTAGCTTGTGCTCATGCGCAAACGTGAATTTCTCATAACGTCAATTTCTCATCATCTGTTGGTTCGATTTTGTTCAAACTCGATTGGTGATTGGATATATGTTCTAGAAAAATGCCCTAAAAATTATATCGCAATTGGTAGAGTAATAACCATTGCGTATGCGCGAAACTAGTATCGATTGACACAGACAAAACCCCGAGTCTAATGGAACGATTTTGATGAAATATTCAGGGATTGTGTGGAATAGCTTGTAGACAGTCCCCTATAACTTTAATTGCCATCGCATAAATACTAGTCTGTGGGCATGCGAAAATGTTAATTTATTAGGTATAACGTCGATTTCTTATCGAAAATATTTCAAAGTTCGAGTTATTTGTTGATAACCTTCTATTGACTAAAACTTGCTAAAAAATATAAATTTAACAATTTTTAGCCGTTTTAGACATTTTTAGTGATTTTATGAGCCCATTTATTTTAAATTTTGACAGTTTTAATGTGCTTGAAAAAAATTTTTAAAAATGCTGACCGATGAACTCATGTTTTTATTTGGAAAGCTTGACTTTTTTGGGGCAGGAACGGATTTTTATATTAATCCTACGGAGAGTTATCGTCTGGAATGACGATATAAATATATATGAAATTGCTTTAAAGGGATTCGTTTCACCTCATTAAGAATTGGCATTGGAATTGGAATTCTACGAAAATATGCACGTACGTAGTCTGGAACTTTTGTCATTGATTGGGTTTTGGAGAACCCAAACCTTGCAGGTGGTTTCTCAACTCAGACTGACCCGAGAATTAGGCCGTCCTGAACGATATAGTTTCGAAGAAACATTTTGATTCTACTCCGGTTCCAAACCAAAACGAGGACCTTGGCCCTAATTACTCACCTCATATCAACTCACCTGTTGGCGTTTGCGTAGAAAATGAGGAAAAAGTCCACTCACGCTCGAAGCAGAGATTAGGTTAGTGCCTATGCATTGTAGGTACCTACTCGCTGGCTATCCCCAGCAATTACAAAAAAAACCGCCTTCGTCGAATCCAGTTTCAAGGTCTCGTGCAAAGCGGGTAATCGGTTATATAAAAATAGCTCAGCCGAGAGAAACTTGTAATGGTTTTATCAGTATCGCTACTAGCTTATTGACCTGTAAACAACTGGATTTTATGTTTCCGATTTATTCTTATTCACAGATATAAAACAGGAACTGGGGAATTAAAGAATTTTACATTCTATTCGTATCGTGAATGACTAACCCAGGCTTATGGTTTTCCGATACTCAGAATTAAACGTAAGGGGCATGTAATATCTTAGAAATGGGGCGCTTTGTACAAAGGTATGCATTTCGTATGAATATTACTTCATTAGTAATCTCTTTACGGTCAAGTAACTACCGATCAACTGTTCAGGAATTGTTTAACGAGATAGGGCGTAAAACTTGGCATCGAGATAAAACGTATTGCTAAGTAAATCGTGCATTGCACAAGTTACGCATCCTTTTTATCGAGGTTATTTATCACTTAAACAGAATTATAAATTTTAGCGGAAAGAGTGGGGGTATAGGAAAAGAAGTATTGATCGACATTCCTCTTTAAGAGGCCAACTTCTGCGAATTCTACGGAATTTGAAGAATCCAAGTTCTCTTGTTGATTAAGTTTCCTCGGAGGCCCTAGTTGTACAGAGGAAACCGGAAATAGTAACGGACGAATCGGGAAGAATTGGAAGCGGCAAGCTTTCTACGGTGTAAACCAAAGTAATATTTAAAAACAATACCTGATTAAAAATATAGTTTTAACGAATTTTCGTTGAAAATTAAGCTATTGCAATGGCTCCAAAATATTTAAAATGGGAATTTTCCTGAAATTTTTTCATTTCAATGCGTATTGAGGTATTCTGAAGCGAATCCTGGGCGTTTTCTCTTGGTGTGTGCGTGTCATTCTAGACGAAACTCTCCTAAAAATCAAGCTTTTAAAATGAAAGAAAGAGTTCATTAGCCAGCATTTTTTGAGCACATTAAATTGTTCAAATGTCTAAAAATGTGCTAAAAATGACTAACAATGGCCAAAAACTTCTAAAAATCGTTGAATTTATATTTTTAGCAGAATTTTAGTCAACGGAAGTTTATCAAAAATGAACTTAGAACATTAGAAAAGTGCTCAAAATTATGCTGAGAAAGTATACGTAAATCTCATCAATATTTGCTGAAAAATCAATAAAAACGGCTCTCTCTCTCTCTCTCTCTCTCTCTCTCTCTCTCTCTCTCTCTCTCTATATATATATATATATATATATATATATATATATATATATATATATATATTTATATTTATATATATATATATAAGAAATCTCTTTTAAATCGCAGAATATTATTTGCGAGTTTTTTTTACCATAAAAATTGATAGTTGATCATTTATTTGAACTGAAAGTACTCAAATTTGAAAACAATGGAACATATGATTCTACAGCTTACTCAAATTCGCTCATACCATCATACTGCATGACTGGTACTTTTTTTACACATACCTATTACTTTGTTTTATAGTTTTTCTGTATCACTTTGTCATGAACAATAGCACGTTCGTGTTGAAAGGAGAAACGTCATTTTTATGTGAAAACTAGATTTTTCGTCTCCCTACACCTAGACGGTCTACGAATGTTTCGCATTCACTTTGATTGCAATTTTTAAGACTTCTTTAATTTATTCGGGTTGTTGCTACGATTTGAGTTAGTTATATCCGTAAAGGAACCAGAGAAAAATGTCGCGAATTCCGGGATGTCACGTTATAGATGATCCGTGAGAATGTCTGTAGCTAATAAAGAAGGTTTCATCCATCTGAAACGGCACGAAAAAATTCCTATTTCTGGGGTGGATTAACAACGAAAAAAAATCAAGCTTCTTCATAAGGGGTGAATAAATAAAATTGAGTGAAAAAGCTTGATTATTATGATTCTTTCCCAAACAACTTTAATGAATTTGATTTACATTATCCTTAACTGGTACCTTCCTACTTTTCAATGGGTAGGTACATCAGTAGACGCTACTTGTGCAAAAATATTGATTTCCGATACGTTTCACCCCCCTCCCCCCCACCATTGTACTGAGAGGAACCAATTAAAATGTTGTTAACGACTGCAATTGGTAGGAAACCACTACAGTATCTATCTAGGTGGAATGCATTTTGGAAAAGGAATGTAAAGCCTCGCGCTAGATGCTTTTGTGAATAATTATTCCTGGTGGAGCTGATGTGTGAGGCCTTTTCGCCTATTCCTCAGTGAACGGGTTGAATCTCCCACTCCTTATCTGTCCGCTGTGAAGCTTCTTATCTCATCATTCACGTTTCGAACTTCTCGTTTTGTTTTACTCGAGGCATTCTTTATGCGACAGCTGTGCAGTTAGCGTTTGACGTTAATTCGATATTCATCCAAATCCAGCACACGTTCGAATAGACTGGACAGATTTTGACCTGATCAAGGACACTCCTTCATCCTGTTGGTCTTTTCTTGCGTCAATAGCTCGCATCTTTTTTTTGGTCAGTTGAATGTTCGTTGAGGTCTATATTAATAGACAAAATTTAATTAATTGACGCAATTTCATTCACGCAATTAATTCATCCAAATCTAGCACACGTTCAAATAGACAGGACAGATTTTGACCTGATCAAGGACACTCCCTTATCTTGTTGGCCTTTTCTTGCGTCAATAGCCCGCAGCGTTTTCTTGGTCAATTGAATGTTCGTCGAGGTCTATATTAATAGACAAAATTTAATTAATTGACGCAATTTCATTCACGCAATTAATTCATCCAAATCCAGCACTCGTTCGAATAGACTGGACAGATTTTGACCTGATAAAGGACACTCCCTTATCCTGTTGGCTTTTTCTTGCGTCAATAGCTCGCAGCGTTTTCTTGGTCAATTGAATGTTCGTCGAGGTCTATATTAATAGAAAAAAAATTGTATTTTATTTTTTAAGAAAATTTAACTTCCGATGGATCCGAAAATTTCGGTAATACTTTTTCGAAAAATGTCTATCGTAATCCGTTTCGGAGCGTTCCTAAATATTCCTGGATTTTAACATTTTTCATATATTTTAAAGGTATAGATAGTATAAAACAGTTCTGTCGTTCTAGACAATAAATACCTATCCTTAGAATCAGGATTAAAAAAAAAAAAGTTTATCATTGAAAAACAAAAACTAGCTTGGGGCCCGAAAGAAAGAGTTCGTACAGAACGTTTTGAGCATAATGAAGAGCCCAAATTTCAAAACATGTCCAGTATTCAACAACGGCCTAAAATCGTTAAATGTGACTTTAAAAAGTTTATAAACGCAAACTAGAGTTTAGTGAAATGTGTGCATAAAACTGTACAAAATGTGCATATTATTATTATTATTATTATTATTATTATTATTATTATTATTATTTTTAAGATTTAAGCCGCACCTCAACCAGAAGGGTCATTAGCGGCAAAATGTGCATATTATTAATCGTTAATTTTTTTAATCGATAAAAAATTGCTTAAAAAACAAGTAATGGTTTGTGTATTGGAATTTTGTGAAACATGAACGAATAGAATTAAGTTGAAGAACAAATTACGAACCAAAATGATTGAATGCAAAATTACGCATGCGCAATAGTTATTAATCAATCAATCGCCATAAAATACATAGGGCGTCATCCAGGACATATTCGCCCCCCAAGTTCGAACGAAATTGGACAGAGATCATGTACCTATACGAAATCGACGTTTCAAGAAATCACGTTTGCGCACGAGCATAAACTACTAGGTATTAATTCAACGGCAATGAAGTGTATAGGACACCATTTAGGAGCTAACCTGCTCAATAATCCTTGAAATATCATCAAAATTGGCCCACTTTTGTGAAGTTCCAAATGATATTAGTTTTACACATGCGCAATATTTATCACTTTACCAATCGCGATGTAATTCATTGGGCATCTTTCTAGAACATATACCCAACTACTCTCCGAGTTTGAACGAAATCGGACCAATAGATGACGAGAAATCGACGTTGTAAGAAAGTCACGTTTGCGAATTGAATTACAAATTACGAGCCAAAATGGTTGAATGCAAAATAGAACAGTAATAGGTTTGTTCGCTGAAGCGGTTGGCAGACTTGCAAACTGTTTCAAACTGACAATGTGCGTATGCGCGATTTCAGCCAATTTTTGAATTGATTTCAAACCGATTGGGGGTTGTGAGTTGAAGAACAAATTACGAACCAAAATGATTGAATGCAAAATATAGTAATAGTTTGTTCGCTGAAGCGGTTGGCAGTGACATGCAAACCTTTTCAAAATGGCCAATTTGCGTATGCGCGATTTCCGCCAATTTGTGAAATGATTTCAAACCGATTGGGGATTGCAGTACATCCATTTTATGATTAAATGTTTGAGTAAAACACATAGAGACTTGATACAGCGGCGAAAACGGAGGCTAAAATTCAATTGATTTTATTGGCTGCCATGGGTTTGGAATTGAGGCCCCAACTATCAGAAAGTGGTCCGCTGGAAAAAGCTCTGACCGATTTGACGACCCTCAATCAGTTTGGAAACCTCTGCGAACAGACTGTGACCGAGGGTGGGTGGCGCTCTAATGACCAGAAAACTCAGCGAACGCCTCAATTGGGTTGCAAACTGGTTTGGTGGCTTCTGCATGATTGAATGCAAAATAGAACCGTACCTAATACATGTGTTGACAGCTAATACACTAGATAGAGCTATTATTCATGTTTGCACATGCGCCATTCATCCAACGGCATTGAATTGATCTAACCATCTAGTTGAATTGGTAGGAGAGTGTCTAACGGCTAAACCGCACTACAACCCCTGAAAATTTAATTAAAATCGGACTAAATATATAGTTTTGTTCATGTCAAGGATTTAGTACAAACAGAAGACCAAAAGTGATCAGCAAGCTCCGAAACGCATGAAGCAAATGGCAATTTTGATTTTGGAACACACATTTTTTTTCTCGACTCCTCGCACGAACACAATGCTTCCCAACCTTCGATAGTGTGGAAGCAATTATTCATAACTGGGCATCCCGCACGGAGCCCGTTCCACGAATTTAATTTCTGTCAGCGAGAGTTAGACCCCTATTAAAGGTCGATTACATTGAGCAAGTTCACCAGCTACTAACCGGCGTCGAATTCGCTATCTGTCAACTCGCTTAGTTTAATCATGTTGATTAGCCAAGTAGCAGCATACAATCTGCGAGTAAACTTGAAAGCCGTGCTACATTTACTCGCTACTCCCTGGTTTTGTTTGCTAGTTAGCTAACCGTGTCATGTTAGATGCTAGTAATCTCACATCTCCTTTCTTTTCTGTAATTTTCCATTGTTTTTCACCTTTTGGAAGTTATCCTATTCATCTCTCAATTAAAAGTAGGTATCTTAAATAAGTTGTTGATGGAATACCCCATTGGTTTATGATTTTGCGTTCTCTCCTATGGATATGGTAGGAACGAATAAAATGATACAATTACAATATCGTATTTTTTGGTTCCATGTTCTCTACATATAGGTACGTAAATCTTTGCACTAGGCATAAATAACACAGTTTGGATAAATGCCCGATCCCTCAAATCACTGATATATCGTAGACGAATTGAACGAATTCACTCAAATTTTCAGAATCATGTTTTTGGATTTGGGTCAATACTAAGTGTCTTGGTTTTGTTCCAGGATGACGATATTATACTGAAAAATCGTTTCTAGTATAGTGTTTAGTGGTCCTATGAATTGTTCTTTAGGTGGGTAGTCCTCTATATCAATATCTGTATCGGGCATGCGCAAAAACGATACTGTGTGCTTACAGATGGCAAATTCAGATGGTTATACTGCCCATCCACTAGGTAGTGGGTGTTCTTATTATACCCACAAAAGGTGTAGAGTATTGATCTATATACAAGGAATCAAATTTATATATAGGATCATGTTATATACGATTGTGCTCTCACAAATAGTCTCACGAATGGCGGTATAACAGGAAAATCGATTCTACTAAAATGTTCAGTGACCCTATGAATTGGTCTCTATGTAGGTAGTCCTCTATATCAATATCTGTATCGGGCAATTGCAAAAACGATACTGTGTACTTACAGATGGCGAATTCAGATGGCTTGGGCTGCCCAATCACTGGACGGTCGGTTTTCTTTGTATACCCGCCAAAGGTATAGGGTTAATTATGTTGCTGTTCCATTCCAAACTGATAATCATATGATAATAATTGTACATACCACTTTTATTTACTAGGAATCAAATTTATTTTTTGGCTCGTGTTGTATACGATTGTACTCTCACAAAAAGTCCCACGAAAACTTTTGTTGTAATAAATTTTTGGACGGTCAACTGGTATTTGAAAAAGAGGGTTCTTAGTTGAGGAGAGGGGGGGGGGGAAATAAGTACCTAATGTTCCCAATAATTGTTTCCAGTTGTTGGGCGTGGACTTATACGAAAAATACAGATCCTAAGGCGGTTAATAATCCTCTAGTTAATAAATGTCCTTTAATAAACGCTGGTGTATTCTTGTGGACATTGAGGGACTAGGACATGGCATATCCAGGTGGCGAGTTCGATACGCCCGTTGAACTGGTAGTATAAATGCTCTACGAAGACCAAAGACTAAATAAGTAGTCTTTATAGGTAGCAGGCTGACTAGAGGGTTATGTATAATAACAATTCCCTAAACTTAGCTATTGTTTGCTTTTTCTTCACAATCTCCGTTTCTTTATAAGTAAATAGTTTCCGAGCGTGATACAGATAAGGGATTAGGGAGAGATCAGATTGAGAAGGAGCCTGCTGATGATGACAAATAATCAGGATAATACATTCAGATCACTTTCTTGTATTAAGACACTACTGGTGATTGAAAACTAGTGTGATAAGAGGCAACCAGAAATATTTATTCAATTACTCAATGTTAATACCGCTCTGATTTATTTACATCTCAATTGCGAGTTATTTTATTGTGTGTATTTTCTTGTCTCTCTATGGTAGAATTATACGGCGAAGTATGTCTTATTTCGGTTATTATTACCTACCTATATAACCTTCTTGATGATGATGGCCAAATGATGTTGAGGTGGATTCCTAAGCGTTAGGTCATGCTGATATTCACTCATGATGGAATATCTTCGGATAACGTGGACTATCCATCACTCCTCAGGACCTGCAGACTCCAGTCCCTGGAAGTGCGGCGTGGCATGGCTGACCTGTCATTTCTCCACAAGCTTGTTAACGGCGGTATTGACTGTCCTCCATTGCTGGCAGAAATTCGTCTCTCCATCCCTCGAATCTCAAGCCGTCAGCCTGAAATTTTCCACGTTCCTTTCTCTCCGACTATCTTCTGAACCGTCCACTTCATCGCATCCCCCGTTCTGCAAACCTCTTCTTAAATTTAAATCCAGATTTCGATTTCTTCAATAGCCCCCTTTCATCTCTAAGATCTATAGTGCTCTCTGCTCCCGCTTTGTTTTGACTCTTCTTCGTTTTGTTTTATTGTTGTTTCTGGTAAAACTGTTTTTTTTTTTCTTCTTGTTGTTTTTCTTAGATGTGTAAATTATTTAACTTATACTTATATATGTAACCTATATTTTGCTGTAGTAAATTGGGCTTGCCCGTTAATAAATAAATAAATGATGTGTAATTAAAAATAGCTTTCACTGAATTATGTATAACTAATATTGATAATTTAACAAATTGACTGATGTTTCGTTCTCTCATCTTCAGGTCCTGAGAAGCTTATTTCTGACGGGTACGATGTTTCTACCCCCTCCGAAACCACCAGCACCAAATTCAATAAACGCGTTCGACTGAGAAAGTAAGTCCCTTCTAACCCTTTCCATGTGTCGCCAAAATTGGTTAAAGTCTATAATTCGATGTAGCATGCGGGCCTTAACGCGGCACCGCTTTGTGGCTTTATACAACTCAGTGTTTGCTACTAACCTTATCGAGAAAATTAATTCAGCATTGTAACTCTTCATTTCATGAAAAAAGACAACGTGTTCATCAACTTCTGTTTTCTTGATAGGGATGTTTTTCCACTACTTCGTCGTGAGTATTTTGTTTTAGTGCTTAGTGCGGTAAAATTTTCAAGTGGGAGGGGGAGGGAGGATTGTTGTTTACTTTTGCGCATGAGCAGAAAGTACCATTTACCCGACTGCCATGAAATTCTATCTAAGGCTCAATCCGTACCATCCCTCGGAATTTAATGGAAGTCGGATGACATCTGTAAATATCAAGGTTGTTACTGGGATTTCACGTTTATAAAGTGACAAGTTGCAATATTGATCCGGCCGCGATAAAATTAATCGAAGACCATCTAGGGCCTACCCTGCATAACGAATAAAATCAAATTCTAGGTTGGTATAGTTTTATCCGTTACAAGGATTAGCATACTCGCAGACAGACACAACACAAAAATTGTTCACGTCGATCTATAATGTGAAATTTAAGAGGAATTTAACAATAAGTATTCTGTCACATACTCTAATCAAGTTCTAGCGCTTATAATTGGAATAAAGCGAAGCCAAGGCTCACCATAAAAGTGATTTTTGTGCGATTCTAACCCAATTTGATTCTGCAGGTCCGTAAATATTCTCTGGATACCTACCATTGGCGCTGGTAGGACGGTGAAAAGATTCGTTTATAGTGCAGTCTTTGTAGAAGCGGCATGTTTCACATCGCGCACAGTGTCTTTTCAGAGACAAAACCCGCGGAACTCGGATTTTTTGAAAAGCCACCAGAGTTTATGTTCCCCTATGTTGGCTACCCTGCACGCCTCCCCACGCTTGTGGGATGTGGAATTTCTCGTCACTTTGTATGTTCACCTGCGCGCATCTTGTTTCGCTCCCGATTTTCAGTTTTTACTTTCATATTTTTCGTTTAAATATCTGTTTTATTTTTTCCTGTTGTTACTGTTTTGTTGTTGGTGTGATTTGGCGACATTTTTATCGTTGGGTATCGATGAATTCGGATCGCAAATGTTCAAAACACTGAGTCGAGTCGGAGACGCCTCGTACTGGAGGGTCTGTGTCTGCTGAGATTCCGATCTGTATCGGCAATTCTGGTAGTTCATCTCCTCAGAGCGAAGATTATTCCACGCTACCAGACTCGAGCCTCCTGGGGGGTACTTCGAGCAAACAGATACATAAGCGGATGCCTCGATCAATCTCCAATATAATTTTGAAAAGCAACCCTGACCTGTCCGACTCTTGTAAGTCCCACAGGGGACAGGTTAAGAGACGACACAAGGGCTCAAGGGGTTCTCCTTCGAGGCCTCATAGACGCTTCGCTGATGAGAGGCTGAAACAGGGACTTACCTTTGGAAAAGATTGAGTACAATTATAGAAGGTCTTGGAGAAGACTGTTTAGTGCCTACCCTAGGCTGGCGCCTTTTTCTTCAGCCACCCAGTCATTCACCTGCACCATCCACCAATCTTTCAACTAAAGTGACGAGAAATTCCACATCCAACAAAATGGCTGAGCGTGGGGAGGTGCACAGGGTAGCCAACATAGGGGAGCTAAACTCTCGCAGTATGAAACATGCCGCAGGGTAAGTAAATAGTCTTCTCCTTGACCTACTATAATTGTACTCAATCTTTCCCGAAGGTAAGTTGAGTTAGTAATTATACTTTGTTGCCACGATCGGGAACTTCCCAACATTGTTAAACTAATTTACTTCTTCAACGTTTACATTGCTATTATTAAATAATGTACCAAAACATACCAAATATAATGGTACGTACCTCTAAGTTGAGATAGGAAATAGAAAACCACCTGAAAGAGGAACTAAGAAACACATATTACCATAAATTAATATACATATCACTCGTACTTAAGTAGCTACGTGCCATAACAATGGGTTAGGAATAAAGTACTATTACTTATGTATGTATCTCGGGACCTAGCCACAGTTCAGTGGGAGGAACTGATCCAAAAACGTAGATATTCTGGTACTCATTTCACATACGTAGTCCAAGTTGCGGTTTCAGGCGGCATTGTGGGTCTGCCTAGTCTTTCATCCCTCCTCCTCTCCATTCTGTTGACAAGTTCCGCAATGCCATGTTAGATTTAGGTAAATGCTATAACTACGTCTACTAACTTCCATTCTATCACGTAATAAAGGTCCAGTCCAAATCACATAACTATAGATAGCTCTTTATCAATAATTACTGTAGGGAACTGTCTACATAATTATTTATGGTTTCCATGTTGACAACGTAGCTTGGTTGCTATTTATGATTTAATAAAAAGTTCAGTTGCTGATTTACCTCGAACTACTAAGCTATAAATTAATCTATCTTCAGCGCCTTTATACTTACCTATAGGTCCATTTCCAGCATGAATGTCTTTTTTCATTTAGACTATTCATTTTCACAATTTCTTTATTATACTTTTGGTCTACTAGTTCATCTTACGTTACATCTTCACAAATATTTACAATCTTTCTTATCTTCTTTTCTGGATGAATGCAATCATTGTTTAACTTTGATAGCTTCTTTTATTTTATTAACCACTACATCAAAGGAAATACCAAGGTTCCTTATCAGTTTTACGTAATCAGAAAAACAGCTTTGCATAATCCATGAATATAATTTAAGGTACTTCTTCCAGGTATTTGGTATGTCCAGTGCCAGTGCTTTCTCTATCATCGTAATACCTTCAATTTTCTTATCCTACAGCGGATATAGCCACTCTATCATGAAGTAAAAGATTAGTGTCGTTACACACCTTTGATAATTTTAAATAAAAAGAAGCTACGTACAAATGTGGATTTATTTCACTTATCAGATGTTTAATAATGTTTGATGTTTTTATCGTTTTTTTTTATTTGATTTATTTCTTTATTTTGTTACTTGTGACTTATGACGCACCTTTTATTGATCCATGAAATGGCATTTTATCACACAACAGACCAAATGCTGCAGGTCTATCAAGGATAGCTAAAATGGGTAGGTAGCTTTCTATTCTAGAGGTCAACATTGATAACGTGAAAGGCGAAATGATCATTCTGATTTACGTAGATGCTTTGCGGAAAGGTTATGGTTTGTGCAACCATAATTTAATCTACTCATGACTTGTCCGACTAAAGATAAAAATAATATCTAGGATTAGTTATTTGATTGGACGGAGGCGGAAAAACAAGCATTATTGATAGTGGAAAATGGTGATGCGAATATCATTATGTTTGTTTCATAAAATAAAATGGAAGGACATTAAATTTGACTATGACCATTCTCCTATTACTAGATTTGACGACATAGTTTTGTTAACTGCAGGTTCATATTGTCATTTTGTTGTCATCGTTAATCAGGTAAATCAGTTTATTGATAGATAATAGCAACGTATTAATTGATTGAAAAATGAAATGTAATGCGTTTGAACCATCTACGTGTCTCTCAAAACCAGACCTTTTATTGCATTCTCACGTCAAATCTAGTTTTGGTCGGTAAAGTCACTTTTCCCCCCAATCAAGCAATAAACTATAAAAGAATTCACGTTCACGTTTTCCAGTGTGAGCATTTCGTATTGTACTTGAATATGTTGTGTAATGGTTTTCCGTCAATTTGTGCATAGAACTGAGTCCATACTTTAAGATTATCACATTGCATTAGCTCGTTGTCGGTATCAAATAACACGATACGTAATATTATTATTGCGGTGTACGCGTTTGGTCTAAAATAAAGATGTAATTCCGAAAATGGTTTCATTAAAATGCTCCTCCATTTCCAACACTCTCGTGGCAGGGATTCTTTTAACGTAGGGCAGGGTACACTAACTTGGGACTGGCTTTCTTAGCGCGTTCTTATCCGTTGATATTGGTGAAGGTTATCGTTGAAAAACATTACCTACAATCGTATGTAGTATTATATATAATTTACTTCCAAGGTTCGTAGTCTACTGTTATATTACTTAGTTTATAATTTACTTCGAAGGTAACCAAAACCAATATCCCAATCGTCATTGTTTAACCGAAACCAAAACTATATTCTAAAAATCGATCTTCTAACCACACCTTATAGTGCACAAATAACGATTATGTAAGTTTTTGAAGAGCTTTCATGTCTGTTAGAAAGGAACGTGTGCATGTGAGGGAGAAAGAAGCGTCACGTTTTATGGCTTAATGAAACGGAAGGCAATAAATTTAAATCATGTTCACTTAAAGTTTGGGAGACACGTAAGAAAACAAAACACGTTCCTTGGAAAAAATGTTGCTTGGACGTATAGTTGGAATTCACAATACAAGAAAACCATCTGGATGTCATGAGATATTTCTTGTTTGTAGATTATCGTTTGAAGAGGGCTGTAAAAGTAGTTCTCGGCGCAATTCGCTATCAAGTGCTCGAGAGAAGAGGCTTTCGCTGATTCCTCACGAAATCTGCGAGGAAGATCTAGTCATCGAAGATAGGTTGGTTACTGCTTTCATTATCAAGATCCACTCACTTTCAATTCTCTCATATTTATTTGTGTTGTATTCTATTGCTCGGATATTGGATAGTCTAACTAGTGTAACCGGTAGTGTAACTTCCACTTACCGAAATCTAATTTTGCCATCTATGCACAATGAAATCCGACAATTATGTTTTGCCTATTAGGTATCCTTAAAAACAATATTTTTATCACCGCAACGAAAAGAAGTATGCTTGAATGCTTTTCAAAAGTATAAATAATTTCAATACCGATACCATATAACCCCGAAATTGGAAGTTTTATATTATCCTTGTAATCGCTTAGGTAGGTAGCAGTAATAACTTTTTCCCCAACATTAAAATTTACAAGAATTTATGGCAGTTTTACTATATGCATTTAAAAATTTAATCATACTCGTACATGATTTTGAATTCTATTAAGCCGTTTATGTTCTGCCAATAAACAACAATATATTTTTCTCTATTTCGAACCAGCCTATATTTCGTCACTTTCTTTATTCATATAATATTTTTACCATCTATACCAATTTCGGCATAATTTAATCTGGTACTACTTACCCTACCCTTTCATCGTTTTCTCATCTCATTGTTTTTTATTTGGTCTTGACGTTCAACTAGGTAGAATTATTGAACATTCACTTGGTTGTAGCACGAAGAATAATTCTTGGGTAAGCACCTAATAGGTAGGAATAGTTATAGATGTTAACTATGCGGCCACTGTTGACCATTGGAATGCCCGAATAATAGTACATTTTTCATTTAATCAATTCTCATCTACGTAGGTAACCTACACTCTTGAAATTATAGGTATACTAATTTACCTACCATTAAATGTAGATCGTTCATTGTTGAGTTTTTGAAGAACAGGCTTCATCGCCTACTGTGACTGCATTGAAATTGACCACTGTAAATTTACTCGAACAGTGAATACGATTAATAAAATCGATATATTTGGACTATAATAGATAATAGACAGACCAAAAATAAAAACTAGTTGTTTGCCTGCTTTAGTATACCACAAAACGGGAACCTATGCATCCAAAGAGTTGTTGAGTGGACGCAACAATCAACAGATTGATGGACGGATGGCGCCTTTGTTAAATCACTCCTTGAGAGGCTCATCCACTTCAGATAAGATTGTTTGAGAGTCTTTTGTCAGAATTGACAACCATAAATATTATTAACCCCATGTGGTGTTTGAAATCAACAAAACCGGGTAATTTTTTTAGTATAATTCCAATCCATTTAGTTCAATTTTGGGAACAAGTGATTAAAATTAACTAACTTCTCTACGAAAGGAATGTACGTGTCATTCACTGGATTGTTATTTTCTCTTTACAACAGTCGATAAAATTTCCATTGAAATTTTCTCCGAAGAGTTTCCTAGTATAAGCTACTTATTCATATGTAGCTTTGATAATACTTTGATTAATCATAGATTTAATAAATGCGAATGAAAGCGTGTAATTAGTTTAATTTATTAATACCTAACACAATTGTTGTCTTTTCTTCTTTTTTCTCAAAATATATAAGTATTCGTTGATTTCCTTAGGGACCCTGTAGAAATCAGTCAAGAGGATGACGGGTTTGAGAGTCTTAATAGTCAGGGTTCTTCAGAAGATGCCAAAGTTGAGCAGAGTAATCCGGTGGCTTCCCATTCGGCTGAAGAAATCGATGGAGGTCCTAGTGATGTGACTGAAGAAGAAACTACTGCCATTGTCAGGAAAGGAAGTCCAGAAGCTGTCTTTAGGAACAACTGGCTAGAACAGTCTGCTCGCCGTGCCTCTTGTAAGTAAGATTTCAAAATGTTTACTTATCATCTTGGTACTCTAATACTGTCAAGTGGTAAGAATCTGAGGATCGGTAACATAAGGTTTGTTCCAGTTTGCGCGAGTTTGAGAACTATTGCAGCGCAGTCGCTCTGTGCAGGCCTGAAATCCAGCTAGGTGGAGTTTGTGTACTATTTATCTGCTCCATGTTCCAGTACCTGAAGTTCTTACTCCTATTGGAGGCCAGGGTTGTGAACTGGGAAAGCTAACCTTGCTGCAGGTTAACCTTGCTATTTTCAATTTGTTCATCTTGAGTGAATTCAAGTTCTGACTTAGAAGCTTTAATGAACTTTTTAGAATAGATAGTGTATTAGCCAAAAAATAGGTAATTATGGTACAGTCTTCATAGAAGACTGTTGACTATGCAGCTTACATGTTACACATAGCGTTGCAGTAAATTTTGAAGAAATTATTTGAAAAAAAAAAAAAAAAAACATGCGAAAGCTCAGTTTAAAACTGATACATAAGTTTTGCTCTCTCATGTTGGCCACCCTGTATTCCCCATGCTCCGCCATCTTGGGATGACACGATCCACTTTTTTGTTCACTGCATTGCGAATGTTATATGCTCCCTCTTATTTCCTTAATTTTTTGTGAAATGTTGTCATCACCGTCTTCCGTAGTTAACATCATGTCTCTGTATTTGGCTATAGTTTGCGAGTGTGGAATCGCTCGATCGTCCCCAGAATTGGTAGAGCATCCTATCGAGGTCTTATCTTGGAACCTCAGTGCTGATTATTATCCAAACTCGAGCCATAAGGTCAGATTATTGTATTAGATTCTTTGTGGGGAATATGCTTCTTATTCGGAAGCGATCTGAGGCAACCGTCGCTGGCCTCTTTCCTTCCTTAGCAGGAGCAATCAATGAAGAGAGCATGTCAGAACGCCGACCGATCGAGATTACTTTACACCTTTCTTCATAAGAACGTGAACCGAGTGATTTACTAGGCAATTCACGCACTTGCACTGGCTTTCCATTTCTCAAAAACTTGAAACGAAACACTGACAAATAATGAATTAATAAAAAAAAAAAAAAAAAAAAAAAAAAAAAAAAAAAAAAAAAAAAGAAGAAAAAAGATGTTGCTCGGCAACCAAAACAGTCGAACAAGAAAAAATTGAGTGATCTTGAATAACCACTATAGATTCGTGAGGGGTAGACATAACAAATGTCGCAAGCTAATTGGAGGGCCGCAAAAATTATCGTCTACCCATCCTTGTATTCCAGTATCCTAGACCTCGTCTGGTTTCAAACACCTAATCGATTCAAATAGTCAATAATCTTATTCCATACCAATGATAGCTGTTTAGATTCTGTTCGGTAGAGGGAAGCAGGCATAATGTCAACTGGAAACAAGATTCCACCTTTTTTCGAATTTTCTTAGAAAATAAAGTTGCTCCAAAAATTTTAAAATAAAAATTTTCAAACATTTTCTTCATCGAAATCTGTTTTGAGGCATTCTGAAATGATTCCTGGTCAATAATCTTATTATATACCAATGATATGTGTCATTCCAGACGATAACTCTCGATAGAATTGAGATAGAAACTTCGTTCTTTCGCCAAAAAATCAAGCATTTCAAAAGAAAGGATGAGTTCGTTGAACAACACTTTTTGAGCACATTAAATAGATCAAATTTCAAAAAATGTACTTGAAAAATCACTAAAAAAGGAAAAAACTGCTAAAAATTAACAAATTTCTATTTTTTAGCAGAATGCTACTCGAAAAAAATTTCGAACATGAACTAGGACATTTAAAAATTTAAGCACAAAATTGTACTGAAAAATGTACTTAAATTTCATTAAAATAAGATAAAAATCGATAGGAACACTTGAAAAAATTGTAAAAATCCACAAAATCGTTTGTTCATTGGAATATTACTGACAAAATGTTAATTTGCTATAAAATGTATAATGAAATTTTTATTTGTCAAAGTGCTCAAATTTCAACAGAATTTAACATAAATGTAATACGACCGTTTATGATAATTCGCTCATACGATCATGCTGCATGACTGGAACTTTTTAAATATATTTGTAGGGTAATCCTGACCCTAGAAGTTAGTGATGCTTAGAAAGGGTTTTCTTGCCATCAGAATCGATGGGTACGCGGCGCTTACCTAGCCTACCCTGATACTACGCCCCTGGCAATAAGGCTTAATGTTACAAGTTAGGTTACAACTAACTTTAGTTAAAACTAACCTAAGAACAACATTAATTATCTTCTTACCTAATCAAAACTTTTATCAATCAAGGCTTAATGATTCATTCGAATACTGGTTTCAGGAAGAATACCAAAACTAAGAATGAACATTTTTAAATTGATATTCCAAGGTATAGGAACACCCTTACATTCGTTTGATTAGTTCTGAATTACCTGCCTAATTTATAATTTTGAAGGGCATCACACCAGATTGTTTTTCTTTAACCTGGAATCGAAAATGGCTGTTTTTTCCCTGTATGAGAAGAAGTTGTTAAACTTTTCGACATTTTTATTTTTTATTTTAAGTCTATTTGTGACATAATTTCTCTCTTTTTGTGCGTAGTTGGTGTTTCCCGTATGAGTTTTGGTGAAACTGATCATAAGGATTCAGACTCCGACAATAGCAGCAAAGTTTCTGAGCCATCATCCCCACCTCAGGTGAGCATCTCGTTACATATACCACAGCTCTGAATATCTATCTTTGCACCAATGACTATGAATAGCTGTGTGACTTTCCTTATTCATTTTATCATAACACTATTTACTCAATTGGATAGCCCTTAAACAATATAAGTCACTGTTCATACTTATAATGAAAAAATGAAGTAATACATAGTGTAGGTTTTAAAAAAGAGAACTAAAGAATTTAAGATGTTTTACCGATTACGGTGACTTATGTAGGAATTGAGAATAATTTCTTGAGTGTTCATTTTTAGGATTTAGGATCTGGGTGAAATGGACAACTCTTAACCTCTCGTATCCTAGAGTTATCCCCACTCATTTCATTAAGTTTTTTTTTTTTTTCGTTTTGTTTAATGGTGGGCCCCCTCCGCCTTTGAGGGAGTTTCGCGAAGAAAAAAGCGATTATATATATATTACGAATAATTGTTTAGTTGTGCACTAAGTCGCCTGAATTCCGATTTTGGCACGGCAGCGGGAGGGGATCGAAGTCCAGAAAAGTTTTTTTTTTTTTTCTTGGATCCAGAAATGTGTCTACCTAGTTGTGCGTTACGTTGCCTGTCTGTTGGATGCAGCTTCAGGAAGAAGTTGGAGCGTCGGTTCCAAAAGTTATCCCTAAGCTGACCGTATTTGCGGTTGATTTTGCAATTCGACCCAGTTGTTTGCTGATTTTCTTGATTTTTATGGTCTTTATTGTGAGATCAGAGAGATCGGGAGATGTATTAATCGAATAAGTTACTTACTTGATGAGGTGAATCGAAAGAGTCAACACTAGAGCAATCACAAATGATTTAACCACTGACTATATTTAATATAGTAAGAAATACAAGAGAGCGATCCGCGAAGCAGTTTAAAACCAGGCAGAGACAAGAACTAGGAGAGAGTCTTCTGGTGAAGCGAGGAGAGAAAGAAGCGAGTTCCAGTGGTGCCAACATCATAGGACGTAAGGTCGCAAGACGTAAGGTCGGGACGTGAGGTCCCGACCTCTGTAGGTAGGGAGAGGAAACGGCAGCGTTGTGGAGGCGACGATGTCAACGTGCCTCCCGGAGTGCAGCGAACTGTCACAAGACGGGTTGGGACCAACCTCCATCTTGTGCCCACCTGAGGTGGTGTGGGAAAGGAAACAAAGATTTGAAAACCTCTGTTTCTTGACATTTATTATAATCTTTCTAAGTTTGCTTCGTGTCGCAGGGTTTCCAAAGTTTCTCTTAGAATTTTTGTTGTTGTGCATTCCTTCGAGTAGTTGCTGTGTTTATGGAATTCACACATTTGGGGTTGATGGTGGTGAGTGAAGTAAACAGAAGGAGGCATCGAAGCAAAATGTATATTACAAGTACACTCCCCCTTGCGCCGTCATAGAGGAACAACCCCTTGTAGGCCTTTCTCCCTGACGAGTTTTCCGATCTCCACCTAGGGCGTCTGCATTAAAAATTCAATGGCGTACTTATATTCAGAGGAAACAGGGCAAACAGTATTTGCTCTGTTAGAAGAGAGACTTTAAAATGCTTCTTTCATTTTTAGAAATTCATTTTTTTTAGATGGATGTATTTGTTTTTGTAAGAGGAAAGTTCTGATGGTATTATTTTGCGTGTTGAGTTGTTTGAGCTTTAAATAAGTGCGGTTTGTTTCATACTAAACCAGGAATCTAAAAAAAAAAAAAAAAAAGTTCTAATTTTAGGTGGGAGTCTGTAAGGAATTTCCGATTGGTTACTGATAAATGGAGGCTACTCTGGCGGCTGGCAAAACACATTCAAAATGGATTGGCATCGCACGTATGACTTCATTTGAATGAATAAAACGAATGCATCACTGAATCACACTACCACACGCTTACAGATGAAGACTCAAAGATTTCCCTAGTCAGTTTTAGGGTTTACTAATGTGAATACCGAAAGATATAACCTTTCAACACGCTTTCAGTATCTTTGTTTGGCGCTAGGGCAGAATCGGGCATCAAAGCAATGATAAAATATCGTCTTGAACTTCAATTTAAAGCTGAAATGAGGTATAGTAAGATGATGGAAGCGACGTGAAGGAAGAAATATATATATAATTTTAATATTAATATATATAATATATATATATATTCTAAACATTCATCTATATACGAGTATACTAGCCGTTCTGGCTCGCTTCGCTCGCCTCCACGTCCAGCAGGGGGGCAAGCCCACTGGACCCCCCATTAAGTTGCTTGCGAGGTGTGGCTGTGTACATGCGATGGTATTTTACCCCCCATTCAGGTGTATTACAATTGAAACATGTAGGGGATCTCTAGGGTATGTTTAACGTGTGTAGAGGATGTTGCTCGCTTCGCTCACTCGCTATGGCTGTAGGTATATGTGTAGGAAAACACTCGTTGAAATCCGATGTACGTAGAGAATGTTGCTCGCTTCGCTCGCTCAGCTGAACAGGGGTTGCGCAATTTTGATGTGGCCTGTATTTTGCGCTGGAAGTGGCTGGTCATATTAAAAATAAAGTATCGCGCAAATCGATCAATCCGTTCAAAAGTTATGGAGGTACTTACATACAAACACTTTATTAATATAAAGAAGAAGATATAATTTGTTACTTCTCAGTCTTTCTTAAATATCGGAAGCATTTGTTTTCACTTTCATGGGTGTGAATTTGTTTTTTTGCAAAAAGGCACGTCCCTTTCATGCATTATTTAACAACATGTTGTACCATTCCAGTCCCAGAAACTGTTGACACGAAGACGTGGGTCCCAACAAACGCTGCACCTTCCTGTTGGTGAGGGAGTGGTGCACGGATGCGAGAGCTCCTACAACAGTAGCGATGATGGTGAAACGGGATCCTTCTGCCCGGCTCTGACGGAAGGTACGACCTCTGCCGCTGAATGGATTGGCATCACCACCAACTCTGAAGACTGCTCAGTGAGCTCTGATATTGACGAGCAGCCATTTGCATCTGAGTTTTATATGGTAACATATTATTTATTTTATTTTCTGTATGGTTAACTGAGTTCTAACGTATTGTTTGTTTTATTTTCTTTATTTTTATAAGATCAACGGCAAATAAAAAAAAACGCCTGCCCACGAGACTTGGTGGGTGGGCAGTATAGCTTCTTCTCATATTGTAAGATGGAAGTATAGAATTAGTTGAAGAACTAAGTGCAAGTCAAAATGATTGAATGAAATTACAGCTGTAAGGCATGTGTAGACATGTTACTATACAAAATAGGGCTATGAATTTTCAACATCCTGCATTCATCATCTAAAGTGCAGATAAGGTGATGGAATTGGTAGGAGATTATCTATAAATTAACTTGAAATTCGGTTCATCAGTTTCGGAATGCCAACTAGAATCGCCAATTTCCATAGAATATATACCTATAGAGCATCATCCCATATACTCAACCCCCCCCCCCCCCCCCCCCCCGCGAGTTTGAACGAAATCGGACAGATAGATCATGAAAAAGCGACGTTATTAGAAATCAATGCTTGCACATGCGTATAGACTACACATCATTCCTACGGCAATGAAATTTATAGAAATTAGAGAGTTTTTGGTGACCACTAACGTACCCTTAACGCCACCCTAACGTACCCAAGAGTACGTGACCTTGAGGGGACTTTAGCAATGTCGTACGTTAGAATGGCTCATTTAACGTCACCCGTTTGGGGACCTAAAGGCACACGACACCAGCCTAACCTTCCTGTAAATGTAACCCTACTGCTCACCTCAAAATCACTCGAATACTGCTGAAGTAAATATAATAGTTTTTCTTTTCAAATGCCTCATTACCAACTAATTATGTTGATGTAGCGGATAGGTTTTTGAACACCCCTCAAACTTGGTTATTTTATGTTTCAAGACGTCTAGAAACCGAATGTGCCATCTGAAGTCCGCCTCCGCTGTCCTGCTTTACTAGCCTTCAACTCAATCGAAAAGTTCCGTTCTTTTGCGCTCAGGCTCTATTTGGTCGATTAGAGCCTTGTTTCTATTATTATTTCACATATTTTAAATGAGAAATCTGAGTTTTAAGACACAACTTCTTCGCAGTATTGTTCTTAGTTTACCTGATCTCTCTGCTATTTTCTCGTTAACATTGCGTGAAGTGCTGCCTCCAATGATGATTTTTTCAGGTAAAATCCTGTTTCATTGTCATAGAGATAAATACTTTTTCATACTTGTTGATAATTTGCCCAACGGAAAACCCAAAAACATGAAGTTCGTAACGACTAATAACCTATAAGTGCAACTAAACCGCGGTGTTCCACACTTGAGGCTTACTATCCATCCCCTGTTTACGAATTGAAAACTAAAAATGAGAAATTAGCCCGTATTTGTATTGAAACTAACATGAAATTCGAATTCAGGGTTGAAAATCGGCGTTTCATATCGAAATGAAGAAATTGATTAGTCAACCAGTAGACAACAAGACAGCTGGGGGAAAATTATCGCGTTACCCAACCACCGTTAACGTGACATCAAAATTAAGGCAACCGTGCCCCCAGTTCCAATTGGGTTAGCATCTTCGTTTGCTCCCTCAAGACTACGGTAACGGGTGACGTTAAGTTGAAGTCGCCAAAAACTCTCTATTACCTAGGCGCTAACCCGCATGATCTCAGAAAGGTTAATAAAAATCGGTCGGTTTGTTTCTTAGTTTTGTCTGTGCCAAAAACGCAGTAATTATTAGTCATCCAATCACTGTATAATTCATATGGCATATTCCTAGGACATAAATCCAACTACCCCTCAAGTTTGAACGAAATCGGACCAATAGATGATGAGAAATCGACGTTATAAGGAATTTACGTTTACGCTCGCGCTCAGGCTACTATTATTCTGACAATGAAAGTTATAGGGGTCCGTCTAGTAGATAATCCGCACAATCCCAGAAAATTTTATCAAAATCGGACTAAAAATTATTTTGATTTTGGAAGATAAAAATTTGTCCGACTTCTCCCACGAACACAAAGCTTCCTTGTCTACGGTAGAGGAAGCAAAAAGTTCCAGTCATGCATTATGAGCGAAGTTTCGTAATTTTTCGTAAGTGGTTTTATATTTTTATGTATGTAATTGTTTTGAAATTCGCGCACTTTTGTGGGGAAAGCGATCGTTAACTATAAATTTTATGACAAAAAATTACTCTTCTAAATAATATTCAGCTTAACCATTAATTTGTTTGCATCATTACATTTTTGTCGATTTTTTCAACCTATTTTAATGGAATTCAAGTACATTTTTCAAACATAATTTGGAGCATATATCTTTTAATGTTGTAGTTCACAGTAAATATATTTTATCCGTTATCTGCTATTTGTTTAGTGATTTTTGCAGCTAATTTTTTGTGATTTTTTGACGGCTCAAAAATATTTCATTCCTCGACAGAATTCGAACTTGTGTCTTCATGTACCACAGGTTGGTTAGACCTTCTTTAGTAACAGCGCTGAGGCCGATTTTATCGAACCTCTTCGAATGCTGAATTTGTCCTTGAATATATCAACTATATACATCATTCTGATCTATTAGTCCAACTAATCTTGATTTTACCAAAAGAATTGATTTAGATTATTTTCATTTTATCATGGAGATGCGAGTGTAGCGAGCATCTAGGCCACCATACCATACATAGACATAATGCTAAGGCAAAGAGAAGGTATTGATTTTTATTTAATATTTAAAGAAAACATCAAATCATTTCAGACAAATTCAAACAACTACCTACTTCAAGTTGTTACATGGAACTTAGACACAGACCTCGCCCTATTGGCGCTTTTGCAATAAGCTGATACCAATTTTTTCTGCTCTCCAGCCTTGTTTTCCCCTCTAATGTTTCCTCTTTTATTTTCAATCAATATAATTACTGTTACAGTCCCCATCTGCCATTCTGAGCCCCAGCTGTGCTCCTTCAGACAAAGGTACGCTAATTTTAAAATCTTCTTAGCTTAGAAATGTAAACGATTCATTGGAGGCCCACTATTCGAAACTAGTTGGGGCCGGACATTGTTCACATTATCGGGATGTGAATAACATACAACTCCTGCAGCATTGCCTAAGAATGGAACTGATACTTTACTTCATTGTACTTTTAGTCCAATTTGGTGCAATCAATTGATCTCATGAAGTTTAGGCTTTACGTATGACTCAGTTCCATTTCTTTTTATAACAATAAATGTACGTTTTTTCACGAACGTCTTTTTAATTTCTCGTGTTTTCAAGTTTTAAAAGATCAATTTTTTTTCTGAACTAGGTTGTGAATATTTGAATAAAGTCAATGTTTAAAGAAATGCTCTTTGAAAGTATGCTTAAAATATGTCATGTGTTGACTATTCATAAATTCCATAATCATAAATGTCATAAATAACCAGTTACTGTAATTCAGGTGGGTGGCGAGTTTCCTATTGATATATTAGCTAAACCTGGAAATAATCTGCCGTGAAGTACTGAATATTTTATGTCTTAAATCTTTAATTTTTTCCCCTGGAATTGTAGTGAGCTGCACCATGTGGGAGAAGAGGGAAGTGAAAAAAGCTGAACTGTCAGTCCTCGATATCAGTTCTGCTATCATTGCTCGAGTAGAAGCTATGCCAGAACATATGGATTATTTTTACTATGGTAAGTAGTTTCTTACCATCTCAGAATATTCCTTGTACTTATTTTTTATTATATGATAATGTTAATGACGTGCAATTCGTTTTTCACACCATGCAACGTAGGACCATTAGCAGTGTCTGACTTAGGTAATGATTAATCTTGTACTTCCTTTAAAAAAATACGCGCCTGACCCTAGGGTCATCATTTTAGTAACCCATTTTATATATCCTATTTTTTCAATCTTGAGCATCATAATCAAAACGTCACTATTCCAACATGCAGACTTCTAGCTGTTTTATTTGTATAGTGATCACTTTATCGTATATATGGCTTTTTTACTCAAAAGTTTCATTTAACGCAGTTAATGCTAATCCAGTTTTTTTGAAATTTAAATCAATCAGCTGAAGTCTGTCACACTTTCCTGCACGAAATTGAGTTCTTTAGACCGTTTAAATTAAACCATACTTTTTTTTATTTGATTTAATGATTTAGCGGCATCTCAACAATAAGGGTCATTTAGCGGCATGCTTACTTTTTTAAATATGAAATATAGAGTTTCCAGATAAATGTTATGTTGGCGGAGTAACTTCTTAAGGGTTGTCTGGAGGAGGAATCACTAGAGTGCGTTCCAGCAGAGGGGGACTTCCGGTTGGAAATAGAAAGTTTCTTAAAGAAGAAAACTACTCAAGTCACGAGCAGCTAAGAAGACCAGTAATGAACGGATGCGTTGTATGCATAAAAAAAAGCTGCAAATGATTAAACAATGAATTATTATTTCTTTGTTTGACAGCATTGTGCTTGAGAGCATTTCTGCAACCTTATGATCTAGCAATATCACATTTCTTCCATAAGAATCCTTTGATTGGCAGCTAGAATCGCCCCTCTGCTGGTACATGTTCCTCTGATGATCCGGACAACCTTCAGTGTATCGAACTCAGCTGGCTACCACTTCAATATCAATTTGCATTTTATAACTTCAAGTATATACCTATCTATTGTTTATAGCTAGTTTGTGCTATTCATGTAGTACTAGCGTGGACTGGATAACTTCGAGTTATTAGACACAATCATTGAACTATTTCAGAAGGCAAAATTCCATCTGTACGACCAAATGAAGGCCTACTGGATATAAGTAATCTAAATTGTTCTGTCATCCTCGAACATTTTAATTTCAATCACCATTCGCTGCTCTTTTATTATTTTCTTTGCGGATTACTGGAGAAGGTATAATAACTACTTTGATTAATTATTACGAAAGATTTTGTGAGCGAGATTTGAGTTCGTTAAAAATATCTCTACCAATTACTTTCTGAATTCCACTAATAATGTTCAAAACAAATTTTAACGTTCAAATTTCCAAGTACAAACATTTATCCAACTTTATTCTTTAATAGAAAATTGATGTGCCAAATATCAATTATGATGTTCTACATCACAATCATCAACACAATCAGCATTGATTCGTTTTGTTAAAACATTATCTATAGCATCTCGAACACGTAATGTAGTCTGCTAAAAAGCCAAGCATTACTAGTACATCAGTGTCACTGCAACAGGAATTGTATACCTCATAAAACAGGCTTCAGTTAAATAGTCAACTGCAAAACCTGCAAAGTACCCTTTAAAAGGATCGGTGACAAATGACGCTTCAGGAATAAGAAATAGGAACGTGATGTTGTTACTATTTTTCTTGTGTTAGCGTTTGTATTTGCGTTTCTAATGTTCTGTTTGGTTTTTAGGGATGGTGGTTTCAGTATTCCTGGGTCTGGTACCATCTATATGTCGTATGATGGAGGCTGAATACCTCCCTCCTCTTCCTTCAATTACAAATTTTGGAGACACTACACAACTGGTGCCATACTTTTATGAAATCGGCAAAGCTGCCTTTGGTTCTAGCAAATGGTAATAATATTCTCATCTATTACGAGTACCTACTTCTTTGGTGCCTCAAAGGTACTTGAAGTGCTCATGATTTAATTTAATTTAAGAAAGAAGTGTGCTTAGTAGTTTGCTACACACATCAATATGTTTGCGTTGATTTTTTTATATATTTTTATTTAGTGGTTTAAGCCACACCTAAAAAACCATAAGGGTCATTAGCGGCATCGAACAAGGTGTCCAAAGGGACACTGCAAGTGGCACGATTCCAAACCAGACCATGCCACCCTTCACCTCCAAACGGACTGCCATCACGGACTCCACTGGCAATTAGGAGGAGGACAAAATAAGGGGTACAGTGATGACCACTGTTTAGCCCCTAGAGCGGATAAAAAATAAAAATAAAACCTGAAAAATAAAATAGTACAACTAAGACTAGATCTAGAATAGGCTAATAACTAAATATATGATACAATATATAATCGCCAAAGAGAAATAAAACTATGACTAGATTGTACAAAAATATATCACAGATCAGATATCACAGTTCGTAGTAGAGCTCAGCGGCTCTCAGGTATGACAACAGGGACTGGACCTTATCTGGTCCAGATAAAACGTCAACCCACTGAGGGACCGATGCTGGACTTGGAGGTCTATAAGGTATGGGCAGTCCTCCAGGAAGTGGTGGATGGACAGATCACCCCCACACCTTCCGCTCACAACATCTCGAGCTCCTGCGCTAAGCAGGTGTCTGTGAGTAAGGCGGATGGCCAGTGGCAACCCGGTTGACCACTATTCGGTCCCTCCTTGGAAGTTGGGTTATGAAAAGGCCCACTGGGCACGGGCGACGGCTCCAGTGCTCCCATCGAGTCCGAGGGGCGAAAGTTGAGACACCCGAGTGATCCTCTTCACTTCACAATCTCGAAAATAGATTGTCCCGATTGATCCTGTAGACAAAAAGGGAAAGTGCACCGGAATCAACATGAATCCTTGGGACATTTACCATCAGTAGTACTCTGTGTTCGAAAATATTGTGTACTGAACCTAATGTACGTGATGCGGTTATTGCAGAACTTGAAATTCCTCACGAAATGTCCAACCATCTACTTAGATGGTACGTTTAGCTACGACGACTGATGACTATGTAAGTAATAGTTGATTACATTGACAAAACGTATTGTACTGGCTACTTTTCAAACACGGGATCACTCAGGCGTGTCGGAGCACTCGCGCTTTTTTTCTAGCGGAGCACTCAGGTGAGGCGGGAGCACTGGCGTGACTTTTCTGCGGGAGCACTCAGGTGTTTTTTCAGCCCCTCGGGAGCACTCCTGCGGTCTCCCCTGAACACAAGTCCTGAGGGACACCACGCAGACCAGTGACCTCACCCTGCCATTGCTCAGATGGAATTGGCTTTATGTTGCATGTAGGATATTTGATCCTCAATGCGTATAGGCAGCATATCGATGGAGTTATCACCAATGACTCTCCTCGCAAGGGCATCAGCATACTCGTTGCCATGAATACCCACATGGCTTGGCTGGCAACCACATGAAAGTAATGGTTGAGCCCGATGTTGAGGCTTTTATATTGTAAAGAACTCCATCGAAGTCAGCCCTTCTGTTCGACCTTTCATAAAACTATTTAGTTGCAGAAATAATGTAGGGAAGTGAGAATATGCCTCTGCAAGTCGTAGAACCTGGAATTCATTTTTGTATCGACATCAACCAGAAAGGAGGTTCTGTTTCACCTGTACAGGGACAACTTTTTGTGTATATATTTCTTCTTTTCAAGTTGAACAGTACAGATTTGACAGTATTTTCATTGGTTCGTATAGATATACATTCAAATTGAATTTAATGCTCATAAAGTTATCGGTTTGGGAGCCAAAATTTCGAAAAGGTGCAATTTACAACTTTCTCATGCCTTTCAAGACGTTTAAAAGAATTGGCTTGATAACATCTGCGTCAAAAATTAAATTTAGGGACCACAGAAGAGAAAACAGAATATCCCCGGAGTATATTCATATTTAGAATCAGTTATTAGTTACGAATCTCTTGCTAGGTACATAACTAAGATAGATTTTCGAAATTTGATTGACTGATTGAACGAACTACGAAATTCAAAACACCAGAGGGAATAATATTGTTCACCATCTAAACTTGAGGTACAGGAAAGGATGATTTACTGAAACGTTTTGCTTAGGCCGATTGCATTTATAAAATCCTATTGCTTTTTTGGTTTATATCTCTTGTAAGGATCTGATCAGTAGCTTTTCGTGTTTTGTTTACAATGAGCACACATCTGTTTCAGGGAAATTGCAATTACAGTCATTGCTTTGCTTGAACGAACTGCGATGGCATCTTTGTTCTTCTTCCTAGTCGCCGTGGCTGAGCGAACCTTCAAACAACGCTTCCTCTACGCGAAATTCTTTTCTCACTTGACGTCTTTTCGACGGGCCAAGAAGTCCGAACTCCCGCATTTCCGACTCAACAAAGTCAGGAACATCAAAACATGGCTTTCCGTCAGATCTTACTTGCGAGTGAGTTACTCTTACTGTTAATTGATTGAAAACTTTCTATCAAAAGCATGGCTACTTTTAAAATCACCTTTATTTCAAGTCCTCGTATGATGTAATCCTCATAAATTTGAACATTGCCAATTGTTGCTTCCTAAAATGTTCTTTAACCCAGGAAAATGTGGATACAATATACTATACACGTGTACGATGAAAATTGTGGATATGTCGCAGCCTTTTTGTGAAATCATCCTTTTTACAATACGCCATCTTTTCATAATAAAAACGTTGGGATGACTAACTATACACATCTTTCTGACCTATATGTCCTACTAATCTGAACTTTTACTAAGAGATTTACTACTTGATGCTACGTATTCTTTCGATACGAGCTTGCGAGCATCCAGACCACCAAAATAAGGTGGATCTCGCTCACCTTTTTTGTCAAATAGAGTAGGTTGGTTTTGCAAAAAGGCTGAGCTTTTCCAACTTCTTTACAAAAAGGCTAAAAATAATTCCAGGCTGATTGTCATTCCAACGTTATTATTACGAAAAGGCGGCGTATTGTAAAAAGGCTAGGCTTTTTACAAAAAACTGATTTCACAATAGGGCTGCGACAGATACAATGCCTCAATGTCATGTTGCCCTTGCTGAATGCCACGATTTTCATCAACATCGAATATCATTCTATTGTTACAATTATTGCCTGCTAATTCTCAAATTTGGTATTTAACTTACAGAAAAGAGGTCCTCAGCATTCTGTGGATGTTATCGTCTCTTCGGTATTTCTTCTCACGATCGTTCTTCTAATTTTTTTGGCCATCGAACACATAAAAGTACGTCAAATGAGTTAATATTATTACGACTTTAAGACTCTAGTACAATAGCATTCAGATCCACAAATACCCAAATATCGTAGTGAATTTTTCATTTTGAGATTTAAAATCGACACTTCTGTTGTATGAAGGGCAACTTCAGTGGTCTGAGTTTGATTCTGGTAACCGTGTGGTCCAGAAAATGGTATTTATCCTGAGTTGGACTCAGGATGAAGGTATGAGTTCTATTTCTGCTGATGTATCTATTAGTTCTTGACCAGCACAGCAATGTTGTTCTAAATTTATTAAATTCTCAGGATGGGACTTCATTTGAAAACATTCAAGTAAGGTTGGTTTGTAATAAATCCTTCCATTCTTAACCAGTGAGCAACTCATGTGGAACTGAATTTGAAACTTTTGTCTCCAGTAGCAAAGTTGCTTCATATACAGCTCCCTTGAAAAAATGTTTAGCTTTGAAATTCGTGCATTTCAGTGGGAAGTTCTCCTGGGGACGTCACCTTGTTTCCGAAAGAGTGCGCTGGGTTGTACACTCACGCTAGTGCTAGCCGTACGGGTTAAGCGTTGCAATGAACCGTTTCTCTCGCAGTTTGCATAGTTAAGCAACGTCGAGCGTGGTGAGTACTTGGATGGATGACCGCCCAGGTGACGATCTCCCGTCCAAGTATTTTTCACGCTTCTGTACGGCGAACCCTTCTCCACTCAAGGGGGTGAGGCAATGAGTAGCTTTAAGCGCAATCATCAAAACGAATTCTGATCCTCCATTTGGAGGACAGCTGATGACGTCTGTGACGCCCGAGGTAGTCGGACAAAAAGCCCCAACCTGGAATGGTTGTTTACTTTACTTTTACGCTAGTGCTATCTCACTGTTTTGTTCGTTTATTTCTGACTCATCTAATGTAATACCGATTTGAAAAGCTGCCCCTGTTTTCGTCTTATTCACACCCTACTTCTTGTGAAAGTATTTGCCTTGTAATCGGTATACTATTCGGATTTGAGAGCTAAATTTTTGGTTCCGAGATATCAAGCTTTGATTTCTTGTTGATTAGGGAAAAATATGTCAAGGTTTGATGGGGAGGGGGATTCAGAAGTTGGAGATTTTAGAATTAATTCTGAGCTGTTTATTTAACGGGTGGTTAACAATTTTTGGTGAGATAAAATGTAGCTGGGTTATGTTTGCATAGACAAGTACAGATGATTCCCCCATTGCTTAGTTATCATTCAATTGGCGAGGACAAGACATCCCTAATTATATTCTTTCGAAAAAATACCCCGCTCTGAATTATTTATAGCTCTTTCAAAATCATTGTTTTATTATTTTCAATCGCAGAATATCATTTTATTGTAAGCAGCGTTGGTTTGACTTGAATTTCACTTTAACCATACCTTCAAAAGTTATCATACCTCATTTTTTGGTTGTTGTTTTAGAAATGTTTCGGATTTCTCCTTCAGTTTCATGGTTTTTTGATAACCTCAACTGTCGTACTCTTTGAATCTTTTCCTAATGAGGTATTTGTTCATTGTTTTCAATAATAAACCTCTGTAATGGACCATTAAGAAAAGAGTGGAACAAGAATAACAAATGTGTAGATTCCGAGAATTCTAGTAACAAATACGGTCCTCTGTCCTGTGTTAAAACTAGAAATAGTCTTAGAGCATCACTAGGTTCCGTTAAAGAAAAAAATTAATGTTCAGGATAAAAGTGGGGTTTATAAATTAGAATGTTCTTGCGGCTACGAATATTGCGGTCAAACTGGTAGGAAATTCAGGGAAAAGATAGAAGAGCATCAGGAGGATTTCAGGGAAAATAAGAGTAGGTCTACATTTGCAAAACATCTTCAGGAATCCAAACATAATTACAATTTCGATTTGACAGATCTAGACAGTTTTTAGAATTTCTTCAGTTTTGTCCAAAGAGAGGTAGGTTGAATGTACTTGAAAAATTCGAAATTATCAAAAGTGACAGATCTGGTAAATGTTTAAATGTGGATATCCCTCAATATATTTCACCCCTGATATTTCCATTTCTATAAAGCTTGGAATTATTCTTTCAAACTGTTGAAACCAGTAATTCTTCCCCTCCTTTCACTTCATTAGCTATAATCCCCCTTCACTTAGCTTGCATTTAATTGGTTGTACCTTCAGCCCCCTTTCCTTTTTCTCGACCAATGGGATTCAATCTCCCTTCACCTGTGACTATATAAGCTGTGTCCTTTCTAATGTGTGTTCAGTTATTGTTTGTTACTGATGATGGCCTAACCGTCGAAATCGATTCAACATTGTAACTTTTTATTTTTCGTGAGACAACGTTTTTTCACTAACTACCGTTTTGAAATGGGTTTCCTCAACTTCGTCGCGAGTGATTTAGTCCGTATCAGTTCTGCAAGTCGAGCAGAAATCGCGAGTTGGTTTATCAAACTGAAAATACGCATAGTTGTTATGGAAATGAATATTTGGTTCAATCAACAGTGTCATTCCAAATTGTGTGCGAATTCAATGTAAGCACCCTTCAGGTGCCGCGATCCGAATTATCAATGAGGCTCAAATCAAGCTTGTGAAAAGTGAACTCCATCGGTGGTATAGTGTTCGTGATATTGCTCGGGAAAAACTCTACTGTATGTTCCAGGACCTCACCGCCCGCTACACCTCCTGTGAATGAGAACTTATCGAGCAACACGCAGTTGACGCCGCATGGAAGAAAGGATTGGTGAAAAAGAAGATTCTTGAAGGTAAGTTACTTCAACTTTTGAAGACCAAAAACCCAGTCCGTACGACTTTATCTCCATCAAACAGTATCCTGCCCAGTCTTTAAGAAAGTGGAGAACCTGTCGTATGTCACATTTTCTCCGGCAGAAGTATCTCTTCTTGAGAAAGGGTTGAAGCACAACCCATCTTTCTCCCTTGGAACTCCATCGATTCGGGATTTAGCATTTTCCGTCGAGGCTTCGAAAGGACCATCAGCCACCAAGACGCTTTGTGCTGAAGAGATCCAGTCCTCATCAAGATCACTTGGACCGCCACTCGGGAAGGAGGAGACTGTTGCAGCTGGTCTGAAGAAGAAGTTTGCCAAGAGAAATATTGTTGCCCTCAAAGCAGATAAAGGTAATACAACTGTCATTTTGAATAAGCAAGATTATATTTCGAAAACTGTGAAATTTCGAGAAGATGATAATTGTTCAAATCTCTCATCTGACCCACCGTCAAAATATCAAAGATTAGTTCGAAAAGTAGTTAACCAATCAAAAGATAGCTTACTAAAAAATATGCACATTCCAAGTTTTGTAGAAACGAACCCTCATGCGCCCAGGTTATCTTGTCTCCCTAAAATTCATAAGGAAGGAGCGCCGATGAGACCGGTGGTGTCTTATATTGGTGCTCCTGCTTACAAATAGGCTAAAAAACTCAATATTTTATTTAGAAACAAAATCAACTTTCAGCCTCAACATACTAAATTCTTTCGATTTGGTCTCCAAAATTAAGGACATTCAGATGCCTCCAAATGCTAAACTCGCATCTTTTGACGTGGTTAGTCTGTTCACCAATATCGATGTAGCTAGCTGCAAAGATGTGGTATGCAGGCTGATTCATGGCTGTAAACTTAATATTTTCGAAAAAGATGAATTGTTTAATTTGATGTCTGTCTGTATTGATCAGAATTACTTTTTATTCGAGGGGCAATGTTATACACAGCCAGGGGTTGCTATGGGTTCTCTGTTATCTCCTCTGCTTGTAGATATTTACATGGATTATCTTGAGCAACAAATGTTTACAACTTCTAACACAATTAATCTTCTCTATTGGTATAGATATGTCGATGATATCATTATTCTATGGAAGGGCACAGAAAAACAACTAAATTCTTTTCACGAAAAAATCAATAAATTAGATCCCTTTATCAAAGTTACCCTCGAATTCGGCAGGAATAAACTAAATTTTCTTGATCTGTCCATCTCTTTGGTAAATGAGAAGCATGATTTTTCAATTTATAGAAAAGATACATGTAGCGATATAATGATCCATAGTACTTCAAATCACCCTTTAGTCCATAAGAATGCAGCTTTCCATAGTATGATCAACCGAGCACTATCTATTCCTATGAGTGAACGAAATTCAACAAAAGAAAAATCCATTATCAAAAGCATAGCGGCTAGTAATGGCTATGGAGGAGATCTCGTTGATACCATAATGGGATAAAGTTCTCAGGAAAAAGAGTAGGGAAAAAGTTTCCAATCTGGCTGGCTAGGGAAAACGTGAATTTAGAAGGAAAGCAATGGATAAGTATACCGTATTGTGGGAAAATTTCTGAAAAAATCGGTAACATTCTATCATCGAGGGGTTACAAAGTGGGTTTTAAAACTAGAAATAGTCTTAAAGCATTACAAAATCAATGTTCAGGATAAAAGTGGGGTTTATAAACTAAAATGTTCTTGTGGCTACAAATATTGCGGTCAAACTGGTAGGAAATTTAGGGAAAGAATAGAAGAGCATCCGTTTTGTCCAATTTCTTCAGTTTTGTCCAAAGAGAGGTAGGTTGAATGTACATGAAAAATTCGAAATTATCAAAAGTGACAGATCTGGTAAATGTTTAAATGTGGATATCCCTCAATATACTTCAACTCTGATATGTCCATTTCTATAATGCTTGGAATTATTCCTTCAAACTGTTGAATCCAGTAATTCTTTCCCTCTTTTCACTTCATTAGCTATAATCCCCCTTCATTTAGCTTGCACTTCATGGGTTGTACCTCCAGCCCCCTTTCCATTCTGTCGACCAATGGGACTCAATCTCCCTTCACCTTTGACTTTATAAGCTTTGTCCTTTCTAATGTGTGTTCACTTATTGTTTGATACTGATGATGGCCTAACCATCGAAATCGATTTAACATTGTAACTCTCTGTAAACATCTTTTAAAGAAATCGCGTCTATTAAGTATAACTTGTATTTCCTATAGATGGTGAAGCATTATATATATACTGTAATTTTATTATTTTCTTGTGGATGTTATATCAATATGGTTATTGGTAGATAATGGTGTATCACTGGCTCCGTTTGATAATTTATTTACTTCTATTTAGTTCTAGTTTAAAATGATGTACCACAGTTCGTGTAATAATCTATAGATTAAAGGACTGTCTATACCTATCTAATACCTAAATGATAAACCATTGTGCCATAATTTCCAGCGTTTTGTTATGATTGGGTGAGAGGTAACTCCCAAGAGATGTGGGGGCTTAGGCATGCCGGGCTGCCTGCCCAACTCGTGAGACACTGTTCTGGTAGTTTCAATTCGATGGTTTTGAAAGTAATTTGGCTATCATTGAACGCATTAAATTCCTTACCTCCTAAATTGAACATATAGGCAGTAATTTGATTGTCCTATCTGTACTTTTTGACCTCTTCATTTACCTGTTTGAATTTTTTCAGGATTCTGAAAAATCTGACTATACCTTCAATGTCGAGGCTATGGTCTGGAGCATTATACTGGGATTTTTCCTCCTTAGATTCATGACTCTCGGCACCAAGATTAACAAGAAGTATAGAAATCTTTCCGTGCTGATTACCGAACAAGTAAGTTTCATTATTAGATCATTATCTTCGTGAATAGTCGAATTAGTTAAGAACCCTTTAGTTATCTTACTTGGGCTTTAGTTCATGATAGTTTTCTAGATACTTAATAAATGATTCCCTAATTGATTAGTAAGACCTTATAACCCCTCAGTTAAAAAATAATAATTAGAGTGTAAATGTAATAGTTTAATGAAGTAACATTATTAAGTAGGTACTTGTATTTGCTCATGTATCTGAAAGCATGCCTTAACTAACGGACGCTCGAGTAAGTTACGATTGAAGATTTGTTGGTTGAAACATATCGAAAATTGATTAGTCTGTAACCTCTCTAAAACCTAGTGATTAATTGTATATTGCATACCACAAGCGCTTTTGGGATTCAATAATAATATGATGGTCATGTACCATATATTCAAGAACGCTGGTTCTTTTGACGAGAACCTCTCAAGAGCCAAACGCTTTAGTTCCTCAGGTCCCCATTTTAGTGAATAATCAATCCCTCCCCTCCCCCCTTGAATCATCTGTTTGGTCTATTCCAAAAGCCTTTTGAGCGTACTGGAGGTGCGCTGGTATTACTTCTTCTAGATTCCAATTTTCTAGTTTATAAAATTTTCCTACTTTTCTATTCTTCCTCTTTTTTTTTAGATTAATCTTTACCTACAAATTGAACAGAAACCTAATAAAAAGGAAGAACTGATGGTCGCAAATAGTGTTCTGAAGTTGGCTGCAGATTTGTTAAAGGTAAGTAGCAGAAATACCATAAACTACTTAGGCAAGTAAAGTGAAGCAACAACTACTAAAGGGAGGGATTCCAAGTTTAAGGGGAGTCGCTTTCGCTTTTTGGAGAAAAAGTAAAAAATAGTTTTTTCCCCCCCCTGCTGATTTTTAATCTTATAGATTGAATGAAACCAAAATCAAGTGAATCTTATGACTAGAAGTTGTCTAAAAATGACTTTCAACTTTCGTACTACTAGGTGGTTGAGAGGAACAAGGCAATCCACGTGTGTTTCAATTGTTGATAATCGATATAAAAATTCGATTGCAAAAATTGAATTTCCATTTCCCAAAAAAATGTTGTTGTTCGATTACAAAGGTTCATTATTTGAATTAATAAACCAAAATCTTCTTACTTCACATCTATTTGTTTTAGGTCACCCCTTACTAGTTTACGGTGGAGAGTTCAAAATGTTAGATTGAACATTTACGTAGATAACTGAAACCGCTGCAAATCCTTACTTGAAGGTTTATTATTCTTTACATAAATCACTTGGAACAATAATCATAGTAATTACAGTATTCATACCTCAACCCCGATCAAATGGAAAACATTGTGTAAAATAACCCTCCGAGTACGTATGGTTTAATTCTTCCTCATTATTATAGATTTATTAGTTGGTTAAGAGGCTTTATACGTATTATGAGAGAGATTCTGTATTCGAGGGAGGTTCTTTCTAATTTAGAGTCCAAAGGGCTGAAATAATTTTGATGTGATTTTTCTTCTGTTTTAATCACAGGTTAACTAGGTTGCCTGGTAAACAACTTGCTAGTTCACGTTAAACGATTAAATCAAAATCTGATTCTAAAAGATTTTTTATATAAAATGCTAACGAGTGAATAGCTTGTTAAGGCCAATTTACACTGCTCGAGCACTCGTTGCGAGCAGGGGTTACGAACGAGCATTCGTTCGAGGCTCAGGCAGTGTAAGCAGTCGCCTCGAGCCGATCAAGGTCCAAGTGAATAGTCGTTCGTGCTCAGACCTGATCCACTCGATGTCGGTTTTACGGGGTTTAATCATCAAAGGGACGCTCGTTCGTCGCTCGCTGTGTGTAAACACCCCGGGATTCGTCAAATGGTGTTCTATGAATCTAGTTCTCGCCTAGCTGTTGAAGGGTACTTGTCTCCCATTTTGTTTGTGGTGTTTTGTTACTTTTTAAGTATTATAGTGATGGAGTGGGAAAATGAAAAGTGCCTTCTGTTAATTTCTCTGTATGCGGCGCACCCAGAGCTGTGGCAGCCAGACCATAAATTTTATTTTAATAAAATTTTTAAAAAATGACGCAATAGGGAGTAATTTCTTTTCTTTATAAATGACGACTCCCACATGCGACGCCTTTTCTTTTTTCGCTTTTCCTCTGCTAGATGGTCTAAAATGAGGATAGCCGCCGCGGAAACCGCAATTTTGGATAGCGCGGGTGCCATCTGTTTGCTGCGAATCCTCACGAGCAACTGATCGTCTCAAATGCTGAAGCTTTGTGAACAGAGGGCTCGTTTGTGTTCGTGCTCGTTGAAAACTGGCGAGCAATGATCTCGAATGCTCAATGCTCGATGCTCGGGGAGGTTCAGGCAGTGTAAACGGGGCTTTAGAAAGGAATTTGCGTCACGATTTCACCGATACCAAACGGTTCTAGTTGGATGCGCCTGTAGAAAACTATTCGATAGGTATTACTTTGCAGCCGGAGAGCATCTGGGCTAGCGAAAATTCGTGTACGCTGTTTCTCGTGTGATTGTTGTTTAAGGCGAGTAGGAGTTCTTGAAAATGCATGCTATGCCAGCTATGTGGTCATGTCAGGCGAGATGGGAGGGGAAAGATTGCTCAAGTGTGCTCCGTATTTGGCAATAACTTTGACCTATTCTATACAACTTTGCTCATGTAACATGGTCCACAAAAACCACTATCAATCGTAGGTCTAAAGTAGGTCTCAAATGGCCTACATTTTAATTCTTTACTATTTTGTTCATCCATCTATTTTCGAGTAAATGTACAGATTTGCAATTTTCGAACCTGCTGTTTTCAAACTTTGAAAAATCATAAATTTTGATTGAAAAATGATAGAAAAAATTCAAAAGTGGAGAAAAAAAGTATAGACTCAGATTTGGCCTCTGGCAAGTTAAGCCCCCTTTTCCCTTGCACGGTCACAATTGTGTAATAATTTGCAGAGTTTTCAAAGTTTTCGCTCTTTTAACACTTCCCTGCCTCCTGTGCTGATGGATGGTATTGTGGTTCCCTTTTCCCAGCATGTCAGGAATCTCGGTCTTATCTTGGACAAGACATTATCCTGGGACTCCCACGTAACTAGGGTATGTCAAAGGGTCTATGGATCTCTCCACTCCCTGCGACGCCTTTCAAAATTCACCCCACAGTACCTCAAGCGCCGATTGGTGACAGCTTTGGTTCTTCCCCATCTGTTTTATTGCTGTTCCATTTTTTCTTACTCGTTATCTGCCTCTCTAAATAAAAAACTCCAAGTAGCCTACAATGCCTGCCTACGTTATGTTTTTAATGTTAAGGCACGACATTCCGTTTCTGGGCTACAGATACATTGCTTACCCTTGAGTAAATATTTTATTTTTTGCCACCTGAAAACGCTGTATTTAATCTCGAGTGGTTCTATGCCTGACTACTTGGACAACTTGACCACGAGAGCTGTCTCTTCGAGGTCAAATGTCCTAATGATCACCCGATATTTCAGTCGAAAAATGGCCAGGTCCTTTGTGGTGGCTGGTGCTAGGGTTTGGAACGCTTTCCCGTTGTCTGTTCGTGCATCCCCTTCCATTGGTAGGTTTTTAAACGATCTTAGGCAACACCTGAATACCAACAATTGAATACCCTAATTATGTGCACTTCTCCCCCCCCCCCCCCTTACCCCCCTTACGGTGGATGCTTAATTTCCTTCCTCTCTTTCTCTCAAATTCTTCTTTTTTTCACATAAGTGATCATATTTTTGTTTCATCTAGTTCACATACATTTTCCCTCTAATTTTTCTTGTTGCAATTCGATATTTGTAATAATTCTAAATATTTGCTGTCATGTACAGTTTATTGTAATTTTACCATACCTACGTGGTTCATGTGAGCCCGCTATGGACAAAATTTATATGTCTTTGGCCCATTAAATGTTTTATTATTATTATTTTCATTTCGCAGGAGTTGGAGTCACCTTACAAGATATCAGGACTGTCTGCCAACCCTTACCTGTACACTATTACGAAAGTTGTCATCCTCAGCGCCCTATCCGGCGTTCTCTCTGAAATGCTTGGATTCAAATTGAAACTCCACAAAATTAAAATTAAATAAATTGACCACATCTGCTATAATTATACGATAAACAAAATAGAACAATTTTTTGACCTCAGGAATTGAGGCGATCCTAGGAATCATGCTGAGGCGAATATCATAAGTATTCGGTCGTTCGTAATCACTAGAAGACTCAAATGGTTTTTATAGCGTTAATATTTTTATTAGGATATATGATTTTATCGACTTTTTTCCGTCATGGAGAAACTGTTTTTTCTGTGATGTTTTATGGAGAAATTAAATATAACCGATTAGCTCTATAACTTAGCAGCAATAAAAACCCTTTCAGATATCATTACTAGCGGGTTTTTCTTTAGTTATTTAGACGATAAGTAAATATTGATAATGTTGTTCATAATTAGGTGATCTCATAAAGTGTCATATTACTGGTTATATTTGCATCGAATTTAATATTTATTATGTCGTTGATCTACGAATTAGACTATTGCGTTTTCCTTTCTTATTTTGGATTTTGTCATTTGTTTTACTTGATAGAATAGGTGCTGTTGTCAATCATTACCTACCAATTCCAACGGGAATATTTTTACTTAGTGGGAATCGCCGATGTTGTTAAGAATTTTCCTTGTTAAGAAAGAAAGACCTACATTAAATTTTGTTGTAGGTACAACTCAATCATATGTGAGAAACTTACCTGCCTTAAATGGTACTTATATATTTGACTTAATTGTTTGTTAGATAGGCCTACCTGTCTTACCGGAGATCGTTAGGTGGATTTTCTTTATTCCAACTTAGAAGGATTTGCGGTCGTTGATTTGATGTTCGGTGGTCGACTTGCGGAAAATAGTTTGAGATAGGACTTACTCGTAGTTTGACTATTACTCTAATTGAAAAAGGTGTTTTCTGTGTGACATTTTGAGACTGGTAGAGTCAAAGAAGAGAATTGGTGTCAAATATAATGATAACATGGTGATATTAATTATATAGGTAACTAAACTTTGTCACATACGCCATGTTGAAGGGACCTGCATATTGTAATTACAGGAAGGATGTGTTGCCTATTTTTATCTTCTACGAACTACAGGTTTTTGAATAACTGATGAATTTTCAGTCGATTTCAGTTACTACCATTAAGTCTACTAGTACCTGTGATCTTCTTCTCGTTTATTTAGACCTGTGACGTTAGTTTTCAAGTTGAATTTATTTGGAGATATTTCTCAAAAATTGAAATAGTTTTAAACCATTGTGACAGAATTCAAAAGATCAACAAACTGAAATACAGTATGAGTAGAGTATATCAGTGTGGTTCATCTTTTAAAACAGAAAATTTTAGTTGATTTTGGAGCACCAAAGAAGCTTCTGCAATGATAGTTTGAAATGTATTGAGTTTTCATCATAAGACGTGAATTGCTACAGATCTGCACAGAATGATTGAAAATTCGAAAGAAAACTATAAATTCGTTTGTTAATAAAGATTGTCCTATAGTATTCAACTGTATGATTTCATCAATGCCTCTGCCTGTTTAATTAATTTTTTACTGACTTCTGCGAAAGACAGGGTTTGTCTCAACTGTATAGGAACAGCTTTGTGATAGACTTGGGTCGCCCCCATAGGTGCAATGGGGCCTATCTCCGCACTCATAGAGAGAGGGGGTGTGACAGTACCATAAGAGATTCAACGCGTACTAATAGCATATGTGCTATGTTCGGAGAAGATAATTTTCCGGTTCTCGGATCCTCATCTATCGCCAACCACAGCATTTCAAAAACTTGAGAATGACGCCAGGCGTGGGAGCGACGGAAGCGCATTCTCTTGGATCCCATGGGAACTGTCACACTCCTCCCCTTAAAAAACATACTTGATTGAAGAGCAAGTATGTAAATCAGGTGGAATAGTCTACAGGTTGAGAACTGATGCTCACTAATAAATAGCTGCATTGGCGATTGAGGATGAAAAAGAGAAATTAAAACAGGATGGATTGTCAATGAATCTTCGTATGAAGTATTCATTAGGTAATTAACCCCCAATCAAAGATTGGAACAAGTGGGAATAATATAACTTGCTCAACCAGGAGACTTACAGTGGGAGATGCCCACTTTGGGGACTTATGAAATAGGAAACGATGCCCTGGGTTTGGGAACAATGACCTTGGAAGAAATTAAGTATGTAAATAGAAATAATATGAGGGGAAAAATTGAGAAATTAGAAGTCATGAACCAATGAAATTATTTATGTATCCAAGGGAGTATAATGGGTATTCCTTCTGGAAACTCGGGCCATGTTCCTTCTGAAACATTAACGCCCATAATAATAGTAGATCGGATTACTAGGCACCAGCCGTACATAATCCTAACCACACTCTGCTACGATGTATCTGACTTAGGTCGCCCCCAGAGGTGCAATGGGACCTAAATCGGCCCTCATAGAGAGAGGGGGGTGTGACAGTACCATAAGAGATACAATTCGTACTAATAGCATATGTGCTATGTTCGGAGAAGATGATTGTCCGGTTCTCGGATCCTCATCTATCGCCAACCACAGCATTTCAAGAACTTGGGAATGACGCCAGCGTGGGAGCGACGGACGCGCATTCTCTTGGATCTCACGGGAACTGTCACAGCTTATTTGTTTCTTGAAACTAATGACCCTCTTAATTGGTTCTCAAACTCCCAGGCTCGGCTACCATTAGCCAACCCTTCCTATCAGTTACTTGAGTATAATTTCAATCAATCATCCCGATAGTCGATTATTTGTTGAAATTGAAAATCAGACGTAATTACGAGTATATACCTACTGCAATGCCATGGTAGTAATATTAATTTATTCGCAGGTTGGTATCAAAACATTCTTTTTCATAGGTAAATTAAGGAAAGTAAAAGGAACTTTACTTCTTTATGACTAAACATACATATGTAGTGTTTTATTTAAACATAAGGTGGAGACATATATTAAAATCTGTGATACATATTTGTGTACACAAAACATACAAATTGTCTGTTTACACTGAATACCTATATTAAATTATTGAAGAGACGCGCATACAATTTCACTATTATCACACTAAATTTTAATCGTCTTCTTACTTTTACCAAAATTGTAAGCTACTGATGTTCACATCATATATTTATCAAAATATTGATTTCGATCGTCATAAATCATTTCCACAGAGCTCTCTTAATCTCTAATTATTAAGTTAGTACATAAAAATATTATATAGTAAAATAGCGGGATGGGATATTTGTACACTGAAATTTTACATTCGATGATACTATAGGGAGACAGTCTACCTTCGCTAGTTCCAAATTCCCAAATATTCAGAAAACATATAAATCAGAAATAACGAGAGAAGAAGATTCATCCCTTAATCGTCAAGCTAAGCACATTTTTATTCGAAGTGACCGTTGGAATGGAAAATGTTTAGTTACAAGAAAACAAATCGAAGAACATCCTAATTATCTACCTAGTCACTAAATCGATTATCTTTGGACAACCAAGAGTTTCGATAATCCGTGCATTTTTTGCATGACATAAATCTTTTAAAAAAATCTAAAAATACTCGGTAAGATAATTTATTTACAGGCCCTTCGCTAATAAGAACGAATTTAACTTATTTTCATTATTTCCTACATCTAGTGACTAATCATGCTAATGAAAGACATGTAATTGGGTAGTGGTAGAAGAGATTTATATTTACATATAGGTATATATATACTTTTTTTTCATTTTCAAGTTTTTGTATGTTACAAAATAAATCTATATAGGCAAATATTATATTTTTCTTAGTTACAACCTATAACTGTTATTAATAATGGGAAAAAACTACAAGGTAACGAGTCATTTTGTGAAAGCATTTTGTGCCTTAGCTCCTTCAGAAAATAGTGGGCGATGTTTAAAATCCCCTTTTTAAAATAAAACTTCCAAAACTGTGATTAAGAGTACGCAGGTACCTCAGCAATTGGCAACACACTCTGGAGAAACAACTAGCATTTTGATTTCAAGTAAATCCCTGATATTTGCTTGAAGCAGTTCGTAAACTAAAGGAATCACAGACAATTGATTTATGAAATCGGTAGTGGATTTCGATTCACACCCGGGAAAGGGGTACAGGTTGAGGTTTGTGAGGAGGAGTGAAAAGTCGCTTCCAGGCTCTACAGGTTTTCCCTGACCATACCCACATTCCTGAAGCTATTCCGACCACAAGTGATAGAAACACTCTGAGGAGGGCTACTTCCACGTTACTTGAATAAGCAGTTGATGAAGTTTCTTCATTAGAGACGACGGTAACTGCAGCATTATCTTCTGGATTATGAAAAACCTCGTACAGAGTGCAGAACAGAGCACCAAGGGCAGGGAATACGTATAATGCTGTGAACACAGCAAGGCGCGTCATGAGGCGCTCCAGTTTCGCAGCACTGCCTCCTGATTTTAGGATTTCTGACCTAACCGTGACCAGGGCCATAGCACTCATAACACCCACTACAACACCAACTAGAAGGAGTACGCCATGAGGCACTGCCACAAGCCAAATCGTGGATTCATTAGACACTTTACAGAGACCAGTAAGCTCATCACCAACGACTTTGTGGAGAGCTAGAGCTAGAAGGCCCGAAACGGCAGGCCCAGCCCATGCTGTCATGTGGAAATAGGTTGCTAAACCGTAAAGGGCTTCACTACTCCATTTCTTGGCGGCTGAAAGGTACCAGGATGTGGCTAGAATCACCCACCAGACACATCCAGACAATCCACAGTAGTAAAGAACAAGGAAAGCGACTGTGCATGACGCACTTTCAAGACCGTCTGTGGCAATGTATGATTCGTATTCTTCAGACCCTGGAACACAGGCTATAGACGGTCCTATTGCACCTCTAACGATGTACACAGCAGACATGGCGTTGTAACAGAGTGCCAGAAAAACGATTGGTCTTTCTGGATATCTGAAACGCCTGGGATCGACCCAAAATGTCAGCAGCGTGAACAAGGTAGAAACAAAGCACATCCATGCCCACCCTGTGTTCCAGCGTTCAGTAAATCTTTTCTCTTCGTTGCTAAAGTTAACGTCCTTGTCACAGATTGGGCTACATTCGGGTTCGTGGTTCCTCGTCTGAGTCATATTGTGCAGGCAATGATTACTCGAATCTCTCCCACCTGACCGTCGATCTGATGTTGGGAATTGCATGCATAGGCCGTTTTTCTCCCCAACTGGAAACTTTGAACAGTTGAACTGCGCTGGCCATGAGAAGTGAAAGCTCTCCATTACTGGTTGACAGTCCGATTGTACTTCTTCGCAGAGGCTTCGACACGATGGTATTGCTCCTACGACATGTTCTGAACAAAAGGGAATGAACACGGAGCACAAGAAGAATCTCAAATGTGTAGAGCAGTTGTAATGGACCAGGGGCATGAAGTTCTGTAACTGCAACAAAGAGAAACCACAAAACAAATTAGTTGTGCCATGTGTTGAGAAATTAAGAATGTGATATTTTCAATCAAGATAAATTATTGGAATCTAATAGTGGTTGGGATAAGAGACATAATTAGAAAGGGTTGGTTTGGTTAACTAGCGTAAGTTTTTTGATACTTATCCCGTATCTAGAGAAATTAGATTCATTTGTATACTAGATATTCGACAATTCCAAATTCACCCCAATTACTACAAATAATTCATGAATTGTGAACTATTTTTTTCATGTTTCCAGGTGACACAATTTCATTTCCCTTATGCCTTCACCAACAACTCCCTGAATTAATTTGACTCGCTTGAGAACAAAGACGCCCAATTTTTCATACATTTCATTGGGTCACTGGTTGGAAAAATTTAGTTGTAGTAAGAAGCGTGTATTTTGTTTGGTGAGTGGACCTTGTGCCTTTTGAAGTTATATTCCCTGCGCTTATTCTGTTTCAGCCCTTATTCCATCAGAACAATATTTTTATACCCGAAGGTCCGTGAATTGACAAAAGTACAAATAAAATAGTCTGTCAAGATGGGTGTGTTTAATACCTACTCCACGATTTGGCGGTCATCCCATCAGAACAATATATTTATACCCGAAGGTCCGTGAATTGACAAAAGTACAAATAAAATAGTCTGTCAAGATGGGTGTGTTTAATACCTACTCCACGATTTGGCGGTCATCCCATCAAATTTGAGTAACTTTGGACCTTTAAATAGTGAGAAATCAGTGATACAGCAAAATCACAATTCGTCAGACGGTGGTGAAATTTATAGGTGATTTTCTAAGGTTTCTTTACCGCCCCGCCTTTGCGGTGACATAACTGGTCAACAATACTCATTTAAATTAATTTCGATTGCTTTATTTTCAATGTATTTGAATAACCTGGGAAAAAACAGATTCGTGGACGAGCTGCCGAAGATCATGACGACTCGTCCTCAGGCTTGTTGTCACAGAACTGGTTTAATGTTTCAAAAAGTTGTCTGTGACAAAAACTTCTTTCAAGTTTGCGCAAGAACAGTGGCCTTTGTTGAACCAATAATGAAATACATCTTCTAAGGCTAACCCCACACAATAACTAGTAGTTTCGACCAAAATAGGGAAAAAGTTTAGCATTCCTACTGTTTGAAAAGCATTGAAATGTTAAAAGCAAATACCACGTTTTATAGGTAATGGACATATTGATTTCGGAAGATACAAAAATTAATGTTGATATACACCTATATATATGAACATAGGTATACATATATTTGAAGTAAGTGAATCTACAGCTGACTATTTCGTGGTGTGAGAATTCTACTTTACCGGTAATATTTCATATAATATGATACTTGTAGATAACTTTAAAAAATTAATCCTGAACAAACTTATATATATTATAAATAACTTATAACTCAATAATATATATAACTACTTAACTTGTATATAACATAACTTATAAATCAATTTACCTGAATAAAATATTTATCTATCAACAAATAATAATAAAAAGGAACAACTATATCTTATATTTATCCTCCAATCAGGTAACTCCCCCTCCGGGGATATGTTCACAATATCTTACTATTCATCTCGGTTGCCTAGTAACCCAGAGATCCGACGGAGAAAAGTACAATCTGGTCGAGTAATGATAAAAGTTCCTAGTACCTATGTCAAAAGAGTGGACATATCGATTTTGGAAGATACAAAAATTAATGTTTATATATATATATATATGAACATAGGTATATAATAATAATCTGTTTCATTTGTAAAGTGCTGAAAGGCAGTACAAAATTCAGGAGTAATACAAAAATATAGGAATAATACGAAAATAACGACTAAAACAAGAATGAAATAAATAGATAAAATAGATTAAACTATGACTAGGGACCAATTTTCAACCACTTCACACGCTGTTACTCGTCCAGAAAATGAAGTTCAGCTTGTAGAAGCGAGATTAATGGCGGCAACGAGTTGAACAGTCTTGCACCAGCAAGACGGGTAAAGGCGGGCATAAATTGTTTTTACTTTTTAGTGCTACACTCGTGGAAGTGAAAAGTACTTGCGAAGATTGAAACGTCTGGCTTTACGTACTTGAGGACTGTCAACACGTACATACTTGGTACAGTCAGGATTCGAAACCGGGCGAAAGATCCCCTGCAGGATTCACTCCAAGTGAGAACACACATTAGCCTGAAAATCTCTACAGCGTGGCTCGAGTTGCCCCATAGTATCAATCCATATGCAACTCTGCTGGCAAAGTAAGCGAAATAAACTGCTCTCAAGACGTCCCTCGAAATAACCTTGGACAGTCGTCGAATCATGTAAACGACGGAGGCCAGCGTAGGAACCAAGGATTCCTCGTGACATTTTGAAGATAAACTATTATTGATCAGGAGACCAAGAAAATTAACCGATTGATGTATATACAGGGTGCGGCAGTGAGGACGGACGGTTTTTAAAAAATCATAAAATAGTTAATTTTCACTCAAAAACAAATTTATTGATGCAATCAGGTCGCAAGGAAATAGCATTTGAGACAGTCAAGTGTGAAAAATCACATCAGGCATGTGGTGGCCGAAATTGTTTATGCAGTGCTGGAGGTGTTTTGGGCGTTATCTCCAACATACTCTCTCAACTTGGGCGACTGGCTTCCACGCGAATTGCGTCCTTCAATTCGTCCAGAGTTTGGGGCTTGTTCTCGTATACTCTAAGCCTTGAGGTGTCCCCATTAGAAAAAATCGCATATGGATAAATCTGGGGACCGAGGAGGCCAATGAACATCGCTAAACCTGGAAATAAGATGACCAGGGAAGAGAGGGCGAATATCGTCCATTGATGCTCTGGCTGTGTGGGCGGTCGCCCCATCCTGCTGGAACCACACACGTCGGGTTGGAAAACGTCGCCGTCACAATTCAGGGAAAAAGAAGTTGGTGATCATTACGACGTAGGGTTATGTTGGAGAGAGTCTACACGAACTTCCAAGAACGCCTCCAGCACTGCATCAACAATTTCGGCCACCACATGCCTGATGTGATTTTTCACCCTTGACTTTCTCGAATGCTATTTCCTTGCGAACCTGATTGCATCAATAAATTTGTTTTTGAGTAAAAATTAACTATTTTATGATTTTTTTAAAACCATCCGTCCTCACTGCCGCACCCTGTATATTTGAAGTGAATGAATTTACAGCTGTTTTTATTCGTGGTGTGAAAGTTTTACTTTATTGACATTATTTCATGTTTCACTCGTAGATAACTTTCAACTTGGTTGCCTAGTAACCCAGAGGTCTGACGGAGGAAAGTACAATCCGTTCGAGTTGTGAGAAAAGTACCTGTTAAATCCCCGCATATACGTACTATTTTCTATAGAATGGGGATTGATCGGATTGATGATCCCCGATCATTTTTCCGTACACTGTGGTAAAATAGATCAGAATGCTGTGTATGATTTGGTGGTCTGGATGCTCGCAAGCTCGCATCTAAAAAATACATTACATTAAGTAATCAATCCCTTAGTAAAAATTCAGGTTTGTTGGACATGTAGTTCAGAATGATGTGTGTAGTTTGGTGGTGCTCACAAGCTCGCATCTCAAAAATACGTAACATCAAGTAGTCTATCAATCCGTTTAGTAAAAATTCAGGTTAGTTGGACATGTAGGTCAGAATGATGTGTGTAGTTTGGTGGTGCTCGCAATAACTTTCAACTTGGTTGCCTAGTAACCCTGAGGTCCGACGGAGGAAAGTACAATCTGGTCGAGTTGTGATAAAAGTGCCTATGGGCACTTTTATCACAAAACTATATGTAGGTGCGTATAGGTTAGGTTTTTAGTAAAAATTCAGGTTAGTTGGACATGTAGGTCAGAATGATGTGTGTAGTTTGGTGGGTGCTCGCAAGCTCGCATCTCAAAAATACGTAACATTAAGTAATCAATCAATCCCTTAGTAAAAATACAGATTAGTTGGATACTTTATTGACATTATTTCATGTTTCACTCGTAGATAACTTTCAACTTGGTTGCCTAGTAACCCAGAGGTCTGACGGAGGAAAGTACAATCCGTTCGAGTTGTGAGAAAAGTACCTATGGGCACTTTTCTGTTAAATCCCCGCATATACAAACTATTTTCTATAGAATGGGGATTGATGATCCCCATTCATTTTTACGTCCACTGTGGTAAAATAGATCAAAATGCTGTGTTTCATTTTGTGGTATGGATGCTCGCAAGCTCGTTTCTAAAAAATACATTACATCAAGTAATCAATCCATTAGTAAAAATTCAGGTTAGTTGGCCATGTATGTGTAGGTCAGAATGATGTGTGTAGTTAGGTGGTGCTCGCAAGCTCGCATCTCAAAAATACGTAACATCAAGTAGTCTATCAATCCGTTTAGTAAAAATTCAGGTTAGTTGGACATGTAGGTCAGAATGATGTGTGTAGTTTGGTGGTGCTCGCAAGCTCGCATCTCAAAAATACGTAACATTAAGTAATCAATCAATCCCTTAGTAAAAATACAGATTAGTTGGATACTTTATAGGCATTATTTCATGTTTCACTCGGAGATAACTTTCAACTTGGTTGCCTAGTAACCCTGAGGTCCGACGGAGGAAAGTACAATCTGATCGAGTTGTGATAAAAGTACCTACGGGCACTTTTCTGCTAAATCCCCGCATTTACAAACTATTTTCTATAGAATGGGGATTGATGATTCCCAATAATTTGTATGTCCACTGTGTTAAAATAGATCAAAATGCTGTGTTTCATTTTGTGGTATGGATGCTCGCAAGCTCGTTTCTAAAAAATACATTACATCAAGTAATCAATCCATTAGTAAAAATTCAGGTTAGTTGGCCATGTATGTGTAGGTCAGAATGATGTGTGTAGTTAGGTGGTGCTCGCAAGCTCGCATCTCGAAAATGCGTAACATCAAGTACTTAGTCTATCAATCCGTTTAGTAAAAATTCAGGTTAGTTGGACATGTAGGTCAGAATGATGTGTGTAGTTTGGTGGTGCTTTCAAGCTCGCATCTCTAAAATACGTGACATCAAGTAGTCTATCAATCCGTTTAGTGAAAATTCAGGTTAGTTGGACATGTTGGTCAGAAAGATGAGTGTAGTTTGGTGGTGCTCGCATCTCAAAAATACGTAACATCAAGTAATCAATCAATCGCTTAGTAAAAATACAGATTAGTTGGATACTTTATTGACATTATTTCATGTTTCACTCGTAGATAACTTTCAACTTGGTTGCCTAGTAACCCAGAGGTCTGACGGAGGAAAGTACAATCCGTTCGAGTTGTGAGAAAAGTACCTATGGGCACTTTTCTGTTAAATCCCCGCATATACGTACTATTTTCTATAGAATGGGGATTGATCGGATTGATGATCCTAATCATTTTTACGTCCACTGTGGTAAAATAGATCAGAATGCTGTGTATAGTTTGGTGGTCTGGATGCTCGCAAGCTCGCATCTAAAAAATACATTACATTAAGTAATCAATCCCTTAGTAAAAATTCATATTTGTTGGACATGTAGTTCAGAATGATGTGTGTAGTTTGGTGGTGCTCACAAGCTCGCATCTCAAAAATACATAACATCAAGTAGTCAATCAATCCCTTAGTAAAAATACAGATTAGTTGGATACTTTATTGGCATTATTTCATGTTTCACTCGTAGATAACTTTCAACTTGGTTGCCTAGTAACCCTGGGGTCTGCCGGAGAAAATTACAATCCGGTCGAGTTGTGATAAAAGTACCTATGGGCAATTTTCTGTTATATCCCCGCATTTACGTACTATTTTCTATAGAATAGGGATTGATGTTCCCCAATCATTTTTACGTCCACTGTGGTAAAATAGATCAAAATGCTGTGTTTCATTTTGTGGTATTGATGCTCGCAAGCTCGTTTCTAAAAAATACATTACATCAAGTAGTCCATCAATCCGTTTAGTAAAAATTCAGGTTAGTTGGACAAGTAGGTCAGAATGATGTGTGTAGTTTGGTGGTGCTTCCAAACTCGCATCTCAAAAATACGTAACATCAAGTAATCAATCAATCCCTTAGTAAAAACACAGATTAGTTGGATACTTTATTCGCATTATTTCATGTTTCACTCGGAGATAACTTTCAACTTGGTTGCCTAGTAACCCTGAGGTCCGACGGAGGAAAGTACAATCTGGTCGAGTTGTGATAAAAGTACCTATGGGTACTTTTCTGTTATATCCCCGCATTTACGTAGGTACTATTTTCTATAGAATGGGGATTGATCGGATTGATGATCATCAATCATTATTACGTCCACTGTGGTAAAATAGATCAGAATGCTGTGTATAATTTGGTGGTCTGGATGCTCGCAAGCTCGCATCTAAAAAATAAATTACATCAAGAGTAATCAATCCCTTAGTAAAAATTCAGGTTAGTTGGACATGTAGGTCAGAATGATGTGTATAGTGTGGTGGTCCGGATGCTCGCAAGCTCGCATCTCAAAAATACACAACATCAAATAGTCAATCAATCCCTTAGTAAAAATACAGATTAGTTGGCATACTTTATTGGCATTATTTCATGTTTCACTCGTAGATAACTTTCAACTTGGTTGCCTAGTAACCCTGGGGTCTGCCGGAGAAAATTACAATCCGGTCGAGTAGGAACCTACCTGTAGTAATAAAGACCGTGAGAGCGGAGGGACTGCAGCACCTTCCCGTGAAGTTTCAAACGCTCTTCGCCGCGTGGACTAATAGCTCCCGTGCAACTCCATGATTTTTTTTTTTCCGTGCTTTTTTCTACATTCGGGTCGCATTGGTGGAAGGAAGACCCCCCCCCCCCCCCCCCTCCTTCTCTAAGTCACGCCTGACCGCATCAGGGACCCAACAAAAAATTTCTGGAGACCCCGACACAAAAAATTCTTCCTTTCGGAAACTTATACGGGCTTATAAGAGGTGACGAAAATGGTTTCCTTTAGTGGGATATAAGGGGCTTATCACTTTCGAATCCCACATATTAATCCACATTGGACGGTCGTCCTCTGAAGTCTCCACCACCCTTCTCCTCCCCATTGAGGTTGATCCTGTTTTCTGATTGAATGAACCCTTGGTCGAAGGAAGGTCGTCATTCCTTGTTCGTCGTTGGGCTTCAGGTAAGGCAGGGAATCTGGCCGTTGGTCAGTGGATCCAATAAAAATTATAAAACGCTGTCATGCAGCATGATCGTATGAGCGAATTTTTGGAAATTATCGTGTTCTATAATGTCAAATTGTTTTGAAGTTTGAGCTTTTTGGTTGCAAAGAAATTGTTGTTATTTTCTGACAAAAAACGTATAATAATCGTATAAATAAATAGTAATCTGCTATTCAATTTTTTTTTTTTTTTTAATTTCTAGTTTTTTTTGCTCTTTTTTTGATTTTATATCAAAATTGCATGAAATTTAAGTACATTTTTCAGCATAACTCTGTACGTAATTTTTTTAATGTTCTATTTTATATTAACTAAACTTTATTTGAGCAATGTTCTGCTTAGTTATATAATTGTTAACTATTAATTTTATGACAAAAAACGTATAATAATCGTATAACTAGATAATAATCTGCTATTCAAACAAAGATTTTGGATTTCTAGTTTTTTTGCTCTTTTTTTCGATTTTTTAGCAAAATTGCATGAAATTCAAGTACATTTTTCAGCACGACTCAGTACATAAATTTTTGAATGTTCTAATTTATGTTTACTAAACTTTATTCGAGCAATGTTCTGCTAAAATAATATAAATTCAACAGTTTTTAGCTATTTTAAGTGATTTTTTTTTAAATTATGTAGGAGCCATTGCAATTGTTTCATTTTGTACGAACATTCGCTAAAAGTTTCATTCATATAGCATGATCTTATGGGCGTAAATTTCGTAAATTATCGTATTATATTTATGTTGAATTGTTTGGAAATGTGAGCACTTTCAGTGTTAAAAAAAATTAATTTTTAGTTTTTTTTTTCGTTTTTAAATTTTTTATAATAAAGTTTTGAATCGAACAAAATGAAAATCACAAAAATCGGTTGAGAATTCTAGCCTAGGAATCGACAAAATTTGTCGAAAAAACGTGTTTTTTTACCCCCTCCATTCCCCCTTTTCCATCTTAAAACTCAAAATTTCCTAGGTTTGTTGCACAATTAAACTGAAATTGGGATCGACCAAAGAAAAAATCTCGAGAATCAGTTGAGAATTGTGGCCTTTGCAGCGTCGACAAAATTTGTGTCACACAGACAGAGACATACACCTGTGGTTTTTTTTTTTACAGATTCGGTCTTGGAATGGTCTGAAACGGCTTTGTATGCAACCCCCCCCCCCCCCCCCCCCCCCCCCCTCTGGATCAATTCCAATAGGTCTTCCCTCTATTGACGAAGCTCAGCTTCAGAGAGACGTCCTAAAAATGACTACTGTACCATGTGACAAGAAACGTGAAAGGGTAACTACATCTACTTCATGCTGCCCGCGTTTTTCACTCTTTACAGCCAAGAGTGCCGCTAGTGGCATCTGGTTCGACTTCCCTTATTTGGCAGCCCAGAGGACCATATCAAGTGCTCCTTCGACCCCCTAACGCCGAGGAAGTAATGGCCAAACGCTCGGCCAGTATAAAAGCGTCTTTTTTTTACTCGAAGTCCAGCCTCGAGGCGAAGGGAGCAATTACATTTTTAAAACGGCCCGAAAGGAACTTCGGGAACGGTCCCAACTGTCGCAAAAACGGAGACAATTTCTTTTTTATAGGAAAAATCTCCAAAAGAGTTTTTGGCCGTTCTCCTTTTTTCCGGAGGAACTTTTTAATAAGTTTCTGCCGACTTTTATAAAATGGGACAGTTCGTCAAAGGTATTCGGAATTTGTTGATGGGGCGCAAACCCACTGGCGTACGTGAAGGCACTGCGTAATGCGTGCGGAGTTTGTTCTTTGGGTTTCTTCCTTCTTTTTTTCCTCGAAAGGGGAGAGAGGTTTCTCTGAGGTGCTTTTTTCTTTATTCTGTAAAAGGAAAGAATGAACAGCAACTTGTGCTGACATCCGCTGGAGGCGAGCTTTGTAACACGCATCGACATCGAGTCCAACTGTTTCTCAGGAAACACCAGCTGAAATCTCGTATTGAATGATTCAATTATTATGACACCGCCTAGAGGGGATAATAATGCTAACGATTTCCGCCAAGAAAAATAAATATGATTGGTCGATGGTAATAGAAAGAAAATTTTAAAACTAAGCTAATTTAATTACTAATTATACTTTGTTGTTGGTTTGTGACTCGGTCGATGTTAAATTTTATTTGGGTTGAATGACCACACCAGTCTTGGAAGTTTTGGCTTTATTTTTTCGGTTAAAATATTTCGGCGCCATGATGGCCGCCCTCATCAGACATAGTATAACACCTAGTACCTAGTAGTAGTAATAAAGATACAATTGGCATCACATTTTTTTATTTATAGGAAATAATATCATCAACATTTAACTAATCTATTTTAGAGAAAACATAATCAGGAGTGTAATATAAAGTTATGTATGTGTGGTAGATACTTCCAAGACTGGTGTGGTCATTAAACCCAAATAAAATGACTAATTATTACCCTCTTAGCTAACTTTCTAAAATGGAAAAACCATTTCTTGCTAGGAAAATACAACTGTCCAGTGTTTTTGCTTCTACAAAAACCATTTATTTCTAGTTGGAAAGCCCTCTACTTATCACATAATATTCCGCACCGGAAATTCTCAGAGTAATATTCTCACGCTCTAAGTTCGAAATTTAGCAGACTGGGAAAAAATGGTTATGTACGGAATCAGCCTGATCTGCCGAGTGAACTTCGAGGCTTACGCGTGTTTTTTCTTTCTTTCATTTTAGCGTTGGGCTTGAAGACAGCATTCGTGAAGTCAGGAGTGATGGAACACCCAACCCCAAAAACGGATTGCTGAGATTAGTTTATAGTTAGTATTTGCGAGTATTTCGTGTTACATAGGTAAATTATTATAATAAAATGTTTCGGGTTTCTCGAGGGTTGGTCAATGAAAAGTCTATATTCTAGGCCGACGTTTCGAAATATTCATATTTCATCTTCAGGGCTTGGAAAACTATTTGTACGCTTATTTCATATCCTCTTCATAGAGCTTTAGTAGGAAGCTATCTACTTAAACAACATCTTTGGGTATACCTACTGAGAAAACTGAGAACAAAACTTTAATGTATACTGAGAAAACATTGTTTTAGTTATATTGAACAGAGACTAAAATTGAAGTTATAAGAGGTATGTAACAGCAACGTGGACGAAAATACTATCACATTTTTTCGAAAATGTACGAAACATTTTACATTTGACTCAGTGTTCGAGATAACCCAGCCTAATTATTATTATTTATCTTGTAAGTACAGATTTCCATAATAATTTATCTTAGGTCATACTATGGTAGGCGTTGTGGTGAATTGGTGCCAGATGCTGAACAGGTAGATTTCCGTTATGCTGCCTTGATCTTTTAAGCGCAACAACTTCTTTCATCGCGATGACAGACGTCTTGTATTAATCATCAAAGAGGAGCCGAGACGCAACGAGCGAGTCGTCAAACGCCGTCTATGCCGTTAATTAGGCAAGTATATTTAGATCTAACTTCAAAGCTCTACTCATCGTCAGCAAGTCAAGGCTATCTAATGATAACTAGTAGCCTCGTTAAACTGGAAGAAGAAACACCTGAATCCCCGGTTTGTACTCTAAAAATGACATCCACCTCTTAAATTGTTTTTTCCGGAATACCTTTTATAAGGCCTTCTAAATAAGTTTCTGATGAATAGGTATATCTTGGACGAGATTTTTCGAACATAATTATACATACTGAACATAAATACTGACGTGCTTTCTGAGCTTAATCACGAAAATAGCCTTTTTGACTCCTTCGATTTCCATAGCATCTCGCGAAGAGCTCCGATATCATTTGCACAAACCTTAAGCGTGTTTCTTGAAGATTTCACGGAAACGTCATACGGCAACAAACGCAGTACCTAAGCTACCACAAAGCTGACAAAACCACTCTCATTGAGGTTTTATAAAGCCATTTCAATAAAATTGATAGAGGTTAGTTAATACAAACGTTATCTATTTCCGCGAAATAGAAAATTACACTGCTATATCGATTTCAACGGTTATATTATCATCGGTAACAAACATATTTCTTTGTTATTAGATGTTTTTAAATTTTAAAAAGATAATCTTGTTATTTATTTTTTTTTTTAACTCGGTTTAAAATCAATGAATATTTGCTGTTACTGTTAACGCAAAATTCTATCATCGAGAGGTTGCAAAGTAGGTTTGAAAACTAAAAATAGTCTTAAAGCATTACCAGGATCCGTAAAGGACAAAATCAATGTTCAGGATAAAAGTGGGGTTTATAAACTAAAATGTTCTTGTGGGTACGAATATTGCTGTCAAACTGGTAGGAAATTCAGGGAACGAATAGACGAGCATCAGGAGGATTTCAAGGAAAATAAGAGTAAGTCTATATTTGTGAAACATCTTAAGGCATTCAATCATAGTTACGAGTACAATTTTGATTTGATAGATAGACAGTTTTTAGAATTTCTTCATTTTTTTCCAAAGAGAGGTATGTTGAATGTACTAAACTTGAAAAATTCGAAATTATTAAAAGTGACAGATATGGTAAATGTTCAAATGAGGATAACCCTCAATATATTTCACCGCTGATAAGTCCATTTCTGTAAAGCATTGAATTATCCCTTCAAACTGTTGAAACCAGTAAAGGCCGTATCACACTTGCATTTTTTCGCATTTTTTCTGCGTTTTAAACGCTGAAATGTGAAGAAGGCAAACTGCGTTTTTTCAAGTTCAGTAGTGAATGTTGAAGAGGAATAACTGCAAAAACAGCGCATTCTGGCGAAATGCGTTTTTATTAAATCTGTCAGGTTAGGGCTCCTAGGGGTTTTTCATTGAATTGTAACCTCCCCAAGGGTTATGTTTAGCATTTTTCTTGCGTCAAGGTAAAAATTAGAACGTGTTCTAATTTTCCCAAGTGAGTTTAAAAACGCTCCGCCAGGATGCGCAATGGTCGAAAAAGCTGACCTTGGAAAAACGCATTTCTTCTTCTTCACGTTTTTGCGTTAAAAACGCAGAAAAAATGCGGAAAAAATGCTAGTGTGATACGGCCTTAATTCTTCCCCTCCTTTCACGTCATCTGATTAGCTATAACCCCCTTCACCTTGCTTGAACTTGATTAGTTGTAACTCCTGCCCCCTTTCCTTTCTCTTGACCAATGGGATTCAATCTCCCTTCACCTGTGAGTATTAAAGCTGTGTCCTTTCTAATGTGTCTTCAGTTTTTGTTTATTACTGATGATGGCCTAACCGTCGAAATCGATTTAACATTGTAACTCGTTATTTTTCGTGGAAATAGACGTTTTTTCACTAACTTCCGTTTTGTTACTGTTAATTTGCTCTTGTTAGGTACTTGTTGTTACCTAATTATTGTTTCTTACTGATGAGGACCTAACCTTAAAAATTGGTTTGAGTGCAACCCTCTACTTGTATCACATTTTGTATTTGTATTACATTTGTATCACCTACATATTATCTCCACTATTCCCTACGATACAGGCGACTTATCTTAAGAAACTGCAACAGACACATTACGTCTTCCCATCCGTTCTATTACATCGTTACTCCATGTGAAAGAAAAAGTGAACTGTATTGTTAGTAAAATACGTAGTGAATCTAGGTAGTTCCTAAATGGAAAATAAGTTCCCGCTGTTAGAAACAATGACGTTGTTAGTAACACTTTAGGCAGATCTTTATCTTTCACGGGAATAGTTATTAACCATCAGGTCCTGGCGGCTGGCACTGTACAAGCCGAAATGAAAGTGAGTTGTGAGGAAAAGTTGGGTAACTTTGGTGGAAGTCTGGGAAAGTCGATCTCGAAATCACTTTCTTTCAATGAATAGAGATAACCATTTCGCATTTACAATAACTGGATAGAAGTTGGCAGGACTGATTTGATAAAGTTGATAAGTTTCGAACTAAATATAGTTATTACCAATTTCAAGAAAACAATAAAAAATAACAATATCGCTCATTAAAGTTCAAGTTTAATACATAAGTACATGTTGGGAAGATAGTAAGTTTGATGCCTCGCATGAGTTTCCTAATGGTCTAATTTTATTTGGTCTAATAGAAACAAGTGGCAGTCATATACGACTTTTGTCAATGAAGTGGATTGGCCCCTTTTGTTGAAAAACACATCAACTCCAGTTTATAATTTTAAAATTATTTTTGAAATTCTGAACTTTGAGAAAAATTGTTTCAACGAAAGGAGCTAACGTACTCCAATAACGAAATTTCTATTATTGCCACTGGTTCCTTTTGACATGGATATGTCTTTGCTTTGGGGGGTCAACCAAAAATTTCCGTCACGCAAAATTTGTGTCACAATTTCAGTGTTTTTCACGTACAACCCAGCCGTTGCTAGGGGAATGGAACTTCCGCAGTTTTCATCACACAGAAATCGTTCGCCACTCGTTGGAAAGCGCTTGATTTATGTGATAAATGTTCACATCTCAAGCTACCAATTTCCCCCTCCTTACGTACCTGGCTACATTCCTAAACTAAGTTGATTGGACTATAAACAATTTTAACAAGCCGGTTACAATATTCTTAACGTTAAGCAATAGCATCATTTACTCCACTCCATAGGAAACATTTTCATCCCCTGACAATAGTCGACTGTTAACAACAACTCACTGCGTCTGTATTGGAGAAATAACTTTAATTTATATTATAGTATGCTTTTTGTGCCTCCAAGAATGATAAAATAAATTCTTTATCCTACATTTCGTTGCCTACAGTCCACAGTTAAAGGATTTGTTTACAACTCTCGAGGACGACCGTTATGAAATCCCCAATCGAAGACATATCCATGTAACATGGTATCTGCTTGTAAAGCATCGTTTACGAGTTTCGGTTTATAATAAGGTTTTGCTTAATACTGCTTATTTGATAGGTTCCTCATAAGAGGTACCTTCATTAGTTTGTCTGGAAATGAACTCGACGAAAGACACATAGAATTGACATTTTATTAAGGGGTAGAGAGATGGAAAGCCGATGAGAATCGTGCAGGGTGGAACCCTAGTCGTTGTGGGGATATTTCAAGGCGCATCATGCAACTTGAACACTTGTGACTGCAGCCGGTCACGTTTTTCATTATTGAAAGAGAGAAAATCGTCTTATTTCACCTTTATTTCACAATATAAAACCCGGGGGACGGCCGTTTTCGCTAAGAGTAAAAAGGACATAATAAAAAGCTTCTTTGAAGTGCCTCATCTCGGAAAGGGGGAAAGAGCCGTATGTGAGTTGGAACGAGAGAAACAGAAAAGAGCGAGGGAGAAGATGAGATGGAAAAGAATGAAAAATAGGATAAAAACTCCGGGGTTTCTTCAACATCATCGTCTGGGTGGAGGTTGAAAGGGAGCGGAATTCCGAGTGGGACGTCGCAAACAATGCAGTTTCCAGAGACGGTGCCCGCGCCCGTCCTTTCCGTGCGCTGCCCTATCGAGATCATCCCGAGCCTCCTGCATCCCTTGCAAGGATGATCGGCAAAAGGAGGATCATCACTCACTGTCTCCCAGAGGAGGATCGTCTGACGTGACTCGACTACCGCGGATGCCCTCTTCCCAGTTTCTTTAGGCGTTTTCGCCCTTCTTTCCAAGTTCGTGGGCAACTTAACTCTACCTACCTACTTTAAGAAGGGCAGGTTGGTATTGGACAATTCCACCGTCCACTGGCTTCCATCCATTCTTTGAGTCAAAGAGCTTATAAGCTCACAGTCAAAGCTCTTTGCTTTGAGTATTAATAAGATAGAGGGCTATTAGTGATGTTTCCGGCAGTCAAACCATACGTGCCACTACTGTCGTTTGGTCTTTGAATTGACCAGGGGCAAAATAGCCTATCACTGATCAGCTGATGTAAGATGTGATGTTGAGTTTATTGAATGAATGGGGATTGTATACCTAGGACATATTTCTTATTTAAGAATTACACCCTAATTGTGCACCGTACATGTACACCGTTAATATTTCATATTTTTTACACCGTGGAAATGAGTGTTGAAATGATGCCAGTACATTCTAGTGGATGTTCGATGAAGGTGGATCAGCTGTTCTTGTGTATCAAAAAAAAAAAAAAAAAGGAGGTACCATGATTTGGGCATGGGGACCAAAGTATGTACGTACTAACATCTAGACAGTTATGTCTACATACGTAAATTAATACTAAAATGTAACAATAATAAGTAATATCAAACAAAACTTAAATGACAATAAACTGCTTTGCCATTTGAATTTGAAAAAAACGTAGCGGGTTGGGTCAATTGCAAAGCCAACTCGACTGTAGTGGCATCTATGCCTTGATAGGGAAACAGCGTTCAATTCAGAGCAATAGCCCTCCATCTTATTAATACTCAGAGTTGGTATTGGACAATTCCACCGTCCACTGGCTTCCATCCACGTGATCTGCTTGTCAGCAGCCAGTGAATGATCAACCGTTCGAAGGAAATGTTCATTAGAGATGTTACCCCCACAACCTTTCACGTCACAAAAAAATCATAAATACAGGGTGTCCCAAAAGTAACCCCACCCCCAAATGTTTTCCAAAATTTGGAAGCGTGAAACTTCGTGAAATTCGTGAAACTTGGAGAGCGTTTTTGAGGTGCCTAATACTAAGTCTTGAGCAAATGAAAATCAGGGGAAGAATCCAAAAGTTTTTGGACTACCTTTAGAAAAATTGTTTCCATTTTTTGTCGAGTGTCACCTCATTTTAAAGATTTATTTGGTGCTGAAGACGATGGTGAATCAGAATTGCGATATCTTATTCCGTTACCGGATTAGATTGATGAACCAAAAAGAAACACAACTTTTTCTTCTTATCATTAGAAACAATCTTGGTTGGTTGATCAGCTCTAATCCGAGAACGGAATAGGATACCGCAATACTGATTTCACCATCGTGTGCAGCACTAAAAAATCTTTAAAATGAGATGTCAGTCGGCATAAAATGGAACAGAAATGTCTAAGTAGGTACTCCACTACTCCAGGTACACTCCCCCTTTGGGTAGTCCAAAAACTTTTGGATTTTTTCCCTTGTTGCTGGGCATGCTTCCTCGCGGGTCTCTGCTCCCAGGGATGTCCTAATTCGTCAAAAAGTGCTTTCTCGAGAGTGAGTGGTATTGTCTAAGCACGATGCTTTGTCTAAGCATGAAGCATCTCCTGGGAATTTCATCGGCTATGAAGCATTCGCAGAAGTTAGGGTAACTCAGGGTGATTCAGTGTTGGGCATAATCTTATCGTCAAATACGAATACGATTGTAATCGCGATAATTATACGTTGATTCTGAGTCAACTGCGATTATATTCGTATTCGTGTAATCGTATTCGTCTGTCAGCGATTACACGAATACAACCCATAAAAATGCGTCACGGTCATCAATTTCAATGGGGCGTCCCTCCTATAATGTGAGAAGCCTTCCTAATATTACCTAGCTTTAGAGGGACGTCCTATTTAAATAGATTTGAGACCAAAAGGCTGGGCTCCAATCGTTGAATTCGCTTTAAGGACGTACCTCTAAAGCTAGGTAATATTAGCAAGGCTTCGCATATTATAGGAGGGATGCCCTATTGAAATTGATGACTGTGATTCGTATTTGTAATGTAATTGATTACATTCGTATTCGACGATAAGATTATGCCCAACACCGCCTTGATTATGACAACTCCTTGAATCACCAGGTCTACTTCATGTCCAAGCTAACACACGAAGCTTGGAGGGGACATTAAATTTACGAGACCCTCTCGAACGATCAAGTTTGTCCCCCACCCTGGCAACTGCTTGGATCCGTTCTCTACAAGAAGAACTGTGAGTTCTTCAATTCCGTTCAACTCGGAGCAGCTCATGAGTCACAAATGAAAAGTCACATTTACGTTTCTAAACTGTTATGTGATCGTTTTATGAGACCACGAAACTACACACATCATTCTGACCTACATATCCAACTAATCTGCATTTTTAACAAGGGATTGACTACTTGATGTTATGTATTTTTGAGATGCGAGCTTGCGAGCATCCAGACCACCAAACTATACACTTCATTCTGACCTACGTGTCCACTAAACAGGTTGAACGGTATTGAAGAACTCACAGTTCTTCTTGTAGGGAACGGTTCCAAGTAGTTGCCGGGGCGGGGGACAAACTTGATCGTTCGAGAGAGTCTCGTTTAAATTTTCATCGCTTTGATCGTAGCTTTCCAACGTGTGGTGAACGATTTCTGTAGGACAGTAACAGGTTGTTAGATTTCAGTTAAGATAAGAACGGATTGACTGTAGGGATAGACCTATACCACACCTATAGATATAAAGGTCTACACTTGTAAGTGAAAAGCCTAGTGAATAACACCAGTCAACTTTCGTTACATCATTTCGTGACCGTTTTACCCTGGAGTTGACGGCTAACGCATGTTCCACGCTGAAATATTTCACAACACAAAGATAATTCAAATCAGGCACTTACCTACCTACTATTTTGACAGTTTATAAAATGTTCGTATTCCGCATGGACAAGTTTTATAGCTTCATTTCGCTCGGGGAATTGGCAAGAAAATAAATTATATACACACACCTAGCATTATAAAACGTCTGGGCGTCGGTAATTATAGTCCGGAGGCGTTATTACGGTGGAATTAGTTCCAGGGGTTCTCGCCGCATCTTTCGACTCGCCCCCCTTCATCCGCGGCGGGTTCATTATAAGCTGGCTGGTGCAGCCGCTCGCTTCAAAAGAACATTCCAAGATGACCTTTATTATAACGTCCCGTCCCGCACTCAGCGCTCAAGCTTCAACTCAGGTCGGATTATCTACGGATAATAAAAACATCCAAGGGCTGTCCGTGACGGTGAAAATTTTAAAACATAAAAATCGGCAAATGAATAAAACAAACAGTTTTTCTGCACTAAATTTTATTCACGCGTTTGCTTTTTTTTTTAAAAAAAAAAAGAAAGTCCAGTCATGCACCCCATGAGCGAATTTTTGAAGAAATCTTCCACATTTCAGTCGCTATTGATCGTGTAGAGAAATTTTAGTTTATGATTTTGATAGACAAACATGGAATCAAATTATTAAAAATAATTAGGAGGTACTCATACTTTATTATTATTAAACTAATCTTGTAGATTTAAAGACAAATGTAGGTAAATATTCATAGATTTCGATGTCCAATGTGGTCAGTATTACCGATTTTTACAACTAGCGAACGGCATTATTTCGATTTTTGACTGATTTTTCAACTTTGAAATTTTTGAAAACTTGATACATATTCTTATAGGAAATTTTACGCTGATTCCGAATATACCACATGTTAGTATGCTGAAACAATTATTTCGCACAACAAATCGCCAAAAAACAGGCTATTTTGAAATTTTTGACTACATTTTTGAAAATTTCAACCCGAAGATGTAATCCGATCATGCTGGCCAACGAACTTGAACTTTCGTTTTGTGTCCTTAACATTTTAAAATTTATTTGAAGTTTCTAGCACAATTCTACGGACAGTTATCGTCTGGAATGACACATACATATCGCACGCCGGCAAGAAAAGTGACACTTCTCAAAAAATCCGGTTTTGGGTTAGCACTTTCATTGCGTGCTCCAGACTGATATCCACCCGAGGAAAAAGTTGTTTTGGCTGTAGTAACAACACTGGCCGTGCGAAGTAGCTAGCGTCAATTTTCCTCGCACCTGTTTTGGGCCAACTCCCAGCAAGAAAAGTTACACCGAGAAAAATTTTCCCAGTTTTATGATCTCAAGGGTTTGGCGCAAGCAAACTGGAACTAATTATAGTGAAACCGTTGATGGAAAGTCAATTAAAACCACAGAAGTAAGGGTTATGAAGGCTCAAAAATCGACTCAAGGGGTTTTGTTTCTTAAATCTGGTTCCAAAGATGAATTTTCGGAAGTGGTTGTCAAAAATACTCAAGCCTCTTCAAGGCGAGCTTCTTCGTCCCATCCTTGCGAACTCAGTCTTTCCCCTGCTTACTCAAGCAAGATACCACTTGCAGATGGTTAGAAATCAGATATTAATGATTTGATCGCTGACAACCTGATTCCTTAATTTTATGAATCGTACTATTGCGCCTTATTTAAATGACTGCAAATGACTTATATGTGACTCTGAATTTCCTAGTCTTAGCTCTAATGGCAAAACACTACTTCGTGCCAAACTCTTTTTAATTAGTTTCTACAGTGTCAGTTGTTGGTCCTACCTATCTCTTTTGGTTTATGTAGTGGATTTAGATATGTTTTACTTGGCGTAGGTAGGCCAAGTCGGACATTTATATCCCGGTTATGCGGGTTGGTCCCCGGGTCATTCCCGCGAGGAATGTGGGCGGATCCGCCAAGGTCAACTGGTTTGGCGGACTGAAAGGGGAGATAGTTCGTGTCGCAGCCGCGTGGAGCGCTGGGCTCGCGTAGCAAGTGCTGGGTTCGATCAGTTTGGTACTGAGCCGTTTTGTAATATTCCGGCCTTAGATTTACATCTGAAAGGGGAATATGTTGAGCTTGGTTGAGGTACTGAAAAGTATCCTTCACTTTTTGTACATTTGGAGTGTATTTGACACTCGGATCGGCCGGGTAAGCCTGCGTCGAATATCGTGGGTATTCGGACAGCTTGGTCGAATCGTAATGATCGGCTTCAGAGCGAGTCTGAAAGGTTTCCTCGATCTTTTGTATAGGCGAGGCTTGCTCGAACGTTTCTTGAACGAATACGTCGGGCGAGAAGGCGATCCGGACGTGAGGGTCGCGCCTTGCGCTGTCGCTGGGTTCAGCGGATTCGCCGTGTAGCCGGTAGGGAGCACTACGTGGGCTACTCGGCCCGGCTTCGCCGTCGTCCACCTCCCCTTGCAAGGGGAAGTAGGAAGGCCGACGTTCCATCGAAATGACCGAGTTTTAGCTCGTTTCGATGCCTCTATGTGTGAAAAATAGAGGGTTTTGGAGGTGGACTCGCTTGACAGAGCGTCTTTCCAATGCTCGTATGTCAGGGTCCTACCTCGTAGCCTTGAAAAAGGCTTCCTTAGACGGTAAATTAGAGCGGAGGAGCTGAGTAATTTACCGGCGTGCCCACAGCGGTCGGTTACGAGCTTAATGCTACGTAACCCGGGCGACACGGCTCGGAACGTCCCTCGGGCGTACGAGCTAAAGAGAATATCGATAGCTGTACCGGGTGGCGTCCTGACAGATGAACTACGTTGGGCAATGAGCAGGATGAATAATCACTGGACTCGTAGATGCCAATGCGAGATCTGTGTGGAGAGAAGGACTGGCTTGTAGAAAGCAGTAGGAAGCCGTTCTTGAGATGACTTCGTAAGGCAGAAGGTTCGTCAGCGTAGAGCGTGTAGAATTCTTCGTACTTCAGAGTGTGTCGTCGTCGAGAGCGGAGAGTGGAATGAAATTCGGAGGGCTCCCAGCGGGGTATTTATAGGGAGGTGGCCGCCTCCTGCCGCCTCCTGGTTGGTCCGCTTAATTTCATAAATTCGACTGTGCAATCTTATTGGTTCGCACATTGTTTTCTCAGTATCTGTGCGTATGATAGCTGAGTTGGTCTTTCGAGGTGGTTTCCCTGCGTCCGTCGCTGTGACGGGGTCCCCGGGGGTGGCTGAAAGACCTTGAGTTTTCCTGTTTGAGGTTTCTCATTCAAGGCGACTTGTTTCGAGATGTTTGTCGCATCTCTCTCGCCCAGTAAATGTTTGGGGAGGTCGCCTTGTGTGTTATTCTTTAATATTTCACTTTTGAGAGAGAATTTAGTATTTTCTCTCTGGTGAAATATTTTGTTTGACGGAGTTATAACTCGACGTCTTGTAAATATTTTTGTGTTGTGTCTACCTCTTTTTGGTAGCCCTGAAAAGGGCTGTTGACAAGAGGGGGTGGATTTCACCACAGTTTATTATTCTTTAATAAACCATTGTAATCTCTTTAGAAAAAAACTTTTTTTTTAAAAATTAAATGTTCCTTGGTTTTATGAACCATTTTTTCTTAAATGCGTGTACTTCTTTGCTGACTGAATTTGTTTTTTAAATGGATGTATAAGTTAGTATTGTGTTGTGTTCTCTAGTTCTTTAAATAATTAATTTAATTTGAGAATAATGACATTTAACTAGGAAATTGTAAGACTAAGTACCTAATCAAGTGCCACCCAAAAGTGTCTAAACTCTTTCAAGTGCTGTTATTGAGGTTCACTGTTCCTTCTGTTCTATTAAAATGTTGCTGTTACAACAAGCTTTTTGTTGTTTCACACCCTTTTTTTCAATTTAAAAAAATGGAAGTGTCGTTTTACATAGCTAGCTACATTCAATTTACTAGCACCTTTTGAACTATTCCGGCAAGAAAAGTGACACATCTACGAAATTCGCCTTTTTTGGCAGAATAATCAATTCTTGATGACATTAACAAAACAATTATTAAGATATCTGTTATCTGAATTGCTTCTTCCGTACAATAAGTTAAAATGGCAGTCCCAAGTAGCAGCGTTTGGATGTAATCATCATTATTGTATTACTGATTTCGGTTTTTTGGCTTTACTGAAAAGTGAGGTTTTTTAAAAGTGTCACTTTTCTTGCCAGGGTGCGATATATTCAAACATACATACATATATAAAAAAATGCGTTAAACTTCAGAATATGATTCAGAATAGCCTGAAACGGATTTCTGCATAAAAGTTTTTCAAAAATTCACATTCTACAAATTTTGAGGCGAGAGCAATAGCTTAATTTTCTTCAAAAATTCGCTAAAACGGATGTTAGACCTACGGTTCTACAGTCAGATCATTTAATAATGATTAATTTTACAGATTATTAGTTCACTAGAAGCCTGTTAGGGCTTGGAAAGCCCTAATCTAGTCCGTATAACAGTAGGTACCTAACAGGAACTTAGCACATTATAGTAACGATATAAGTCCTACCTATTGGCGGCGTTATGTGACCTGGTGCAAAGCTAAGGCGATGTTCTTCAGTTTCAATTTCTTCTCTTAGATGTTAGTAACTACACTACGTTTCTTACTTACCGTGAATTAATGGCAACTGTTGTTACCGCCACAGCCTAATAAACAACTCTCGTTGATAAGGACCGCCTAGAACACGATCAAGGCGGGTATAAAGACGAACGGCGACACTTTTGCAACAAACTTGGGGCCTTGCAACTGTTGTTACCGCCACAGCCTAATAAACAACTCTCGTTGATAAGGACCGCCTAGAACACGATCAAGGCGGGTATAAAGACGAACGGCGTCACTTTTGCAACAAACATGGGGCCATGCTGATTCGAATGAGCAGTCTAACACTAAAATCGGACCGCGAAGTTCTTCACAATTTCAAAGACCGTTCGGAATTATATATAAAGAAAGATAATGGTTACTTAGCAATATTAGTTTATAACTTAGCGTAATAAATCAGCTTTCCTTGGCACCACAGAGGCTAAGGGACCATGAGATGTTGTGATAAAATGGGAGTATTCCAAAAAGTGGTGAACGATTTTCCTGCTATGAAAACTAAGGGAGTTACACTTCCCTAGAAATGCATTGGTTGTACGTGAAAACCAATAGAAAACACCACCGTGACGTGACGCTCGTGATTAAATGATAAAAACTCGGCCCTTCGGATGTTATTACTTTGAGCCTGACTGCTAAAATGTAAAAAACATAGAATCATGTTTTAGCTCCTCGCTGTCACTTTGTTATAGAAATGATCACGGCGATTGAGCTCTTGTGAGATGATGATCTCCTAATAGAAACTCGCGAGTAAACATTCACTTTATTATAGAAAGAGGGTAAAGAGGCTACATACGAAATTACAGCTTCCTATAGTGTAAAGTATAGAAATTACCTATTAAAATGATTTAACCACCGCTTCACAAATCAAACCGTTCTCGCAGTATTCGGATCACCTCCGAATCACCACGAAACCTCGAAACACTAGCTCAATGAAATCATCATAAATTAACAAGCGGTTGCAATCATGTTCACAATATCAATAATTGAGAATGATCACCTGTGTGTAAACAATTATTCATATAACCATGCTCATAACTTAGCTTGTTGGCCACGCACTTCGCAGTAGTTAATATAGTATGGTTGGATAAATCGAGAGCTTTCGAACGAATGGTCAACGAATTTTGTGGGATGAAAAACGACGAAGTATCATATCCCTAGCAACGACTCGGTTGTAAGCGGAAATCATCACAATTATTGGCTCTACTTTCATCTCACTTTATAGTCTCACTTTTCGGCGGGGGATCCATCGCTGAAACATGATTCCATGTTAAAAAGACTAGCATAGACTAGCTACCTATAATTATATCCATAGGTAGAGGTACCTGATATGTTCAATACTGAGGCTGTTTATGAAAACTGCAATTAGATACATGTCCTTAGAACAAAGTCTGGCCAGTAGGAAAAACGACGAATATGTTAGGGTTCATAATAAATACATATATTTTAAATTCATCAAGAGTTTATAAACGTATTGTTGGAGCCTTGTTTCGGTCCTGCTGGACATCCCTATTCTTCCCTACGAAGAGGCAAGAGAGCGCCGATCAGTGGTTCAAAAGTGGGAAATTTTGGGCGAAAGTCTGCAAATCGTCTTTTCGCTACTATCATCCAAATTTAAGTGAAGCCGTACGACTAGGGTGTGAAAAAATGGAGCGTAATGGAATTTACGTTCGCGCACGCGCAAAGTGAAGTATTGATTTGGCAACAATGAAAGTGATAGGGGACCATCTACAACCTAACCCCCGCATCCCCTGACAATGTCATCAAAATCGGATGAAAACTGAGGAAATTAAGGTCGTTAAAACTATTTCACATTGGCGCATATTCGAATTTTAATAAACGTTAATAGTTATTATTTTTCAAGGCTATTAAAGTAATTATGTTTATAGCACACTGACTCCGTATACGTATAAACTATCTACATACGCATATAACTGTTCCTCAACGTGGTAAAAAATCCTAACGTCAGGAACTACTTCAGGTGCGGTGTGTTTTTTCCATGTATGCGAATCCGGTCGATATTTCAGAGTCATGCACCTTAGTTCTAAAACTAGTTTCCTGCCTTTACGCTCGTTGGTAGGTACGACAGGAAAACATTATACCTGAAGGAAATTGCCAACTGAAATGACGTGACTTGCATCCTAGTTCAGATAATTTATTATAATAGCATCTTCACATTGAAGAACCGCAGATAGAATTGCCCTTTTGCCGTCTTGTTAACCCATTTTTTCTTATCCGGCTTCGGGTTTGAATATCCTTTTTGTGGTTCCGCCATATGCTCACAAAGATGCATCGGACTGTGACCAGCTGCCAGCCTCAATTAAATATCTACGTTTTTGTATTCACTTATCTTCAATAGCAACAAACGAGAGGGAAGCCATTAACATGAACTGTAATTATGATACTAAGGAGGCGATGATGAAAAAGATTGGTCGGCACAGTTTTGTTGGGGAATATTATCAAGGTTATTATTATCCTACATAAATATGTGGGTTTCAATGGCAGATGGTGGTTTTTGTGTTTCTTTCCATTCAGTAGTCAGTCGTCGATTCGAATAGGGACTATGGAAGGTTATGGGCAACCTATCAAGACCACAGCGGCTTCCTATCTAGGTTGAGCGCTCGTGTAATGATGGGGTCGTGAAATGCATGTCATTATAACTTACATTACTTACCGTAACAATAATGTTTATATTTTTTATTTATATTTCAGTATCTCACAATAAGAAACACCAAATTATTTGAGGATGAGCATTGCTAAATGTCAAATCCATACCAAAGGTTGAAGAAAATCCCCTTATCTTGCTAAAACTTTATCTAGTAATTAAAATCAGAAAAATCAATATAAATCACAAGTCCAAACAAGAAAATCGTTATCTACTCGCACTCACTCCTCGGAAGAAACTTATTTCTACCACTCCCTTACCTGCAACCTTAAATAAATGTTGACGCGAGATTGATGGGCGATGACTTTGTAAACGGAATGAAAGAAAAAACATGTGTTAACGATCGTGTCTTTTAAACTACGGTGGCGGCTCTAACGATGTTCGGCGTTATAACACCAAAACGTCAGACTGGGCTGCTATGGGGCAACTAAAATTCCCATTTCAAATAATCTTCCTTAGCTACAAGTATACAGGGTGCACACAAAACAGGTCTGCCAAACTGTAGGAGTCGATTGTACAACTGATTTGCAACAACTTTTGTCCCTTAACAATTTTTTTAACCCCCTTAAAAAGCGACTTTTTTCTATATGAATTTTTTTATTTCTCGTGATTTTGACCGTACGGCACTAAGTTGGTCATAATTCCCTTAATTTGCTGTGTAAATTCAAATTTGAGGATACACTACACACAATCAGGATACACACAATAGTTGGGAAGAACATAAAATTTCCTGTCGAATTGATGCCTGTCCTCTAGAATTAAGGATTGAGACAAGAAAAAGCCCTCTGAGAAGCAAGTTTTACCTTATTTGAGAAACCTTGAGTGACTACACCGTTATAGAAAGGTGAGATCTCGGCACTGTTTTTACCGTTCTTGCATCATGAAAAAATTTTGGTTCTCTTAGTTCTTAGTTAAATTCCCGATTGAAAAAAAACTCGATATTTCCAAAATTTCTTAAAACTTGCTTTTCAAAGGGCTTTTTCATGTCTCGAGCCTTATTTTTAGAAAAAGGTAAGGCATGTCTATTCACTAGGAAATTTAATGCTCTTTCCAACGTTGTCCTCAAATTTGAATTTACACAGCCAATGAAGAGAGCTGTGACCGATTTAGTGACGTAAGGTCAAAAATACGAAAACAAATTTTAAATTGAAAAAACTCGCTTTTTTAGCGGGTTAAACAAATTTTTTGGACGAAAGTTTTTGCAAATTAGTTGTAGAATCGACTCCTGCTGTGTAACAGCCCTGTTTTGTGTACACCCTGTATAATCATAGGTAAATAGGTGAAAAGCTTGTCTATAATCTCTTCAAATTCGATGGAAACTACTCTGCGATGAGTTGCATAAAGGTTCACTTTGAAGATAGCATGTCAATTCAAAAATATAAAACATGCTTTGTACTCCATTACGTGTGACTAGTTGAATAAATACTTCTAATCTCTTAATTTAATCTAAAAATTTAAAATGATAGCAGCCCGTTACGTTTGAAATTGTGAATCGAATAGATACGAATCACGATACGAATACGAATAACGATATAAATACGAACCACATCGTTAATTCCAATTTTGAATCTTATATACCAATGTAATTTTCAGGAGACTATCCCATGGTCGGCCCTCATTCAAATTCAGGAGGGGGGTGGGGCTGTAACTTTATTTTGGAGAATAAACATAAGGAATGAATATTAATGTTAACATAATAGTAAAACACGGGACAACGTTTCGTTTCTGGTTGAATCGCTATATACTTTCACCATGATATTTTACTTTAATTCGACATCATTAATGAAGTCATGAATGTTGATGACGAATTATAGTAAAGTAGGCCAGAAAGATATAGAAGGAGAGAGCAGCGGCTTGCGTGAGAACGAGATTCGTGGAGTCGGCGGGCGCCAGGGCCGTAAACAATGTCCTGGAGGCTACCTGACACAGAATTAGCAAAGGCCCCCCTGCCAATCTAAAATACTGGGTCTGTAGAATGTATAGGCCGATGTAGGGAAGGCTTTGGGGACGTCACAATGGCCCTGTTTTAGGATTCAGCTCCGTTTTGCATCGGATGCTTCCCTTGTATTACAGTGGCGTAGCTGAGTCATGAAAGGGCAACAGTCGAGGATTTCCTCTTATTTTATAGTTTTAGTATTAATTTCTAGTGCTTGTTGCTGAGAGTATACAAAGACTGTTAATAAACTGTCAAACGTTCATATATAAGTAGGTAGGTGCTCAATGACTTTTTGTAATGATCTGAAATCACGGACGCTTTCATATTCATAAACCTACCTATGTATTATTAAAGCATAATACTACTTAGAAAAAATATTATCCAAATAACTAATCAGAACGTTAAAAACTACGATAAATACGAATAGGTGCCTACCGATGAACTGAGGAGCACTAGGTTCATTATACTATTTACTAGACTTACTGCATGCAAATCTATATTATACCTATGTGGACTTCCTCACTTACAGGTTTATCCTCAGTTGTTACTTCCGCGCGAAAATGACTTTTTCTGGACAATATCACACAATCGTATTATATAAGTAGGTACCTACTACGCGAACTAAAATACAGGGTATGAAACCGAGATCAAGAAACATAATAAAATGTAAACAAACTAGGTTAGAATATAAATACTGCTTCAATAGATTATTTTGATATTTTATATTAAACTATTTCAATCACCACTGCAGGCTTCTATTTATTGTGTTTTTGCTTTATTTTAACTGGGATTTTATTCGTAAATTAATGGTATAATACAACGGGAAACTGTTTTGAATCGAACAACCAAGCTTGATCAAGTAGGCAGTGAAACGTAGTTTTAATTACATTCTTTAATTGAAGGTGTTAGGAACTGAAGTTGGAAGCGTAAAATTATTAATTTTGATTGTATCCATACACCAAAATTCTGCATCCTTTATAATTTATGGAGGGGCTCTGCCCACCCTATCCCTCCTCAAACTGCGCCACTACGCTTGTATAGATGCATCGGACGATGAGTGCAGGCGAACAAAACCTCAGTCCATTCTCTCAAGAGCCTTTTGGTTTGATGGCGTGTTTGGATGTCTCATCTAATTGTTCCGTTAAATTTGTCACGTAATGAGTGTTGGACTGCCTGCTCGACGCTCGGGGAGGGAGAACTGTAAATGCATAACCGACCTAGATATCAATTTATTGCTTACGAGTCTACCTATAGGTAGCGGAAGCATTGTTTTCACTTTCGGGAGATGGAAAATCTTTTGTCTCTAAAATCAAAATTTCCACTCGCATTCTACGGTTAAGACCATTCTGAACAACTTTCGTTCCGTGTCTGTCGTGTGTCTGCAAATCCTTGTAACAAGCTTAATTTCCACAGTTTTCATCAGATTTTGATGAAATTTTCAGGGAATGTGCGAATTAGAGTGTGGATAGTCCCCTATCAATTTCATTGATCCCAAATAAATACTTCACCATGGCATGCGCAAAAGTAAATTCCATAAAGCATTATTTTCCCACACCCTAGTCGTTTGATCCCACTCAAAGTTGGAGGAAAGTTGGGAAACTACGATTTAAACATTGAATCCTATCTCATCAATAGTAGCTCCTGAGCATGCACAAATGTGAAATCCTTGCAACAAGCCTAATTTCCACAGTTTTCGTCCGATTTTGATGACATTCTCAGGGAATGTGTGAATTAGAGTGCAGATAGTCCCCTATCAGTTTCATTGTGTCCAAATAAATATTTCACTCAGCGCATACGCCAACGTAAATACCTTCGAGCATCATTTTCTCACACCATAGTCGTCTGAAAACATATCCAATCTTAATTTGACATTTCCCTCAACTATAGGAACCAGCTATGGAATCATAAAATAATTTAAAACATTTCAATGATCTATACATTGATGTTAAGGATACGAGGAAGCTAAGTGCCACACCCAACTTGGCAGACTTTTTTACAACAGATAATTGAATTGCGTAGCCAGTCGAATCATCAATCGCTATCATCGCTGTACTGTAACTAATACATAAGTTTTAATGAGCAATGAAGAGGCGTTTTTACGAACTCTCAATAAAAACCGAAGGATTCGTCCCGCACAAAAATCTTTTGGATCCGTTGAAATCAGGGCAAAAAGTTCTTTCCGTAAAGCTATATCCCCTCAGCAAAGATTGCAGGAAGTTGTGCGGGTTTTTATAGGTACGATCTTTAGTTACGACCAGTTTATAAACAACTTTCGCCGTTAATAGACCGGAACATTCCGACGATACGACTGTCTCTCCGGATGATGGGACCAAGCAGATTATATTTACGGAACAAAATAGTGGGCTTTCATCGAAATCGTTAGATCCGTTCTTCGGATAATTTTATGTGACAGACACATAGGTAGACATAAGAATTGCTAGTTTAAATATATGAGCTATTAAGACGCAATTAATACAATCGAATTTCAATTGAACACTTTTGGTGCATGAACCTTTTGGTGCTTTTAACAGTGTGAAAACTACGAAATATATGCCTACTACCTATTAAATAGGTCTCGGAAGTGACTTTTCTGTTAATGGGCAACGTGAATAATGTCATCGAAAATTGATGAGACGGAGTATTTTGAGTACTTTGTGAGTCGTATTTCCTGGTTTATTGACATTTTGGCATACAACCGTAAAAAGATATACTTTTAAAGTGCGAAACTTTTTAGGGGTGACGGCATTTTCTGAAGATTGTTGCTTACAACCTAACCGTTGCTACAGAACTTCATACTTGCCATTTTTTATATTAAAAATCGGAGAAAAGCTCTGGACGGCGGACGGACAGATTTTCTTTTATTCGATTTTGGATTCTACGTATCTTGAAACATAAACCAACTAATTTTCAGGGGGGTTAACAAAAAAAAAAAAAAATGTTTTCTTGGTCGATTACAAAGTTTCATTTTTGGAGATAATAAACCAAAATCGTTCGCCAGTCGTTGGTTACAAAGATCTCATTTAGGTATACTAAGATATTAGGCTGCCTAAACCGCTTAGAAAATAAAAGCAGCTGAGTTACACGTAAACTTATCAGTGACCTATACATCCTCGAAGTACACATTGGAAGCAACCAGGCCAGCGAATGTGGTGACCGATACATGAACATTTCTTCCGTGGTTGCAGTCTCGCACGCTAGCTGTCATGAGTTTCCAGGATTTCGTAAAATTCCAGGTTTATTTTTTAACCTCATAAGGAAATTTTCTGTGTTACATCTCAAAGTTTGAGGTCTCTTTATGTTACGACAAAGCACTTTTGTAACAGAACTCTCCAGTTTTTGAAACAGTAATGTTATCCTTGCAGTCCCGGTCGTTTTGTGACTCTATCAGTTAGGCACATCATCAGGTAGGTACTAAAATCGCTTCGAAACTGAATGGATTTACTTACCATTAGTCAGCGATTCAAAATATTATGCACTAATGTTTTCTACATCGATTATATGATAGGTACCACACCTTCTAAAAACAAATCGCAAATAGGTGGGTTCGAACTTACTCGTTTTTTCTCGCTCAAATACTAAATTTTTAGGTAGTGTATCACGTTTTAGAACTTCTGGGTACCTTGCGGACCACTGGCGGTCCGCGACCATAGGTTAATAACCACTGCCCCAGCAGCTTTATAGTGATGAGATTCTATTGTATGATATCTTCTATAGGATGCAGGATTAGAGGAATGATAACTCCAAGAAGTCAGAAGTAGATGTGATTTATTTCAGTGGTCTTTTGGCTATTTTATACATGCTGGCCTGGTGAGGGGATACACCTCAAAAGGCCAGACAAGGGTAAAATGATTCCACAGGTCCGCGTGTACACTACAACTATCTCTGCAAAGATAGCAGGTATCTCATTAAAGAGCGGAGAATCAGGAATAGTTTCTCACATACTTACTGCAATGCCCATGTGGACAGCTAAGGAGATCCGCCTAATGAGTGTTGCCTTTGCCTTCCGGTTATTGCAATCAGCGTGGCATAAGCTCCTTGATGAACTTCTTTACTCTCGAACCATAAACACAAGGTCTCGAAGGCGAGATCCCAAAATATGAATTGAACACCTTTCAAACATAATTGCAATGGAAGGTTCCACATAATAAAAAGGCCGAACTAATGATGTACATGTCATTGGCGTAAAAGGTGAACGGATATACTTTCAGTCCACAGAAAAAAAAGATGCAGTATCTGATAAAGAAAAGAAATTTTAAATTTGACTAACATAAACTGATGTTTAAACGTAATTTTCTAGCAAAAAGAAAACTATAGAGATTTTACAATTACATTTGATATTAGGAAAATTGTCCCCTGAAAAAACCCCAGTACCAGGAGAGAAACGTCGGAACACAATAAAAAACAATTCAAGGTCAGAAAGGCCTTCTTTGTAAAGATTTCAAAAAATTTCGATCACTACCCAAAATAAATTTTTAAAAGCCTAATTACGTAGGTACTCAGAAAGTTGTTATAATTCGTTGAACGTTTTTCTTCTTCGAATATAATTTACGTTTTGCAATCTTGTATAAATTATTATTTCTTCTCTTTTACGCGGTTTGAATCAAGCACTAACCCGCGTGACCACCTTTGTAGCGCTGGACTATTTATGACTGACTTGTGAGAGGAGAGTGAAGGTTGTGGTGGAATCCCGTCTTGAGCGACAATACAAGGCCTTTCTCGCAAAGAGAGCCGGCAGGCCACCGCCGGACACCATCGCATTCCCGTTTTTCCATGCGCATTATCTCTTCAACAATTCATGTGATTCCACTTGGAAATGACTTTGGCTTTTTAAAATACATTTCATCTGGCTTTTGCTTCAAATACATGTTATGCCAACAAACAATGTCTGGTTGCTTCACTCAATGTTTGGCGAACGAAACACCTCAGGGATACGTGTTTGGTAGATATATATATATGTATTTCGGTAGTTTAGACGTGTTGAATCTACTGAAACAATTTCAAAGCGATCGGATCCGACGCAACAACGATATTATCGTCAAAAATCGTCAACGACATCGGACGACAAATCAAAAATATGTTGACGTTTTTTAATGTTTTATTTTTATTTTCATGTTTATTCGGATACTGAACCGAATGTATCAACCCTGCTCAAACCTCAATCGATCTTCCCTACCTGAAGACGCGATCGGTCTGTAAGTAAATTAATATAATCGTGCTCTCCTTCCGTAAGACACCCCTCATCAATCACCTCCCTGAATCTATCGTGAACTTGACGGTCCATCGTACCAGTTGAAGGTTAATTTACGAGTATATATGGGTAAGTAGTACTATAAATGAATCATCTCAAGATCATTCGATCGGTATGCAAAACCCGCACAAGCGAACTGTCTTGAAGGAGAGGTAAGTCGAAGCGCCGTAATTTTTGTACTATTCGTGAAAAACCATCACCGGTTATGAATGGCATTCTGATTAAACGGTCTATAAAATCCAAATTCACATATACAGCAAGGAAAAGGTGTGCCGATGGGCAGGGATGACGGAGTCGACGAACTTGAGTCGAAAACCATCTGCAAGATCCAATGTCTACACTTTTCTAATACAGGTCAGGAATATTTCTCAAGTCTAAAAAAATAAATTAATGTGAAACCAGGACTCACATCAATCGTAGCCTGAAGTGAAGAATCAGAGCTGTTCTAAGGCGAAAATTGCAAGTGGGCAAGTCTCACATTTTATGCCCCTACCGGGGGGTGTGGAACACCCCTTCTCACCCGGAAATGTTTTGAAATTTAAGGTCTAAAAACACAGTTTTTGTGCCCTTTTGCGCCTTTTGGAACATTAAATCTATGCCACTCAATTTGATTCATTATTGATTGACTTGATAGGATCAATACTCTTTCTTGTACCTTGAACCACTACTATGTTAAATAAACTAATGAAAGCTTCTGGGTCACGATAAAATTAGTTTTACACTTATATTGCAAGTACTACAAGAAAAAATAGCTGGAGCGAGAATCACCGTCCGCCGAACCTAATATAAATTTCCATATCTCATGGTCTATATGGTAAAGGGCATCAGACTACCTACTATATTTCAGGATCTTCGATTTTACGTTGAAATTCAACTGTAATAGTTTTGAGACGAAGTTCCTTCGTTTAAATATTTCTGCCCAGCATTTAAATCAATTTCTAAAAATTTACCAAAGTTTTTTTAAACCAAAAATTGGCAAATTGTATGCCTTTTCAAAAGGCTTCAGTGTGCGACTGCATACGTCGCACACCTCTCAGGCCGGCTCTGCGAAGAATATTCCTGCCCTCCCGTTTGTTGCCGAACCGACAAGGGATATCGTGTAGATCTGCTTGCCCGAGCCTACGAGCAAAATAACCCTAACCTTTCCCTCGGGATTAGTTTACCCCTTCAAGAAAAAATACGCTGGCGAATTTAACTCTCCTGAGTGTTCGGCAGGGTTGCCAGGTGTCCGGTTATGACCCGGACAGTCCGGATTTTTAACTAGCTGTCCGGACGAAAATCGCCCTGAAAGCCAAATGCCCGGTTTTCACAGGAACAGAACCGGAACATACCTCAATATTATTAACTTCTAGAAATTTTGTAATGAGTGGTATTTTGTTACCGAGAACCCGCACAGAATTTTTTAGAAAAAATGCCTATGTGTCGCTTTGAGACTCTTCGTTTTACATAACATTAATCCTTTCAGTTTCAATAATTGTATCCAGTCTTTTAAAAAAGCTTTAAAGTGCCCATTAATTTTTAGTAAATTAGAAATTTTGTTTTGTTTTTTTCTTTCACTCTATCCTGCGATTTTGTCAATTCAATAAATTCTTAGGTTCATAAAATACCTATGTATTATTTTTGTAACTTCTTGTAGTTATTTTTTCTGTTCATTTCTTCGTTTTTTTCTTTCCCTTCATCTATTTTTCAACTTCACATTTTACTGTATATTCGCTTATTGTAGGGCTCAGCAACTCCACTGAAGAGCTCAAGTTCTTAGTCTTATTTATTTGATTTTAAATCATTATTTATTCATAGAAAGATGTATATTAATTTTTGTAATGTAAATATTTTTGAATTTGCCAAATAAATGAAATGAAATGACATTTCCAGTTGCTGTTGGTCCTATCGTAGGTTGCTATACTGCGAAGTCCGCCGTAACTTCTAGATGACCTACCTACATCAAGGTGAAGTTACATTTTTTTTGGGAAATCGACGCTAGAAATCCATCATAAACAAATGTTTTCGATGTTTACGCTTTCTACAAATGTACTCTTTTCACATTATTTCATATGAAGGAAAACTCTCGATATCTTCCGTTAGCCATCACTTGTGCATTCTCTTTCAGTTTTAGACGGAGGTGAACAATTTTGAAATGACGGAGATAATCTTAAGTTAATACTTTTAGACTTAATATCGTGATTTTTGTTGCCAAAATTCCAAGATATCGTCTATTTATTGGTTCAAATTTTTCGTGCCTAGTATGCACCCCATAAAAATAGTATTTTCTAAAAGTTCTTGAAATACCTACACTGATTACTATTGTTTATTTTACTTTATTTATCGCGTTGTTTACTCTCTCTCCATTCTTCTCGGCGGTGAGTCTCAATGATCCGATAAAACTAAAAAGTAATTATTTTCAGCTGTTCATCTTTTAACCAGCTACACACACCTAGAAACGAACATAGATACCAACCTCTCTATGCTCTTCTAACTCAATTAGGGTATAAAGTTGAGCTCGTTGAAAGTGTAAGCCTTTAGTGGTTTTCAAGTGGTGGAAAGTAATTATTACATTGTCGGTTACTGTTCAATCTTCTGAGTGTGATACATGTCTCATATCATACCAACCTGCTGGTTGAAATTATCGATTCACAAAAATGAATAAAAAACATCACATAAAATTTAAACAAAAATGACTTTAAAAAAAAAAAAAAAAAAAAAAGGTTTAGTGAACATAATAGAAAATGCAAATCATAGATAATTCATACCAATTCAATTATTTTGCTACATGCATCGAACTGCATAATTTATTCATTCGTTTTCTGTTTTTTGACGGTACCTTCTTGACTCATCGTGTCCGGTTTTTTTATTTCCATACCACCTTGCCAGGTGGTATGGAAATAAAAAGACCCTGGTGTTTGGGTGTAGATATAGGGATCATGTAAAATGTAGATAAGGTAAAAATAGGGATCAAAGATGTCGATATGCGAGTACCGACCCGTGCAAGCTACTTGTGGAAGCCAGGCTGGTCCGGGCAACGAAGTGGCTGGGTCCTGTCATTAATAGATTATACAAATGCTTGCGTCAGATCCCACCGTACAAAAATTACGTTTTCATTTATAAGGTGCATGTTGGCTGTATAGGATTGTCAATTAAACGGGAAGAATGGTAAGTAATCATCTCAGTTCGGTCTCCAAGTTTCATTTATTTTAATTAAATTTAATAAACGAATATACTATATATTTTTATTGTGATTATATACACTAGAATAAAAGAATGGACTAAGTTTCGATTGGACTGAAGTGGGATGTCGGGGAGGTACCAACCATAGATCCATACTGCACCTAGATAGAAAATGGAAATTGATAACGGAAACCATGATTCCAACCCAAACACGGCCATTTCATAACTCGAGAACTGTAGAAGTCATGCTTATTACAATAATTTCACGTAGGTATGTGCATGCACAAAGCACATTATGGAGACCGATGAAAGTAATAAAAAAACCAACTGGGCCCTAACCACACAAGGCTTGGGAATTTAATCAAAATCGGGTGAAAACTGAAACAGTTTGAACAAGAATTTTACATTTGCCAATCAACTGAGGGGATGATTTATCCGCTATGTAACACCTCTAACATTACATCAAATTCGGACATTAATCCAGTATAGTTTTTCTCGTTTCAAAGCCCCCAAAATTACTCAGGACGGTCTAAAACAAGAATTGAGAGAGGGCGTTTTGATTTTCGGACAATTTTTCTATTACATCCCGGAATGTGATCACAGTGCATCAGTTAGTGCTCAAGTAGACTCGGAAGCAAAATGATGATATAGCATTTCCAGATTGAATCCATTTGAGTCCAACATTGAACCGATTGAACAGATTGAATCCAACATTTTCCAAATCGAGTCCAACATTTTCCAAATGGAATTCAACATTTCCAAATAGAATTCAACATTGTATGCAATTTTAAAAAATCGATGTGTAATTAGTTGGAAAACGGTAGGTTCAATACGGAAAATGTTGGGTTCAATTTGGAAAACGTTGAGACCTATTTGGAAAATGTTGAATTTTGTTTGGAAAATCCCATTTTTCTGGCGTTATCTGATCTTAGGAACGATCTGAAAAATCAAAAATGGTGGCAAATGATCAATGGTTTCCCAAAAAAGTTTAATTTATCAAAAACAAAAAAATCATCATGAGTTTCTTTTTTCGATTTTTAAATTACATATAATGTTGAATTCCATTTGGAAAATGTTAAGCCCTATTTGGAAATTGTTGAATTTTCTTTGGAAAATCATCATTTTTCTGGCGTTATCTGATCTTAGGAAAGACCTGAAAAATCAAAAATGGTGGCAAATGATCAATAATATCGCAAAAAAGGATAATTTATTAAAAAATTCATTATGAGTTTCTTTTTTCGATTTTTCTAAAATTGCATCTAATGTTGAATTGTATTTGGAAATGTTCATTCCATCTGGAAAATGTTGAATTTAATCTGGACTGCTATATTTAGTTAAAAAAATGAATGTGTGCCAATTTAAATGTAACTGAGCTGTGACACAATGAAACTGAGCGTTGTCGCTATTTCCGTAGGAATATGGTACCGTTCAGAACGTGCTAGTGAAAGTCTCGTAGTCTAGAGAAAACATCAACATCTGCGGGGCGGCGTCAACTTGATGAGTCGGTTCATTTGAGTCGTTTGTCGATAAAGAAACGTGCGGCGGGATCATAATGTTTTCTGTTTGCTTTCTTCGCCTGAACTTCAAAGAGGGCTTTGACTCCCTTGCAGACGCCGCGGGACCGCACAGCCGCGTCGAATGAATAATCGCGAATAAAAAGGAGGTTTTTCAAATAATATCTCAATGTAGAGTACAACTGCATCGAAGAATAACAGTATGTAAAATAGAAAATACTGACGTCGAAGAACAGCGGCATATAATCATATAAACCTTCAGAAGTAGCGGAAACGACCGAGCCGCGACGAAGAATAACCGCGTTTAAAACAAGAGAGGGTTAGCGGAGTCGAAGAACAACCGAGTCGAAAAGGTGAAGAAGGATGGATAGAAGGGCGGATAAGGACAGAACTACAACAGGTCTATAACTAGGGTTGCCAGATCTACTTTAATTTAATGTATTCTACTTTATTTTTGTTCAAAATCTATATCTATAAAAGAGGATGTATGTATGTATATTGCCTATAGACTCCGAAACCGCTCGACAGATTGTAATGAAACTTTCAGGTATTATTAGGCATGATTCAAGGAATGTTCCTGTAAAGTTTGGTGCAAATCCGTTCAAAGGGCTCTGACCCAGAGGGCATAAAAGGGTGCAGTGTCAGGTTTTACAAATTTATTGTTTATGTTTCGGAGTCTATAAGCAACATAATTAATAAAGGTAAACACCAAAGGCAGAAACCAAAGGCTAAGCTTCCGTCCATCCAATCACCTCTTAATAACAGTTTAAAATTACGATCAATAAACAAATTTAATTTGGGCGCAGCAACGCGCGCGGGGGGAACGCTAAAGTACTGGTACCTTCTTGACGGCCTACTACATTTTTTTTGACATTTTATGTCTTTACTATGGCACATAAATGAAAAAGCGTCACGCGGGCAGCGTCACGCGGGGAGCGACACGCGGGGAGCGTCACGCGGTGAGCGTTACGCGGAGATTCCTTAATGATCCCACGATTCTGAGATTTGGTATGTAGCCCCTTGAGGGACTTCTGAACACAACTGACCGATCCCAGATCAGCTGAGTGGCTCTAGAATCCAGTTTTTTCCCTAATGATCCCACGATTCTGAGATTTGGTATGTAGCCCCTTGAGGGACTTCTGAACACAACTGACCGATCCCAGATCAGCTGAGTGGCTCTAGAATCCAGTTTTTTCCCTAATGATCCCACGATTCTGAGATTTGGTATGTAGCCCCTTGAGGGACTTCTGAACACAACTGACCGATCTCAGATCAGCTGAGTGGCTCTAGAATCCAGTTTTTTCCCTAATGATCCCACGATTCTGAGATTTGGTATGTAGCCCCTTGAGGGACTTCTGAACACAACTGACCGATCCCAGATCAGCTGAATGGCTCTAGAAACCAGTTTTTTCCCTAATGATCCCACGATTCTGAGATTTGGTATGTAGGCCCTTGAGGGACTTCTGAACACAACTGACCGATCCCAGATCAGCTGAGTGGCTCTAGAATCCAGTTTTTTCCCTAATGATCCCACGATTCTGAGATTTGGTATGTGGGCCCTTGAGGGACTTCTGAACACAACTGACCGATCCCAGATCAGCTGAGTGGCTCTAGAATCCAGTTTTTTCCCTAATGATCCCACGAATCTGAGATTTGGTATGTGGGCCCTTGAGGGACTTCTGAACACAACTGACCGATCCCAGATCGGCTGAGTGGCTCTAGAATCCAGTTTTTTCCATAATGATCCCACGATTCTGAGATTTGGTATGTGGGCCCTTGAGGGACTTCTGAACACAACTGACCGATCCCAGATCAGCTGAGTGGATCTAGAATCCAGTTTTTTCCCTAATGATCCCACTTTATAAAAATTTAAAGTAGACCAAAATACTTTATATTTAAAACGAAGAAGAAAAGTTCAGCCCCCGCACCTACTTACTAGGACAAGGTTCCCATACCTACCTAAACCAAAACTGGTCCTGCATGGACGGAAATTGGTCTAGGGTCGCTCACGTATACTCGATAAGTTGAGAAGGCTGACCATCTCCCGCCGGGCGCTCAACCCCATACAAACAACAGGAACAAACGGTTCAATGATTCTGTTTACTTTTTGGTTGTCATCTGTCGTGATAATATGATACTCTGGGTCTATTCTGTATGTGATACCTATGTGATGAGGATTCCTTCAGCTATTTTGGTTATTTTTAATGAGTAGATGCCTATATACGATGTTATTTTCTTAAACTAGTGGAAAATGACTCCCAAAAGAAAGACTCGGTTTTTTAGAACCTCTTCTTCTTTAGCTGTGCCATCAGTACCACTGACACATCATCCCCAAAATTTCTGATGTTCCTAAATGCATTTATGTATGTACTACAACCTTACTGAAACATGGACTTGTTAAGATTGAAATGTCTAGTAATGTTTTCTTCGGAATAAAAATTTTGTGACCTACGTACAGATAAAATATCACTATCCATGGTTCTTTTTTAATTCCTCAAACCGAACTTCCTTATTTTCAGTAATCTAAATAAGCCCTTGTGTGCTTGGTGTGTAAGTCGAGAACGTTAACTTTAATTTATACTTTAACTCATTGAAATACTTTACTTTTCCTTGGTTGCAGCCAAGATATACTTTATATGATCCGAAAAAATCTGGCAATCCTATCTAGAGGGATGCTTTGGGAAGGAACCCGCAATACATCTACACGTTACACGAGATTTACAAGAGGGATTGAGGGTGTTTGAAAAAATCGAAATAGGTGACAAAGGTAGATTTTCACACTTTTCGCCTATTATCGTAATATATTTTGATTCAATTCACTTGACTTCCACTTTTAGTCGATAAATTTGATACCCAGTACTTTTCCCTTCACGTACATCTAACTACACGAGATTTCCTCAAAGGTAGATTTTCACACTTTTCGCCTATTATCGTAATATATTTTGATTCAATTCACTTGACTTCCACTTTTAGTCGATAAAGTTGATACCCAGTACTTTTCCCTTCACGTAACTATCCTCCAAGGTTCGCTGAAAGAAAAAAAATTACATAGGAAACTGCAAAAATCTACGAAAAATTACCCCAACGCTTGCGCCTGACGAAGAAAGAAGGTTTTATAGTATCCATTTCGACGGGGATGTTTTTCGACAGTGGCATCGAAGAGTAACGGTGTTGAAAACAGGGGCAATTTTTCTACGTGGTAAAGCGCTCTTGTTTTCAACACGGATATGGGCTAGGTACCGTATATAATTTTAGACGCTGATATCTCTCGACGCCGTTGTTCATCATAAATGTTTGTATTTCTCCTGTTTTCCACGCCGTTTCTCTTTTCGTCTATAGAGATAGATAATCATAAATATATATGTTAGTAACATTCTTACCAATACCAAGAATGATCCTACTCACTTTTATAGTTTCAAGTTTACAACCTGCCGTTTATCGCTATTTTAAACAATATCGAAATATTCAATTGTCTTTTGGACTACCATAAATACGACATAAACGCGACATACATAGGTGTAATTGTTAGTTATAATAGTAGAAAGAGAAATAAAACGACCAATGGTATGTCGGTTGAGTTCAGATAGGTATACATTAAAGCTAATAGGTATAATAAGGTTTGGCCGGTTTCTATCGTCCATGCTCGCGTAAAAAACATAAATTATAGTTAGAGCTATCACCAATAAGTTACTTCTCGGAAGTATGAGTTTGAAATTACAACCTATTGGCTGAAATGGGTTGAAAACGTTAGCTCTATTTCTGCGGAATCAGACTGGATTAAACTGCATTCCTTTTTCTATGGCGGACAGATCGAAATTTATATTTTATTATTCAATTACACCGCTCAAGATTTAGTTAAAATATAAATATCAATTTTCATTTTTATTATATCTGTATTTTTCAATTTTGCTTCGTAGACTGCAAGGCAGCGGAAGCTTTGTTTTCACTTTCGAAATGAAAAAAAAAAAAATTTTTTTGCTCCAAAATCAAAATTTCCACTCGTATTTTGCGTTTCAGAGCCTCCTGAACAAATTTGGTTCCGTGTCTGTCTGTCTGTCTGTCCGTCCACATTTCCTTGTAACAGCCATAACTTCCACAATTTTGATCCGATTTTAACAAAATTTTCAGGGATCGTGCGGGTTAAGCTCTAGATGGTCCCCTATCAACTTCATCATGATCGAATCAACGGTAGCTTCTGCGCAGGCGCTAACGTGAATTCCTTGTGACGGTCATAACTCGGTCAATGTTGAACGGATTTCGGTCAGATTTTCAGGGATGATGTGGGTAAGGTCCCTTGAGGTCCCATAAGACAATCATCATAATTGCATTAGCGGTACGCTCTGCGCATTCGTGAACGAAATATTCTTGTTACGGTCCTTGCAACAGCCGTCATTTCCACAATTTTTATGCGATTTTCTTCAAATTTTTAGGGATCGTGCGGGTGGTCCAACATGCTCAAAGTTGCCAAAAAATATCCCCAAGGATGTTTTAATCATGAATTTAGATCAAAATATTAATTAACACCTGTAAATCAATTAAAAACTCCTTCAGTTTTGATCCGATTTAGACGAAATTTTCAGGGAACATGCGGAATACATCCTGGATGGTCCCATATTAAAATCAAAATTTTCCTTATTAATTTCATTTATTATATGTACCATTCAGCTTCCAATTTCCCACCTTATTAATTCCCTGATGCCAGAACCGGTCGTTTCTAGTTTTCTGGAATTTAATGGTGACGTACTGTGAAGGTCACGAGGAAGCTCATGTGCCATTTCCTTGGCAGTGTATTTTTTTTTAATCGAGTTTTTTGTTGGCCTCAAACGATTTATTTATTAAGCCACATACAGCATAATCCACATTCAAATTCAGTACATCATTAAAATATTATTTTCAGACTTTACCTATAGTACAATATTGTTAATTTTTATACATTTTACTAGATGTTTACGACTTTTTATTTATTTTTCAATACACAGTTCATTCTTGTGGGTAGTTCCACTCCTTCTTCCACTAATCTTGCTATCATAGTTTCCCTTGTCGACTTGAATCGAGTGCACTTCAGTAGAACATGATCACTGTCTGCAGTTTCACCCTCCGCACATGAGCAAGTTGGGTCATCGATAATGTGAATCTTATATATAGGTGACTTGGGAGTCGATGATGATCAAACCGGAGTTTGATCATCATGTAATGGATTTGATGGACAAGTTTAATCGTGTAATGATATAAGATAAATTATGGATAAGATAAATCGTGTAATGGATTTGATGGATAAGATTTTATGGGAGCCACTTGATTGAGTCATGCCGCAGTCCACGCAATAAAGGGGTCATCAGGGGAGACATACAGGGAGACTGTACTTGTCTGCTCGAGTCGGCTTTACTTCAATGGGCCGGAGGTACAGTCACCCGCAAGAACCACATCCTCTGACGAGAGCCCGATCGGAGGTTTACAGAGGGAATTGATAATTAGCGATAACTTGGGAGATACCGATCTCCTGTGGCAATCTTCCGATTGTTGTGTAAGGCGCGCAGTAATTTATATAATTATTTCTAAGTAATGGAAAGGTGAGATTTTATATTCGGATAAGCAATATAATGGTGTGTTAGATTGAATCTATCCGTTGGGCAAGAGCAAATAGAGAGCGGAAAATGCTTATTTGTAATTGAACTGAAATCCTCAGGTTATTTACATTTCAATATTTATGAACACCAAGAAGACCCCAAGACGGGAACAACGTATTTCAATATATTGTATGAATATATGTACCTATTCAATATCATGTGTACACTCATCACGCCATTTTAGTATAAGTCAGAGATTGCTATGACGTACACTGATCGAAAATGCTAAGATATGCTTATCAGAACATTAAATTCCACAACAAATTTTTCATGAGATTAGAAAATGAGACAATCATTTAAAAAAGTCATAATAGGTTTTATAGATACATATAGGTATATGTTAGTATTTTAATATATTCAGCTAAAACTGTAGCCTATGTAAACAAAAATGTGCAGATTTTTGTTTTTTAACCTATGATTGTACCGAGTTAGCTCATTAACAATAATAATTTGACTTAGATTAGTAATATTAATTTTTCATGGGTTTTCATTAAGATTCATTTTTCATGGGTTAAGTCTTCCTACAATGAGCTTCATGAATTAGACCTGGGACATTCAAAATATTTACATGATCTTTTAGCCTGACAAGATGAGCAGTAGCTTAATCACTTCATCCTTTTGTCCACTTGAAGTTCGCAGTGGAGAGCATTTTTTCGGAAACAACACTGTTCAGGGATACATCGTAGAACTTAGGTCTGGAAACGCTGGACGATCTGTCAATTTTTTGGGGGTGTGAAGAACCATAGCTGCGCTCCATACACCCAAACTGGCTTTAGTAATTGATTGTGCAATGGGAGTCTAGCTTCATGCCCAGGTACTTGGCTTCATTCGCGTAGGGGATTGCCACATTTATAAAGTATAGGGATGTAGTATATCTCCCGGTTGTTAAAGTCAACGTACACACTGACTTGACCTCATTTAATCTGATCATCCATTGCGATGTCCAAAAACTGATTTCAGATATGGGTTTGTTAAGTTTTGAAATCGATTCATTGTCGCTGTCACCCACTGCCAGGACTGCAGTGGCATTGCAAATGTTGCTGTCGTGTTACGATCAAGTTCTGGTAAGTCACTGGTTTACAGGAGTGGTTTACAGAAACAAGTATGCATTGTTCGTTTGTTGTGAAAGAACCGTTCTGATATATACGATTCGAGCAGGTCAACATACTGATGAGGAAACATCTCCTCCAACTATTTCTGGCAGAATTTCAGCATCAAGTACAGAAATGAACTTCGAAGCAAGTATCTTTCTTCAATCGGTTAATTTGACAATTTGCTACACCATCACCGTCAAGCTCTTATTTTCTTGCGGGGTATAAGGCCTTCTATCTGGAATATTTTCGGAATTTGCGGTAATATCGATACCTTTTTTAAACATGAAGATATTCACATCATAGCTATTAGAGTTGACAATGAATGCTGCAAACAAGAATCATAACATCAAGACCCGCTCATAATTTTTTTAAATTTATTTAGTGGTTTAAGCCGCACCTCAGCCGTAAGGGTCATTAGCGGCATATCCAATTCATAATGTTATAAATTCTGTGGAGTTCTTCACGGGCAGTGACACTTACAGCACTAGTAATACACACCAAACCTTTCGTCAAATGCCAAAGTTCACAGTCATAGACGATGAATGCTGATTGCTGCTATTATTAAGATACCAACCGAGGGTCAGATGATGGGAGTGGAGAGAGGCCACCTATGGAGTAAGCATCCTTGGTAAAACCGACGAGATCTCCCCTTAACACATCCTGGAAATGCCCGATTCGATGCGCCTAGCTTGTCAGACCGTTCAGAGCCTCCTCCATCCCCGCAGACAATGGTAGTAAAGATTTTTCATGCCAATGCAACAATGGAAGCCACGACAGCCTGCAGTTGTTGAAAACCGCCAGTTGTATTCATCTTATCCCCTACCGTGAAGACAAGATAGGTAGGGGAAAAGTAATAGAAACAACGCCAGTAAACGTACACGATAAAACCTTCCCATAGCGGAAACCCAAACAAAATTTTCCGTCTTCAAAATATTAGCTATGTCAGGAACACTTAAATCAATACCTAGCGATATGTTAAATAGCTAGTACTCATAATCAAAATATCCTCTTCCTCCTCCTTGTTAATTCATTTTTTATAGAAGAAAATAACTTCTATTCTAATCTATATCAAATCCTTCATGAGGGTTTATATATGAAGTGAAGCCGGTAGTGCAATTAAAACCAGTGCTGCGTACCTCGGCCCTACCGCTGAAATATATTTAAAAAAGGACACAATTATGATTTACCCTGTAATCTATGTGAACAAGTTAGCTTGTAGACGTACATAGGTAGCAGTAGTTCCCAGAATGATGTGGAAGAAGGAGGAAATAGGTTACTCGGTATATGATGGATATTGAGTCCAATAAAAAATTTTATTTTAATATTTTCCGAGCCATTGCAATAGCTTCATTTTCTACGAAAATTCACTAAAAGGACATCACATTGGTATATATGGTGGGTTCATTCAAGAAAGTCTAGGTAGGGAGAGTTGTCTGAAGCGGCTTCGTAGCAACCAGGCCTATTTGGACTACCGCTTGGTTACGTACGGTCGAATTGCTGCCGTAAGGTACCTTTCTTTAATAGCTCCATTCTATGAGCGTACAACCAACAGAATAATAGGAGGTAGAGAGGCTCAGGTATGAGGATAACCCGAAGTTCTTACAAGTGCGTTATAAAGCAGTAGACTCAACAAAGAGTAAGTGGCCGCAGGAGGAAAGTGGGCTCGTCTTGTGCATAGCGGACACACAAGCTGCAGTCTCCCGTCACTAACGAACGAACGAACTAGACGAAATCTATTCATTCGACCGACCCACCCGCACCGAGAGTTGACGAGTCGGTAGAAGTAAAAAAAAAAAGTCCAGTCATGCAGCATGACCCCATGAGCGAATTTTTGAAGAAATCTTCGACATTTCAGTCGCTATTGATCGTGTAGAGAAATTTTAGTTTATGATTTTGATAGACAAACATGGAATCAAATTATTAAATTAAATTATTATTATTTTTTTTTTAACAAGCACCTACTACCTACGTTTTAAACAGCATGGTTCTAGGATTGGTTATACAGGGATACTTCCATAAGAGTAGTTCAATCTGAATTTGGACAATGTTTCATGCAAATATTACCGATTTTTACAACTAGCGAACTGCATTACTTCGATTTTTGACAGATTTTTCAACTTTGAAATTTTTGAAATCTTGATATCATATTCTTATAGGAAATTTCACGCTGATTCCGAATATACCACATGTTAGTATGCTGAAATATTATTTCGGACAACAAATCGCAAAAAATAGGGTATTTTGACATTTTCGACTATATTTTTGAAAATTTCAACCCGAAGATGTAATCCGATGATGCTGGCCAACGAACTTGAACTTTCGTTTTGTGCCCTTAACATTTTAAAATTAATTTGTTTGAAGTTTCTACAACAATTCTACGGACAGTTATCGTCTGGAATGACACATACATAAATACATACATACATACATACATTTAAAAAAAAAATGTGTTAAACTTCAGAATATGATTCAGAATAGCCTAAAACGGATTTCTGCATAAAATTTTTTCAAAAATTCACATTCTACAAATTTTGAGGCGAGAGCAATAGCTTAATTTTCTTCAAAAATTCGCTAATACGATTTTAACACAGAATGTGTTTTAGCCATGGACTAACTAGCCGAAAATGGAACGCGGGATGGTAACGAAATGTGTGACGGATGATTTTCACGTACAACCGAGTCGTTGCTAGGGATATGGTACTTCGTCGTTTTTCATCCCACAAAATTCGTTGACCATTCGTTCGAAAGCTCTCGATTTATCCAACAATATTATGTTAACTACTGCGAAGTGCGTGTCCAACAAACTGAGTTATGAGCATGGTTATATAAATAATTGTTTACACACAGGTGATCATTCTCAATAATTGATATTGTGAACATGATTGCAACCGCTTGTTAATTTCTGATGATTTCATTGAGCTTGTGTTTCGATGATTTGATTCATAGCAGGTGATCTGAGTATTACGAAAATGGTTTGATTTGTGAAGCGGAGGTTAAATAATTTGAATAGGTAATTTCTATACTTTACACTCTAGGAAGCTGTAATTTCGTTTGTAGCCTCTTTAGGACATTTACTTGACGATGCTCAGGGTCCGGATCAGATGTGTGGCTCTTAAAGCTAATTTCTATACTTTACACTCTAGGAAGCTGTAATTTCGTATGTAGCCTCTTTAGGACATTTACTTGACGATGCTCAGGGTCCGGATCAGATGTGTGGCTCTTAAAGCTAATTTCTATGCTTTACACTCTAGGAAGCTGTAATTTCGTATGTAGCCTCTTTAGGACATTTACTTGACGATGTCCAGGGTCCGGATCAGATGAGTGGCTTTTAAAGCTAATTTCTATACTTTACACTCTAGGAAGCTGTAATTTCGTATGTAGCCTCTTTAGGACATTTACTTGATAAATCGCTCTTGATTTATCACGAATTTATTTCGTATTTTTTTCTCGTAGTTTCATACTATAACTATATAAATTGATGTTATAAATGAATAGTAAACAATGACGCTTGTTTGGTTGTCACTTGGTTGCGCGACAACGCAAACACATTCTGTGTTTCAATAATTTCGTCCGAAGTATGTAAATAGAGGTAACCGGGGGTCCAGGGGGCTTGCCCCCTGGCGAGGCGCGGAGCGCCGAGTTTTTAAATGACCGTATTATATTACATTGTTTTGAAATTCGAGCACTTTGAGTGCAAAGAAATAGTAATCTACCAATTTCACGGCGAAAAACTCGTTCCCAATAATATTCTGCAATTCAAACAAGATTTCGAAATTTCAGCTCTTTTGGGGGAGTTTTTATCGATTTATCAGCAAATATTTAGTAAATTTAAGTACATTGATTTTTCTGCATAATTTTTTAGTTCGTTACTGATAAACTTCATTCGACTTAAGTATTGCTAAAAATATAAATTTAACAATTTTTAGCGATTTTTTTGGTAAATTTTCTGAAATTTGAAAAATTTGATGTGCTCAAAAAGTTTTGGCCAACGAACTCATCCTGTCGTTTGGAAAGCTAGATTTGTTAGTGCTAAAATGGTATTTTCATCTCAATCCTAAGGAGGGTAAGTTATATCTGGAATGACCCGCACACGTGTATATAATATATATATTATAACTCAAGTATTTGTTTCAGAATGTCTCAAAACGGATTTAAATTAAGAAATGATTTCAAAATTTAAAATTTTTAGAGCCTACGAATATTCTATGAAAAATTCTACGAGCATTTCTACGAAAATCCGCTTTAAAAAACTAAGCATTTGTTAATAAAAGCTTCGTTCTCAGTGCGCGTTTTGTCAGTTTTCGAACTCATCAGAACTGGGACGGAAAATCTCGGGGCGTTCCGGAACTTGTGGAACCGCGTTCTGCACTCGAACGATTTCAGAACGGTAATGGTAGAGGGTGCTGGCCTGCTAACGGTAGGATAACTCCTTCACGAGCCCACGGCTTATTATAAAATAGTAAGCAAACTCTCGGTCGTCGAATCTGGTCACAATTTTGTCGAAAAAATTCTAGTTTCGTGGATGTGGCCGAGATCCAACTATAACTTCAATCTCGTCCTCATCGTCTACAAACCATGAAACTTCACCACCATCGATCTACTACTTCTCATTTCGATGAAGACATTCAAATGAAGAACAGCGAACAACAGAACAAAGCGAAATTTTACAGGGAAAATTACAAGAAACACGCTGCAACCAAAGCCGAAGAGAGCGTATTGTTTACTCGACGAGCTCCGTAAAATTGTGTAATGCGCATCCGTAAATTACGTCCTTGCGTTCGAGTTCTAACAGTTCCGAAAAAAATCGGGGCCTGTCAGAACCGTTCGGAACTGGGTTCGCAAAAGCACTGCGAACGACAAAACTCGACAGCGCTTGCCCAGAACCGTTCCGAACTGGCAGAAAGCACACTGAGAACGAAGCTAAAGACAATATTCATCATGTTTCTATCGAACAACATTAAATTGCTATAAAAATTAAATTTACTACCTATTATAAATAGTCAATTCATCTTTTTTACTTAACTTATTGTGTTATTATCAACGTTCGATCCAGTGAGTCTTCATTAGTGTAAAACTGTAAAAAAGTAAATCTACCCAATGTTTTCTGTTCAAAGTACGAGTAGAATGCAAGAAGACGGGAAGATAAATTCTGGAAAATCGAACCAATATAGATTGAACCATTATTGTCGTGGCTTGTGGAGAATAATGCTGAGCCCAACCAAAGTTACAAACCCGCCAAACCTACTGTTATGCATGAGTACTATAATTATTACCGATAGCAATGAATTAAGGGTTTTAGTATAACTCGTCGTTCCCACAAAGACACCAGGTTCATCTAATGCTGATATATTTGCAGCCAGGTTTCGAAATCGTGCAAAGCGTGCTGGAACATGCAGGTCGCTTGAAAACGACAGAAGTTAGCCGCACCCCCAGTAATTTTACGGTACGTTTCGTCAAGCTCTGCAGACACGTACCTAAGATCTCCGAAAAAGGCAGCGCTGGAGGTAAAGAGACTCGTAAAAAATATTATATGCCAGCTTGGGATGTATGAGTAGTGAGTGAATGCCATTGTTGGGAACATCAAACTGAAAAACGCCGACAGAGTGATTCACCCGGAGCGAGTGAGCTTTATAGTTTTACGACTTACCGGAAAGGTGAGAATGGGGTTTGGGTTTACATATAGTGATGTACAGGAAGGGGGTTCATTGGGGGATGTGAAAACCCACTCAAGTTGTCTAACAAATATTACTAAAGCTGTTCACACGGCAACAGTATGGCCATTTTATGAAAATCAGAAGAAGGATTATTTTTTAAAACCCCCCCCCCCCCCCCATATATATATTGCACTTTTTTGAAGGCTCTTACTAAGATCATCTCATGGAAACAGTGTATAGCACGATAACTTTTGCATGATTATTTATAATTATTGTTATTGTTACATGATAAATACACAGTAAACAGCAAACAACGAAAAAGAAAATTATAAACAGCTATACTACTGCTGAATACAATTAGAAAAAATTCAGAACTTGAACGTCGACAAAAATAAAAAATATTAAGGGGGGATATCTGAAATCCGATAACCTTTTTTTTTAACGCAGAATTTCTTTTAAGGAACGCCATAAAGCAGTTGAACGTAATAAGTCATACAGTCGTAATAAGTTACCTAGTTCACAAATTTAAGTAAGAAAATTAAATTTAAAAAATAATACAATCAGGCATGAGGGCATGCAGCATGACTGAGAACTGTTGCCTACTCCTGCAGTATATGTGCAGAATATGAGTTAAATTATTACTTAACAGATCTTGGACAACGTCAAACAATATTAAATACATTCCAGCAATAAGTAAACAAATAAATTTAGAAAAACAAGTAAGAAAAATAAATTTAAAACTCGGCCCTTCGGGCTTCGCGAGGGGCTTTGCCTCCCTGGACCCCCCGGTTGCTGACCGCTTTGAGCCTATAGCTAAAATGCTAGAACATGCTTTCTTCCCGCTAATTCGCAAATGTAAATACATTTAAAACTACGACATAAATGTTTTACCAATCGAAATTAGAACAGAGTACCAAGGTAGGCAATTTTCTGTTATGGTGCGAGTCTACAATTACTATAACCAAGATTAACTTCTCAACCAAGTGACAACAAAACAAGCGGCATTGTTTACTATATCCATTTATAACATAAATAAATATAAAACTACGACATGAATAGAAGAACAAGTACGAAAGAAATGCGTGATAAATCGAGAGCTTTCCAACGAGTGAAGAACGATTTTTGTCCGGTGAAAACTAAAGAAGTTTCATTTCCCCTGCAATGGCTTGGTTGTACGTGAAAATCAAAAGAACCTGGCAATGCGATAGGTAATGTATTCGATAATCATCAGAAACACTTGCATACGAGTCTGCAAAACATTGGGACATTTTATGTCTTTAATGCAGACTCGTATGCAAGCTCTAAGAGCCACTCAGCTGATCCGGACCCTGGGCATCGTCAAGTAAATGTCCTAAAGAGGCTACATACGAAATTACAGCATCCTAGAGTGTAAATGTCCTGAAGAGGCTACATACGAAATTACAGCTTCCTAGAGTGTAAAGTATAGAAATTAACTATTAAAATTATTTAACCACCGCTTCAAAAATCAAACCGTTTTCGCAATATTCGGATCACCTGCTATGAATCAAATCATCGAAACACTAGCTCAATGAAATCATCAGAAATTATCAAGCGGTTGCAATCATGTTCACAGTATCAATGAATGAGAATGATCACCTGTGTGTAAACAATTATTTATATAACCTGGCTCATAACTCAGCTTGTTGGCCACACACTTCGCAGTAGTTAACATAATATGGTTGGATAAATCGAGAGCTTTCGAACGAATGGTCAACGAATTTTGTGGGATGAAAAACGACGAAGTACCATTTCCCTAGCAACGACTCGGTTGTAAGCGGAAATCATCAGAAAATGTCGGTAGGTAACGCTTTTCGAGGACACTTTTTCGTGACAGTTTTTAATTTTAATGTGCCAAAGCAAAGACATAAAATATCAAAACATTTCGTGACACATCCGCGTATCGTTTTTCGCTAGTTAGTCCAAGTTTTGTGACACTTCCGCGTAAAGTTTTGGGGCAGTTACCTCAAGGCTAAAGCATGTTCCATGCTAAAATAATACATTCACGCATCAGGCCAGGCAGCAAGACTGAGAAATGTTGCCTACTTCTGCCAACAGTATATGAGTTAAATTATTACTTAACAGATCTTGGACAACGTTAAACAATATTACGTACATTCCAGCAGAACTGCGTAAAATATGCAACTGAAAATAAGCCTACTTTCCAGTAATAAGGTGTTATTCGTAAATAAAATTAGGAGGTGCAACGATGTTCAGGAGGAACCACGGTTGAGAGCAATTTCCCCGGAGTGTTGGTGGGCCACCCAATTTCTTCAAAAACACCTGACGCATAATGATGGTGGCCCCCGCGAGGACAAACACACCGAAAACTGGAGCCACAAAAGCGGGAATGTGCAGGTAAAGAAGTTGGGTTTAATGAGAGGGTTCGTCGTTTCACAATGTCTTCCGGGCATAAAAGGAGGCGAAGAAGGGTCCAGCCGTTGCCTGCTGCGAAATCTCTGAGATCCCTCCAGCTCCGCCCTGCCTATCCCACGAAACCGAGCAGGAATTCCCGTGGCTAGTTACCTACCATGAATGGAACACAAGAAAGCTTGTCGAGTTGGTATTGTTGATGTCACATGCATCTTTTCATCAAGTCCCTCGCTTAACTTTTTTTGCTTTTTATAAGTTCATAATAAATCCCATTATTCCTTTCGGGATGAAATAAAAAGGATTCCAGAAGGAGGGGAGAAGCTAATTGTGCAGAGACAAAAGCCCAGTTGTGGTCGGGCTGTCGCGCGCTCTGGCATGTGAAAACGAGCTCACAATAAGCTGTAATATAAGACAACTGCAAACCATTCTCTCTTAAATGGCTCTAGTGGCTATATTAGTACTGAAAACATTGGGTATGAATCTGTTTCAAAGGCTTATGTTTTGTCTGTTTAGGTTCATCGCTTAGAGCATCAAAGTTGCTAATTCGAGAACGGTGAATTGTAAGATTTTTCCACTTTATTGCTGGTAGAACGTGTAACGTGTGAACGTGTATATGATTGCAGATCCATAACTAGTGAAGCAAGAGCAAATCTAATGCGCAATTTCTCTAGTTCTATTTTATTCTATTAGCAGAAAAGTGAGGTATATGAAGGGTATTGGAGGTGGCCAAAACAGCGGAGTAAAGAAGGCTGAAAGACGTCATAGGGTGACGATCCCGCCTGGGGGTGGAGGTAGGTACCTCAGCGCCGTGTGCCTTTGGTGTCAATACATTTTGTTTCTTATTAGTTTTTTGTTCAAACCTTTTGGAATTTCGAGCTGAAACTTTACTGTCGGGGATTTTAAAAGATGCAAAATCCGGTACTTTTCAATTATACCTACCCCCCCCCCCCTCCCCTGTTGAAACAAATTGGCGTGGTTGTGGTTTGATTGGCTCAACATGAATTCGTACAAGTAGAATGCACATGAATTCGCACAAATAGATCGGAATGCTGTGTATAGGTTGGTGGTCTCAAAATTACATTACATCAAGTAGTCAATCCCTTAGTAAAAATACAGATTAGTTGGACATGTAGGTCAGAATGATGTGTATACTTTGGCGGTCTGGATGCTCGTAAGCTTGCATTTCAAAAATACATAACATATCATAACATAATCTAAGTAAGAGTTAATGCCTAGATCGGGCGTGTTGAGGACGGGGGGGGTTATGACGGAAAAGTACCCAAAATCCGAATGATAGATCAAAAATGAGATATACGAAAGTTGCCCATCATGCAAACGAAAACCAGAAAAACGATTCTTTTAGATGACAACGTTTTCTTAAATAAATGATAAAAATTCTTCGGAAAACAGACTAATCATTTGATCCTAATAATGACATACCTGCTTCACAAATGGCGTGTGTTCTATGGTCTATAAAATCAGTGAGGTTGTTGGAGAAAGATGAAGGTACCGTAAATGGAACTCATTGACGCAATAATTGAATAACTTCATCATATTCTTCAAGCAATTTCAGCAGAAGATTCTCTGCACCACAATTTATTCATGAAGTAATAGAAATGTCAGAATAGACAAACAGGCAGTAAATGCAGTCAAACAGTACGATTATCATTTGAGTGACACAGAAATTATAAACAAACGTCATTTCAAAAGTGCTAGTAGATATAAAGCAGAAAATTAGGAAAGGCAATAAATTTTAAAATGTATGGGTTCTTCTACCCAAATAAAACTTGGTCCTCGGCCGTACAAATAACCTTTCATCACACGAATCGTGTAGTCACTGGCCGTGAGCGGACAAACCAATTATTGTTGGACATTGACGAAGTACAGGCGAACAGAACATTATTAAATTCAGTTCCCCAGACTGCAAGGCGATGTTCGCCATTAATCTTCAGGTGAGTTCATTAAGAACAATAAACGTCTGGAGATTCCGGTCTGTAGCCACGGCACGGACCTACATCCAGAGGTCCAGAGGTAGAAGAGCGAGATCAAAGTAAAATATAGTACCTACCTACTTGCATTCTACGAAGACCTATAAAACCGATATTAATGAGGTTTTAATAAATCATTACCGGAGAGGCAAAAAGGTATAGCGTTCCATTTTCTTATTTCCGAAGGCAGGCGTTCTTTTCTCTGTTCTTTGACTTTGAAGGAAGCGATTGAGCCGAAGCGGGTACCTACCAGAGAAGATGGGACGGGCGGTGGGCCGGGGAGGCTGCGCTCGTTTTGTTGGGGAGCCCCCTAATCACAGCTTAGCCCGGTTATCTTCTCGCCTTCGGGTTCTTTTTCCGAAGGATCCTCCGAGGCCTCATCGTAGGTTATTTAGCCGTCAGGTCCTCTTCCACCGTCCGCCTTGAGCAGGAATGTTTCTCAGAAGTGATGTTTTTGGGAGGGCTCCAACGCCCCATACTCGGTGTAAAGTCATAACGCAATTCCTGCCGGAATCAAAATCTCGAAGCGAACTCGTAGTTTGAGGCATTGCGTAACTTTGGCAACGAATGCTCAAACCGCTCGCTCATTCAAGTAACGCCATGTTGAGGCTGTTGAAGCCAGCACTTTGAATCGGATGATTCGTTTAGGTTGATACCGGGGCTGTTTGTCTTCTGGACCTCGACATTGTATCACCTATCTATCTGTATTCAAGTACTCTTGGTTGGGGTTAGTGGCGCGGTCAGTCGAGTCTAGTCCGTCGAGCGCTTGAAGCCTCTCGTTCTTGTTAATGCTCAAGAAGCCCAGCCTTCCACGCCCGGCCATTGCAATTCTTCACGTGCCAAATTTCCGCAACCATTTCGGGGTTGTTTTTATCATTTCGAAGCGAATTTAGGTAGGGTTTCTCCTTCCTTTCACCCTCAGCCGGCTTCCTTGTTTTGACCTAATACCAAATCCTCTTTCTTCACGTATTCGCTACCACCTGCGAGTTGGAGATCGCCGAATTACAAGGTAAGGTGTAGCATAATTCTTTATAGTTTCCGGATATTTCTGTCCGGTGGTCCTTCATATTATTTTATTGTGGGTTTCGTGGTAAACCAGCTTAATACCGTTACCCAAGGGTGAATCTTGTTCGTGCAATAATGCATTCGCCTCCACAGAGGGCAATGCTTTGAATACGGTAGGGGTAGTTTGGTTTTTATTCGACCGTGGATGCCAGAGTCTTAATTTCATTGCAATGAGGATTTCGGGTTTCATAATTCAAAATATACGGCACTGAGGCTATGAAACTATTATTCGTTACTCTTGTATCTCCCAGTGTCAAATTCGCCTCCACAGCCCACACTCCATGTACTCCCTGATCGTGTGCAGATATACAATCTTGAGTCATTGGTAGAGTCACAGGATCCGTTCGCCTCAGTCAGAAGAAGTCATGATCAATGAATAATTGTTCCCCCCTGGGATTCATGAATCCCAAGGTTGATTTATAAGGGAGTGTCCCAGCACACTGTGCTTACGTCCTCCCCCCTCCTTGCAAGCAAGGAGGAAAGTTCCCAGTATGGGAGACTGTTCAACCCACAGTCAAGGGCTTCGCAAATGCGAATACCTGTTCGCACATGGCACTACAGGTGGAGCTGGGCGTTCTAGCTCGCCCTACCAACTAAGCAGGTCGGTACCCGAGTTATTGTCAAGCCGCATAACTCACATGCCGGTACTATCCTGGGAGACGAATCTACCAGGAGAGTGCCTCCCTCTCAGCTTTCAGGCGTAGCCTTCCGGCCTGGGTAATCAACCACTGCCACCACGATGCCAACCGCTTTCGGGGGGCAGGCAAGTGGCACTTTGGCGGCGAACCGCCGGTGTGCCTGTAGCCTGGGGCTCCCCCCGCCCGTGGTACCAATTTTGTGTCTGAGCTCTACCAGAGGACTGGCCTACTCAGGCACCAGAGGCCGGATTGGTCGCAGGCCCGATACAGGGAATGTGGCCCTGTATCTGCCACTTTGTCCTCAGCTCTGCCGGAGCAGAGTCCAATCATTATGGATGACTGAGGAAGGGAGACTATAGTGACTCACGAGAATTGGTCGTAACCAATTACAGGCTCAAGCACCACTATAGTACGCTGGCTCCCGGTTTTTCCCAGTTGGTAGCTCTTGCGAAAGAGCTTCCTCACCCTACTGGGAAGGGTTGGAGTTGTCTCCGAATTGCCCCCACTTACCTTTGCCCTTCTCCATCATCTTCTCTCCTAACCTTGGTTGGATTAATCCCTCAGCATATCTTTCTCTATCCTGTCTCTTCCGCCTGGATATGCCGCTCACGCAGGATGGGTATTACCGCATCAGCGAAAATTTGAAAACTGGCCGCCCTGTTAGGAGAAGCCAGCAGCCCGCCAATAGGCACACCCACCAGACCACACTCTTCTCGCTGTGCGTTATAAACGCTACACTCACTCAAAATGTGCTCAGCCAGTTCTTCCGGGTGCCCACACTCGCACGGTCGATCGGTCATCAGCCGGAAGCTCGCCAACTTACTTGCGAACTCGCCGTGCCCCAACACCATCTGTGTTAGGTGATGGGTTGGTCTCACCCATCCCCACTCCAGTCTCTCACGTACTCTCGGGATTATCTTGTGGGGTAGGCGGCCTGTTTCCGCCCCATCCCACTCCTGTTGCCAAACATCGAGAAGCGTTTCGTTGAGCTCTTTCAAGATTACGCCTCTTGGCCTTCTGTCGGTCTCTGGATCGTAAGACCATAAGCACTCAAGCCTGCTACGTAAGACCTTAGCCTCTTGCTTCTTCCCAATTCTGTAAGATGCCCACCTTCGCCATGCCTCCCATCGAACAGGGAGAACACCCGCCAGCACTGGCATAGCACTGGTAGGGGCAGTGCGATACGCCCTACACACCTTCAATAGTGCACGCCGCTGAGCGGACGCTAGCTTATTCCAGTGCCTTGTCTTCAACAGGTGAGCCCAAACCTGTACTCCATAAAGAAGGATTCCCAAAAAGAGGCCCTTGTATATTACCACAAGTTCCTGGTATCTTATGCCCCATTCAGAGCCAGCTAGTCTGCACACTTTCATGAAAGCTGCTAGTGCCCTGTCACATACTAAGGCAATATGGCTATCTATAGACATTCTCTCTTGTAGCGTAATGCCCAGATACTTAAACTCACTCACATATCTCATAGGTCCCATGTCAGTTGCCACTATGGGGTTCCTACCCGGCAAACATCCCTTTAGGAGCATCATTACCGTCTTGTCTTGAGCAATTGTGAGCTTGAAAGCACCACAAAGGTCGACTAGACGATCAGTGACTCGCCTTCCCGCCTGTTCCAGCAGTAACCTGCTCCGTGCCTGAATCACTACCACCAGATCGTCGGCATATGCAATTACGTCATACCCCTCCTGGTTCAACGCAGTCAATATTACATCAAATAGAATGTTCCACAGATAGGGTCCTAGTACGGATCCCTGTGGACATCCCTTTGTGATATTTTTACTCACTGTGTGCGATCCTTCACTATACACAACTCTTCGCCCGTCGAAATAGTCGAGCAAGAGGTTGTACAGCTGCGGGTCGCACCCTCTTCTCCTAATCTCACCCAACACACCAGGCCACCACACATTGTCAAAAGCCCCCCGTATGTCGACGAATATACCAAGGACATACTTCTCCCCGGCTTCCGCTACCGTTCTTTGAAGGGTGGTCAACGCAGTAATGGTAGACCTGCCCTTTCTGAACCCATGTTGTGCTGGGGAAGTGTGAGTTAGCACTTCGTCTAGCTTACTGACCATAACTTTCTCAAGCAGTTTGCCTGGTACACTCAGCAGGCAAAGCGGCCTATACCCCTTCGGGTCCGCCGGGTCACGATCACCTGGCTTCTTGAGCACGCACAACCGGCCTATTTTCCACTGGTAGGGGAATACCCCCATCTCAAAACATTTACAGAAAATAGCGCTGAACCAAGGGTACACAAGGTTCCATGCCTTCTGAAGCGCCCTCACCTCAACCCGATCCACCCCTGGCTCCTTTCCAGGTTTGAAGGATTTCACGAGCGCGGACAGCAATCCATCTGTTATCTCAGCCCCGCAACTGCCTTCTCTACTGGCAGCAGGTATATTCACAGTCAACCTTGTCTCTACTTGACTCTCACTCTCACCAAGCTCTGAATCATCAGGGAACAGCGCTCCCAAAAGGCTTGTAGCAGCCTCGTTCCATGTGAGGCTACTCTCCCCACGCAGTACGGCCATCTGAAACCTCGGACCCTCTCTCCTCACAATTCTGTAAGGAGCGCCCCATGGCTGATCCTCCCCTTCCTCAGTGACAAAGTTGCGCCAGTCCACTGTCTTGAACTTGCGCACAGCCTTTGTATACTCACGCCTGACTGCCCGGTACTGTACGTCCAATTCCTCAGGTACATTTCTACGTGCTCGCCTTACCCTGCGTTTTAATTTGACCACGCTCTTTCGCATTCTCTCCAATCGCATGCTCCACCAAGAAGGGCTGCCTTTACGCAACCTCTGGACGGGCATGGAATCAGACGCTGACTCGATGATGATACCAGTAATTGTATCAACTGCAGCCTCGAGCTGCCTTCTGCTCCCAATATCAGGAAACTGAGTGGCTCTCAGTCTTTCTGTCAGCGCTTCATCGTAGCGTTCCCAGTTGGCTTTCTTTTCGCAGAACCTGCCCTTCCGAGTAAAACCGGGAGAAACACCTGAGTGGCGATCTCGCACAGTGAACAGAATGAGCGAGTGCTGAGATACAGTCACATCTGCCGTAATTTTCCACTGCACTAATCTGTCGCATAATCCACGAGTGAAAAGCGTGACATCTATATTAGACTGTCCACCTGCCGCCCCGTGGAAGGATGGCACGTCGCATGGAAGGTTAGCCACTGCCAAATCATATTCGAGAATGAACTCCTCGACTTCTGCCCCTCTGGACCATTCCCTCCTCCTTCTTGCATGTGGACCGTAGGCACTAAACTCGTGGCTGTGCCACAGCCTGGACCAGGCGTTAGTGTCGGCCCCAATTACCACATCCCGCCCTCTTAGCGCCTGCAGGACATTGCCCAAACCGTGAAGATAACCTCCCAATTCATGGGAGTGTTGACAGTAGACCGAGACCATATAAAGTGGCTCGGCCCCATCCCTCTCCACGGCCACTACTACAATGTGCCTGCTGCTCAGGTGACTCAATAAGGTAACCCTCAGCGCGTCATCCCAAACCCCTATGGCCGCCATGGGCGGTTCATCCCCATTTCCGCAAAACACTCGTAAGTCCCCTAACCCTCGTACAGAGCCTCTCACCACATATGGCTCCTGTATGAGCACAATATGTGCATTCCTCCCACTCAACCATACCCGCAACTCATCCGTAGCAGTCGCAGATCTATCTAGATTGATCTGTGCAACTCTCATATACTAGGATTTACTGCCCTCATGTACCTAGTTAATGCCTTCTTGTAGGCTGGACACTGTAAAGAATCAACTGCGTGTCCCGCACTCATTCCAGCCCTGGAGCAATTGGCGCACTTGGGAGAGCTCAGCGTCCTGCTAGGGCACTGAGACACTGGCCCACCGTGCTCCATCGCGCAATGCCCGCACGTCTCTTTACTCTCGACGCATACCTTAGTGGTATGGCCCCACTGCTGGCACTTGTAACACCTGGAGACGTCCAGGTAGTCTTCGACTCTACAACGGTCGAATCTCACACTCAGAATCTTCACCTTCATAAGGGCTGTCCTGATCTTCTCTGAGACCTGGGCAACCCATATGACGTCATCATAGTCACGCCGACCCTTGATAAACGATGGACGGAATTGCCCCATCCATTCCTCCTCGGTCACCTCTGCTCTCACCTCAGGATTCTGGCGCCATATGGCAGTTGCCAGATTTTCCTTTGGTATCTCCTTATCGACCCGATATATTTTCATTAACAGGGGCTTGGACATCCCTTTAGGAGACCTGAAGAAGTCATGATCAGTGTGAAGATCATGTTCAGGGGGCAATTTGTGCAATCCCCTTCAATGCTGTGGATGTCAGGCTTCCATCATTTAACAGCCATCTAGCAAATTTTCGTAGAAAATGAAGATATTGTAATGGCTCCAAAAATTTCAAAATGAAGTCCTCCTTTCAGTTTTCCGCGATTATAAATGTGAAAAATGTAGAAAAATCAAGTTTTGATGATTATTAGGGAAAGAGAGATAGTTTTGAGACCCAACAAAATATTACATTAAAAAAAAGTCATTTTTTGACCCAATCTGCGTATTTTTGTTGGGAAAAAAAGCCACAGCAAGTTGAGTTCCCTTTTCCCTTGCACGGTCACATATTTTGATATGATGCATGGTTATTTCCTCAATGCTGAGTTGTCTTATCTAATCCTATATAGTAAACTTACAAACGGAATTTCAATTATAACTCTATATTCATTTGCAAGTCAGGATCTACAATGCCCTCACAAAGTTCAATCTACGAATAGAAAGAAAGAGGTTGGTTAATTGAAGACTGAAGAATATGCATTCATCATCAACAAAAAGATAAATTGAACACAGTTGATTCAATCAAGGCGTCTAAAGCCTTCATGAGCCGGATTCTGAAAGGTAGGCGTCATTAGGTGGACTCGGAACGTGATTGAGTGAGTTGGCATTTTTTGGGGACCTTTAAATCCCTTTACACGTACACATCCTGTTGGCTTAATGCGACTGTTTCCTGTCTCCAGATGAGTTATTCGTCTGAGGAGGTGCTCAATAGTCCGCAGTACATTCGTATTTCATATTTCTCACAACGCTGCTTCTCTTATTGTCATTCAATTCAAGCGTAGACATTAATCTCTTTTTAATGAAGCAGAAGATGGGTGATTAAGAGTGCAAAAAGATTGCGAATAGTTAATCTCTGTTACATTATGCAATCGCATTCCAAACTATGTACCTAGTTGGATAGAGACCTAAAATTGTGTTTTTCAGCTATTTTCAAAAGTGTTAACCTAGTGGGTGTGAAACACCAGTTTTCCTTTATTTTTGTACTATAGTACAGGTAATTGGATAGTTAAAGATGGCATAATGCTGGATTATAAATTTAATAAATAGAAGTTTCAATTGGATTATGGATTGGCATGACAGATGTATGCTGATTCTTACGGCAAGATACAATTGGCTTGAAGGTGATGACCGTCATAGTGGACCATTAATTTATTGTTCTGAGGCAAACAAACTTATGAATTTCAGCGGATAGTTATTGTTAGCCTATTGTAATTCATCAATGAAATCGGAATAAAACTGTTATACTGATGCAAGGATTTTACGTTTTGTATGTACTGAATGTGAAGAACCCTTGGAATCTGGACCCTAAAGCTCACAACCAATTAATATTTCATCAAAATCGGCCACTGAGAGAACGCATGGAATATCTAATGTTATCAAAATCAATTCCGCACAATCTCTCGACGTTTAATCTACAAAAACCGATGAAAATTGATGGAGTTTAGGCGTTGCCTGAATTTGTGAACAGACATACAGGCATAAAACGGAATTTTTTCGAAAATCAGTAGTATAAGCAAAGCAATTGCGAATCTACATTTGAATGAATGCCTGAAAACCCCATAAAGATTGACTGATGCGGGGCTTTTGGATCTGACAAAGAATAATGATCTGATCAAGCGAGTACTTGCCTACCCTGCTAAACTGATAGAAATCAGGTACAGATGAGTCTTGTATCGGGCAGCTGTGTTTACTGCCGTTTCTGGCTATACGTATTCTTTTGAATGTCACCCGTACTTTTTAAAATATGGATGTTTAATGTTCTGCTAACAATCTTTAAACTGTCTCATCGAAAATCCCTAGGTTTGTACTTGCTGGTAGAGACTAATATACATAATTTGACTGAACGTTCGAGCAAAAGATCTTAATATCGCTTAAGTCTCCTGCGATATTTGTGTGAAGTTTGCTATTGATTTATCGGCGCTTGCACCCTACCACTGTCACAGGTGTCGATTCCCGATTGTCACATTAACATCCAATTGATTTGTAGTTTAATAGGTCTACAAAAACTTTAATCAAAGGAAGATTGATTGGTGACATGAATATTCTCTCTGCGACATTTTAACCGTGGGTACATTTATTAGCGTAGTTCATCCCTGACTCGCTCATCAACTAACAATTTGAAAATGTGTACAATTGAAAATATTTGTACACAATTCCATAGATTACCTCGCCGTAAAAAATACAAATAGTAGACAAGGGAAAAAAAGAAACAAACAGAAGTTATTTCCATGTCGCACAGAGGTTCACAATCTGATCCACACTATGATTGGGGTTGTTCAGCAATAATATTCTCATGTTCCAGTAAGTTCATCCTGAAGACAGGCGATTAAACATTTTGGACCCCATATTTGCCAACTGGAAAGTCGCCAACCGAAGACGCTCCAAAGTCAGATCTTGAGCTGAGACCTGAATCTGTGGTTAGCTGTGATCAGCTGTTGTAAACTTCCTTCTGCTTCTAATGTTTGTCATATACAGTAGAATGACCACGAAAAAAACTAAAGTTCGAATATTTGAGGGGCTCAAAGCTCAGATGATTGCATCAGATGCGAGGAACAACTTCTGAAAATTTCAGTGCGAACCGATAACCCCTTGAGGTCTCCCAAACCCGTTTTTTGGATAATTGAATTATCGATTTTAGAGCACTAGACGCTTAGGAAAAAAAGACGGTTAGGACATGAAAGATCCATGCGTCTGGACACTTTTAGCGAATTTTTGAAGAAAATTAAGCTATTGCTCTCGCCTCAAAATTTGTAGAATGTGAATTTTTGAAAAAAAATTATGCAGAAATCCGTTTTAGGCTATTCTGAATCATATTCTGAAGTTTAACGCATTTTTTTATGTATGTATATATGTATGTATGTATGTATGTATATATGTATGTATATATGTATGTATGTGTCATTCCAGACGATAACTGTCCGTAGAATTGTGCTAGAAACTTCAAACAAATTTTAAAATGTTAAGGGCACAAAACGAAAGTTCAAGTTCGTTGGCCAGCTTGATCGGATTACATCTTCGGGTTGAAATTTTCAAAAATGTAGTCAAAAATTTCAAAATAGCCTGTTTTTTGCGATTTGTCGTGCGAAATAATTTTTTCAGCATACTAACATGTGGTATATTCAGAATCAGCGTAAAATTTCCTATAAGAATATATATCAAGTTTTCAAAAATTTCAAAGTTGAAAAATCAGTCAAAAATCGAAATAATGCCGTTCGCTGGTTGTAAAAATCGGTAATATTCTTCAAAAATTCGCTCATGGGGTCATGCTGCATGACTGGACTTTTTTATACTCTATTCCTATTTTTTCTGTGTCGCGGAACACGATGCCTTCAGATTGTCTCAGATTGTCCTTTTGGAAATATCTGCTCAAGAGCCGAGTTAGCTTTTTTAATGGTAACCGCTCTATACTTACCAGTAGCTACGAAATCAAAATTTAACGCCCTGAAGCCCTTTTTATCCCATTATTTTATGTTTTTGGGCTCGTTGAACATTATGTGCTAGTAGTGGAGGCGTAGGACTCGTATTTCGGTTAATAATCAAGAGCTAGGTGTCAAAAATCGGTGAATAGAGTAGATTTTTCTTGATGTTCTAAAAATCAGTTGACAAAATTAATAGAAATGAGGGATTTTTCACCGCGTGAATTTTTCATTTCTTAGCCACTATTGAATACCTATAGAACGGTTACCATTAAATTAGTCGACTTGGCTCTTGAGCTGATATTTCGAGAAGAAAAATGTATTACGGGATAAACTTAGTCTTGTCATATTCAGAATAAGTCACAGAACAAAGTTCAAGGCAGAGGAGACACTCATATAAATAGTTTTTCCCAATCAAAACTCGGTGAAACCGGCGAAAAATCCCTTATTTCTGTTAATTTTGTCAACTGATTTTTTGAAAATCGAGTAAAATCCACTCTATTCACCGATTTTTGACACCTAGCTCTTGATTATTAACCGAAATACGAGTCCTATGCCTCCACTACTAGCACGTAATGTTCAACGAGCCCAAAAACATAAAATAATGGGATTAAAAGGGCTTCAGGGCGTTAAATTTTGATTTCGTAGCTACTGGTAAGTATAGAGCGGTTACCATTAAAAAAGCTAACTCGGCTCTTGAGCATATATTTTCAGAAGGATAATATATTATAGGACGAAATTGGTCTTGTTACATTCGGAACAAGCCAGGAAACAAGGTCCGAAGCAGAAAAGACCCGCAAACAATTTTTTTCCCAGTCAAAACTAGGTAAAAACGGCAAAAAATGCCTTTTAGAGGATTTTCAAATCTTTAAACAGACGTCTTCAAGAATCGGTAGATGCTTCCCCACTTATTATGCGATGAGCTGCCTTCTGTTTCCTGAATGTGTATACTGAGCTGCCGGGATTGCCCCGCATCAATAAACCGTAACGAACGTGAGATTCGAATATCCAAAAGTACACGCTCAAGCGCACTGGATGGGAGAACGGTTGATCTAACTACGAAGTAAGAAATCTGATCTGAACAGTTTAGTGTGGAGAATCAAGTGAGGACCAATTCAATCTCCTAGAGATTTGTAGACCAAGCAATGAAGGACTGGTTGATTCATCTCCAGAGGGGAGATAAACACACTTTAATATTTTTTATATTTGCCTGGTAATATCTAAATTAAGTACCTAGTCGATATGCCTCCCTCAACAAGTCCAGCCAGATGAGTGTCCGAGTCACCCTATAGAAATTGGTTGCCATCTACGTACACGCATAATCTACAACTGCTGATGGCTGGTTTTTCCTACAAAGAACACTAGGCATCGAACGTTTCAGAGCATTTGTGTATTTCAAGAGTTCCTTCATTTACTTTCGTGGAGGTATTGGACATATCTGTCCTCGAGTCTTAACAGTTCTAGTACGTTAGGCAGAATGTTTGGCTGGTACTGCAAAGATGATGGGGTTGAGGCCCACCAGGAAAGGCTACAATTTTCTTCATTTCCTATTGACTCTGACTTATTGTCCCGAGTGTCAGATACTTACAGAATTTCTATACGGATCGAGGAATAGTTGTAATAAAGATTATCGGTCATGAACGTAGGCTTTTAAGGAGAAAGGCCTTAAATATTTTGCAAAAATATATGGCTATCATGCAGAGAATTAATATTTGTGTAATAATTTTGCTTAATAATATGTATGTAATAATTCTGTAATAATATCTATCAACTATAGAAGATGTACTTCACATACTTAGTATGCTTCACATATTTATGAGATACTCATTCATCTATGGTCTCAACCAACATATTGTACCGATCTATTGCGTGAAACGTACTTTTTTAAAATCGAATCTTACATATAAATATCATTCGCTGAGACAACCGTTTTGCTTTGATCTTGGAATCAGTAATAAACGGAAGATGACTGGCTGCAAACAAAACGTCGAGGAGAAACTAGACAGGAGGTAGAAGAAGAGGAAAAATGAAAGGGCGCGAGACATCAAAGAAAATCCAGCGATGCGGAGCCGCGAGCCCGAGTTTTACGACTTCCATCAAACAACCGAAGAAACGGGACTCTGTTCACTCGAGCCGTAAATGCAACATCGGGCGATAGTGGAAGGGGGTCCCCCAACGGAAGGTAAGAGAGTCGATGACATCAGACCTACCTGCTATATTCCGATAGAGAAAGAATAATTATCCCTGCGGAAACATTCACTACCCAAACACAGAATAATTTGTTGTATACTGACAAAGACATGGGCCACACTAAAAACCGTGGAAAATTTCCTTAAAATTGAGATGAAAAAATGCAAATACGAAATTTAATGGAGGCTAGCACGTTATGTGCACGAATATTTGCCCAGAAGTCAACAAATGAGCTTAAAAAAAATCAATCAAATTAGAGTAAAAGGCCTAAATTCATGAAATTGCTGTTATTGTGGGGCATGACTTAAAAAAGTGTCTTAACTTTTAATTTTTAGCGAATTTTCCTTTGCATGACAAGGGCCACACTAAAAACCGTGGAACATTTTCTTAAAATTGAGATGAAATAATGCAAATACGAAATTTAATGGAGGCTAGCACGTTATGTGCACGAATACTTGCCCAGAAGTCAACAAATGAGCTTAAAAAAAAGATCAATCAAATTAGATTAAAAGGCCTAAATACATGAAATTGCTGTTATTGTGGGGCATGACTTGAAAAAATGTCTCAACTTTTAATTTTTAGCGAATTTTCCTAGGAAATTAAGCTACTTTAAATTATTATTTTAAAAATTAAATATATTTTATAAATTAAAATAAAATTTTAATTTTTTATTTTAAAATTATTTTAAATGCAACATTGGGTGATAGTGGAAAGGGGCCCCCAACGGAAGGTTAGAGAGTCGATGACATCAGACCTACCTGCTATATTCCGATAGAGAAAGAATAATTAATCACTGCGGAAACATTCACAACCCAAGCACAGAATAATTTGCTATATACTGACAAAGACATGGGCCACACTAAAAACCGTGGAACATTTCCTTAAAATTGAGATGAAAAAATGCATCCCCTCCCCCTCAAATACGAAATTTAATGGAGGCTAGCACGTTATGTGCACGAATATTTGCCCAGAAGTCAACAAATGAGCTTAAAAAAAAAAAAAAAAAAAAAATCGAATTAGAGTAAAAGGCTTAAATTCATGAAATTGCTGTTATTGTGGGGCATGAAAACGCATTTAGTTAGATAGGTATTGCAATAAAAAAAAAGTTAAACAAATCAATAAATGCTACTCCCCACTATAAGTCGTAGACTGCAATACGAGTACATACATTACGTTACATAAACATCCTAGAGTTTTGCGCGTCTTCGTGTATAATTATAAATATTTAAATAGGTAGTTTGTGTATGTGTGTGTGTGTGTGTGTGTGTATGTGTGTGTGTGTGTGTGTGTGTGTGTGTGTGTGTGCGCGCGTCATTTCAGACGATGACTCTCCATAGGGTTAAGATGAAAAATCCTTTCCAAATGAAAGGACGAGTTCGTTGGCCAGCAATTTGAGCACATTAAATTCTCAAATTTCTAAAAAAATTTCAAATAATCCCTGAAAATCGGATACAAACGGCTTAAAAGCGGTAGGCATATAAATATTATAGGTGTTTATATGTTTATGATTTAGTTTGGATCGTAAATTGTCTAAGTTGTATTATTATTTAGGTAAAATCAGTTTTCATTCATTCATACGAGTTATTCATACGAGGTATTCGTATTATATAGCAATTTCCAGTCAAATGAAACCTTTTTTCTATCAAATTAAACTTCGTTCCGACTAAATGAAACCTTGTTCCAATCAAATGAAACCTCGTACCTACCAAATGAAACCCATTTACCAATCAAATGAAACCATTTACCAATCAAATGAAACCTGTTATCAACCAAATGACACTTTTTTTCTTCAAACCAATCAAACGTAACTTTTTCGAATCATCCAGAAAAAATAACATTTTTTAATTCAGATTTTCGTTAAACAAGTTAATACAGAATCACTAAAAATTAATTTAATGAAGCGGTGTGGCAGCAGTTTCATCATTATGTTTATGACGATGTTGGAGCAGTCTGTCGGGTGATCAACAATATGGTGGATCAAAGAGTGTCATTTTATTGACATGAGATTTCATTTGTTTGGAAAAAAAGTTTCATTTGCTTAAAAAGAAGTTTCATTTGATTGGTGTATGGTTTTATTTGGTAGGGACGAGGTTTCATTTGGTCGGTACGAAGTTTCATTTGATAGAAAAAAGGTTTCATTTGACTAACAAATTCTATACATTGGTATTTTAAATTCAAACTCCGATGCAATTTAGAAAATTATGTTAGTGTTTGGCCACAACCGTTATTTTGATGAACAGAGGCTTTACCACCTAAGGGCCTTTTTAACATCTCATCGCATCTGCATAGCAACCGCTGCCTCTAGCGTAGAGCAGATGGATAGGCTGTAAAATAGCCGTGCGGGCTTCAGTAAGTACTGTTTTTTAAAGCCTTCAAAAGCTCTACTTGTTCCCACGGTCATTCCCATGCGCTCCCCGTCCCCCAGACAAACTAACTGTAATGAATCTAAGCTTGAGTGTGATGCTAATAATGATATCTAAAGAAACTAAATTATTCATGGAAGATATGATTTTGATTTATTTATCTATCGCACAAGTTGAATTGACAAAAGTAAATGCTCGCACGTCGCATCCCGACTCATTGTACCTGTACCGAGGGAAATACAAAACCGCAAATTATCACGCAAAATCATGTTCCCACCATGCAGAAGGGATGTGTGGACTCTTGACTGATTTGAAAATATGTTTGTTTCTTGCACATAAAATCCTTTATTACAAAAAATTGCAGTAGTTCAGTAGGTCGATTAGAAAAGAAATCAACCTCAGAAGACCCTCAGCTGATAAGTAGTCCTATCCTCCATACCTTGTAACATTGTTTTTAAGGTATTTCAAAGGATCTCAGTTTCAAATTTCTCAGTTTCCGTTGTTCGATTAGGACAGAAGTCAGCCTCTGAGGTCCTTCAGCTGATCTGTTCACCTCAAAACTTAGTAAAGGAATTCTACGAGTCCCAAAAGCCCTCCATTTCAAATGCCATCACCGTAGGTCGATTAATAAAGAAATTAGCCTCAATGGCCCCTCAGCAGATCAGTGCGCCTTCGTACATCGCAAATTGTTTTCTAGGTATCACAAACTAGGTCCATCTTAAATTTGAGCACCGGAGGCTAAAATTAGACTCAGGACTTCGTAACCACACGCTTTGGTTACGACCACAAGCTATGGTTATGGCCACTTTACAAGTCCTGCTCCCACTGACTTTGAGGCCAACTGAAAATTAATGAGATTATGTTGCATTCGATTCTTTGGGATGATGTCAATAAATCAATGAGACCCCTCTCCCCCCCAAATTACTGTTACCCTCAAAGTTTTCGATATCTCGATTTTTAAAATATGAGAGCCCTTAATTACTTCACTTCAGGATTGATCAAAATTGATGCTGATGTTACTGGCACTTCCCCGATCAAAGTATGATTTTTGAGCCAAATTTCATTAAGTTTGGAAATGAAAACAAATTTTGTGCTCCAAAATCAAAATTTCCACTCGCATTTTGCGTTTCATGGCCTCCTGAACTAATTTGGTTTTGTGTCTGTCTGTCCGTCCGTCCGTCCGTCCGTATAAATGTCCACATTTCTTAGCCACAGCCATAACTTCCACAATTCCGATTAGATTTCAATGAAATTTTCAGGAATAGTGTGAGTTTAGCCCTAAATGGTCTCCTATCAGTTTCATCGTGATTGAACCAGCTCTGCGCATGCGTGAACGTAATTTTCTTGTGATAGTCATAAGTCCGTCAATTTTGAACAGATTTTAATCAGGTTTTCAGGGATGATGCGGGAAAGATCTCTTGAGGCCTCTTACGACATTCATCATGATTGATCCAGCAGTACGCTGTGCGCATGCGCAAGAAATTGTCTATCTACATTTCCTTGCCACAGCCATAACTTCCATAATTTTGATCGAATTTCAATGAAATTTTCAGGAATAGTGTGGATTTAGCCCTAGATGGTCTTCTATCAGTTTCATCATGATTGAATCAGCGGTACGCTCAGCGCATGCGTGAACGTAATTTTCTTGTTGAAGTCACGTTGAAGCCACGAGGAAGCTTCTGTGCCATGTCCTTGGCAGTGTATTTAATATAAGTTCATTCACTGCTTATCGAGAATATACCTACAGGTACATAGGTATAATCAGAATTTATATTTCGATACACTCTCCAATGTTTACTCAGGAAGTTGTAAACTGCACTGAAAAAAGGAAAAGGACGAAAGGGCCATAAAACTGCGGCTCACTCATGAAATATTTCCAAGGTAGTGGAAAGGGATCAAGAGACACTTCAAAAGCCGAAAAGCGAGTAGGAGCGGTTAAAGACGGTCTCGAAAAATAACTTGGTAACTTCTTTCCCGTATTGCTCAACACTAAGGAGTGACATGTCAATGAGTAATTCCTCCATCGTAGATTTTTTCTTAAATTTTTTTAAACGGTAAGCTATAAAAGTATTATCCTCTCTGGGATATAGCTGAGATCGAGGCAATAAATACACAGCCTTATCTTGCGGCGCGTTTACTGCCTTTGAGTTTATGTAGATACTATATACGTCAAAGTTTATGCGCATATGGAGGGCCGATGGGGAAAGTTCTTTGTCCAGAGTTAAGGTTTTGCTATTGTTTTCCCCACTTTCATTGATTTCGGAATAAAGTAAAAGGTTATGGAGCATTATCTATTATTGTTACCCTGCCGTAGAATATGATCGTGTAAATGAAATGCACGTAATCCTGATAATCTATATTCCTAAACTAGCTGACCCGGTGCGCTTTGCTGCACTCAATAAAAATATAATTATAATAAAAGTCAAATTAATCTGTTATGCGAAAAATTCGTTTTTATTAATGAATTTATTTATTTATCTCAATACATTGAGATAAACTATATTTTTTGTTTTTTCGTCTCGTGCATGAATAAATGAATTTTGTGGTAATCCTACCCTTGAACAGGGCACGTATAATTGGCCGCGTGAAAAATATGGTTCTTCTAAATTGATGCCGCAGACTTGGAGCGTCTGTCCTAGCGATTTGTTGATGCTCATTGCAAATGCAAGGCGGATAGGAAACAGCTGCAAGCGTTTGAATTCGAATATCATGTTTGTTGGAATTATTGGAATTCTCGGTATCAACACATTCTTAATGTTCCAAAGAGTCGCCCTATCAAGTTTCAACTTCCTTGGGAAAACAGGAGAGAATTTAGGTCACTCAGCTGATTACTTAGTCAGTTGAAGTCCCGCTGAGGCTACAAGCTAAATTCCAGCTTCACAGGGTAAATATCACAGGAAGTAGCTTTAGAAGCTACTCAGCTGATGGGCACTAGGCATCGTCGCTACTAATTAAGTCCTAATTCGCCTACCTAACTTTCAAACTGCCTTCATTTTCTGTCTGCGAAATCATGTCCGCGAGATCACTTTAATTCGATGGAAACAGACATATGATTGGCCTTTAATTTGCGCCCACCCTCATGAAAATCGGTTCAGCCGTTCTTAAGATATAAACAGTGTAACTAACACGTCTTTCTCTTATATATAGATAAGCATTTTTGCATCCGTATCTAACTAGGTAGCAGGGCATTGTTTTCACATTCGGGAGATGGAAATGTTTTAGTCTCAAAAATTAAAATTTCCGCTTGTATTTTACGTTTTAGACCATTCTCAACAATTTCGTTCCGTGCCTGTCGTATGTCCGCAAATTCTCGTAACAAGCTTTATTTCCACTATTTTCGATCGATTTTGATGAAATTGTAAGGAAATAAGAGGGTTAAGGTGTAGGTGGTCCCCTATTAGTTTCAGTTTTCCCGAATCAATACTTCACTCTCCGCATGTACAAATGTAAATTCCACCGAGCACCATTTTCTCAAGCCCTAGTATTCCGATATCGCTCAAATTTTGGAGATAGTTGGAAGAAGATTTGAGCATTATAATGAAATTTATCTACATTTTTCAGCATAATTTTGTGGATACATTTTTCAATGTTCTAGCTCATCGTTGACAAATTTTTTCTGACTACATAGCTACTAAAAAATATAAAGAGCAATTTTTAGTTCCATTTTTAATGATTTTTTTAGCCTATTTTTTGAAATTTGACCGATGTAATGCTTCAGCACACACACACACACACACACACACACACACACACACACAAATGTCTCCTCCTCCATGTGGAGGTTTAAGAGGATTAAAGACACACTTTAATTTCGACTTCCAACAATTAAAAAAAAATATATTCGAGTACATTTCCTTCTTTCAGTAATTTTTCGCCAAGAAATGAAGTACGGTCACTCTTTATGCACATTAAACTCGTAATAGGCCTCAAATGTTTTACTCATGAACGATAATATTTTTCTGGTGTACGTTTGTCAAAAATGTAGTTGGGTTGCTTAGGTATTTATGAAATTGACAAATGAACCTTACAGATGGGCACACAATGATAAGCGTTCGTCGTTTGGTAAATTCAAATATCATAGCATAATTGCGTAGGTACCTAACAAAAATAAAATAATATACAAACACAAACGTAATAAATAAAAATGCAAATAAATAATTAAATAAATATATACCTAATAAGGTTTATAGTAGTGAATGAGTATGAATGAAATAAATAGGTAAATGAAAAAGTATAAATTCTATGGCTTATCATCTTAATCACATGTTTACAATTGGAATGTATAAATCATTATATAGATACATTTTTTAGACTGTATTATTCAATTGGGCCGTAATTTATAATGGAGAAATTGATAGGGTTCGTCGTGTATGCCCATCAGCCTGGGTCATCAAAATCCGATAAGAATCCCGGGAGTTATTAGTGGTTTGGAGTAATATCACAATTAATTTGCTAATAGGCAGAATATATCATCCAACAAGATGCGTATACGTATACTCACAGTTCTTTAAATATTCATCATAATTGAGATGAATTTGACGGAGTTTTGAACTAGCAGACACGTGGCCTAATTTGTTCAGTGAGTTCGGAAACGTAATGCCGGAGAAAATTTTCGAAGACACAATAATATTTATCGAATGCGATGACTTGGCTTTCTCAAACTTCTTGGACATAGAAAAAATATAGAGTCAAATTAACGATGAAGACAATAGATTGGTTAACTGCGGGCGAGCTGTACAAGAAGTTGGGAACTACCTACGTTAGTCTATATCCAAGGCGGTAGGTACCTAGGTACTTATCATGAAAGAGCTACTACCCAAAGAAAGGTTTGAGATACAAATAGAAGACCAAGGCAAATTTAATATTTAGCGCACTATTTTTACACAAGTTTCTACCTACCTATGAACTTTCATGAAAGATTTAAGAAATTGGTATTTGGGAAAAATAGGTAATTTTTATAAATCATCCATAGTTATAGTCTGTAAAATTTAATGAAATACACTGGCAACCTTTCAATAATGAAAACAAATAACGCATAATTACTCGTGTATACCTACGTGCAGATGGGTAGATACCTAAATATACTTGAAGGTGCAAGTTTCATTTCACAAATATCTCTACTTGGATTTATGTATGGACATATCTAAGTGCGGATTTTCAGAGTTGATTAGTGTGTTGGAATGATTTTAAAGACATGACTATCGTACAACAAAGGTATAATTGGCATCAATGTATCTGTATTAAACTTTTGCAAAACTATTTTTACAAGGTGTATATATAAGTAAAGAACCGTCAGTGAATTAGGTACCTAGTACATCATCTTTAGGTACCTCTCATTATGTCTCTCATCCGAGAATTTTAAGGATTAGTTATTTGTAAATAAATGTTTAGTCATGACAGTAACCTACCTCTCTTTCAGCAGCTGCTTGATCTTCGTGCCCAACAAAATTTGGCATGACAGTGAGGTTGTAGCCAAGCTCCCGGCACATAGGAACGGTGATCCTCTCGCACTTGTGCCCGAACGCGATCGCTGGGATCAACAATAGCATACCCACACACAACATACTTGATCGGTCTCCGAAACCAAACTGAAGAGAAATGATGCAGTTCATCAGGAGCGGTCTCGTGAAAGAACTCCCTTCAGAGCTCCAGGTAAAGAAGGGCAGAGGAGTCGCTGTTGGAGCCGAGTCGAGTCGGAAATGCCCGAGCTCCGACGAAGCCCCTGCGGCGGTTTTTCAAAAGGCGCAAAAGCTATGGCGATAGCGATTGGAACGCGGGCGGCGAGATTGATCTCAGATCATAAACGGCTTCCTTCTAGATTATCATCGGGAGACAATAAATTTCCTATTGTTGCAATCAAGATGGCCAAATGCGCATTTTAAAACCGCATAAAACATAGATATTGCAGTGACATAGTAGGTACTGTTCGCATTAAGGCTAATCTTTTTTTCAATCTACTTTGTCAATGCAACTTTTCAGTTCGATAGCAGTTTATATCAGGAACTCTGCTTGGAGCATTCTTCGATAGGCTATGTCACCAAGACTCTATTTCAGCATCACATGAAAGATGATATATGAAAAATTAAGAGGTCAAACTCATACCAACTACAATCTTTTCTTGAACAACTAAGAATAACGAAATAACATTTACAAACTATTCCTTTGCAGAGATTAATGAGGTTTTTGAATACCTACCTATTATCGATTATTATTTCTTTACCTCACTAATAAAAAACCCCTAATTAGTCTAACCGACAAAGTAGTTTTGGTATCGTTAAATTCATGGCTTGAATTTTTTCCTTACTCACAATACTTGGTTGGTACGCTTTTGAAACGAATCAAGATTCTTACCTCCAATTAAAAGGCAGGTAACGCACCGGGAAGGTGACCGACGTTCATAATCATCCGGAACACGTTAGTATCATCTCAGCTAGTATTAAAGGTCCTTATCGACATTCGTTGAAGACAGTGTTGAATTTTGACTTTGTTGATCAGGTGATAATACAGAAGGGCTAGTAAAGTGTAGGTGCTCTACATATTTATTGACATTTTATGTCTTTACTTTGGCACATAAACGAAAAAAGCGTTAAATAAAAGCGTTACGGTTGGTTTTCTGATGATTTCCGCTTCCAACCGAGTAGGTTAGGGAAAGTGCTAGGGAAATGGTACGTCGTCGTTTTTCATCCCACAAAATTCGATGACCATTCGTTCGAAAGCTTTCGATTTATCCAACCGTATTATGTTAACTACTGCTAAGTGCGTGGCCAACAAACTGAGTTATGAGCATGTTATACAAATAATTGTTTACACTGAGGTGATCATTCTCAGTAATTGATATTGTGAACATGATTGCAATTGCTTGTTAATTTCTGATGATTTCATTTAGCTGGTGTTTCGATGATTTGATTCATAGCATGTGATCCGAATATTGCGTAATTTTTATACTTTACACTCTAGGAAGCTGTAATTTCGTATGAAGCCTGTTTAGGACATTTACTTGACGATTCCCAGGGTCCGAATCAGATGAGTGACTCTTAGAGCTTGCACATGAGTCTGCAACACTTACGAGTCTGCAACTAAAGATATAAAATGTCCCAATGTGTTGCAGACTCGTATGCAAGCGTTTCTTTTTTAGTGATTTTAATTTGGTTTTTCAATATTACTTCTATCTTTCCAAAGTTTTATGTCTTTACTTTGGCACATAAACGGAAAAAGCATTAACATAAAGCGTTAAAAAAAACGTTACGGTTGGTTTTCTGATGATTTCCGCTTACAACCGAGTCGCTGCTAGGGAAATGGTACCTACTTCGTCATTTTTCATCCCACAAAATTCGTTGACCATTCGTTCGAAAGCTCTTGATTTATCTAACCATATTATGTTGACTAGTGCGAAGTGCGTGGCCAACAAGCTGAGTTATGAGCTTGGTTATTTAAAAAGCTGTGTACAGGCAGGTGATCATTCTCAATAATTGATATTGTGAACATGATTGCAACACAAGATTTAACACATACGAGTCTCTAACTAAAGACATAAAATGTCCCAATGTGTTGCAGACTCGTATGTAAGCGTTTCTTTGAATAGGTATCTTACGGATAAAAACTGCTCGGCTCTTAACATCTTTTTCTCTGCGTTTTACCCACGTATCTCCACTGTTTTTTATAGCAAGAGAAATTAGAAAAGATTCATTTTTTGGATCATAATATCCTTTGCTAAACTTATTCTCATTTTTTACGATATTATTTTTATGGGTTGTGGATTTTAAATGTCGAGCAAATTGACTTTTTGATCAATAAACTGAGCAAATATCGCAATATTTATAAGTTGTGCCCTGAAAAGGGCGTGTTTCGGAGGAAAGTTTGTCTTCGGAGAAAGGCATTTTAAATATTATTTTTTCCTTCTTAATCTCGATGATCGATCGTAAGAACAGCAGTCGGAACTCGTGATCCCTCAATCTTACGAAAGTCGACGGTAGGTATCAAATACTTATACTACAGCAGTCGGAACTCGTGACAGCACGCTCTCCTTCACCTAGCTTGAACTGGTCGGTGTACGAAAATACTACAGGATCAGGTAACTAAGGTCTATTTATAACCTCGGTTGCTAAAGGTGACGTCATAAACAGCCAATCAGCGTCAAGCAATCATCCGAATCGTACTACATAGATCAGGTGACGTTTAAACAACCAATCAGCGTCTAGCAATCATTAGCTTTGTACTACATAGATCAGGTGACGTTTAAACAACCAATCAGCGTCTAGCAATCATTAGCTTTGTACTACATAGATCAGGTGACGTCATGAATAGCCAATCAGCGTCTAGCTATCATAGGTGACGTCATGAATAGCCAATCAACGTCCAGTGTTTATACTGTGAGGGGGAAGGGGAGGAGGGGATATGTTGCAAAACATTCATAATTCTAGCTTCAAAAAAACTATGTCTTTCTTACCCTGGTATATGCTTACTCCATATCTTATGAACCATTTTACACTAAAACTGAAACTGCTCACTCCGTGTACTCCCGAATTCTAGTTAGCAAGACTGTGCACTTCTAAGTTTACAATAAATTTGAAATAAAAATGGATCTTATAACAGACTATGATGTTATTGTGTAAGTATGTACTTGAAAATTACTAAAAATGATACCATCACCTCGGTTAATAACACTTGGAAATTCTATCAGTCACTGCGATGCGGACGGATTCTCAAGCGAGACTGAATCTTGTGAAGGACCGATCTTTCCTCCGGGAACTATTTGCTGACGTTAGCATCTGCAGAGAACGGATGTCCTTATGCTGATATGACTCAACTCCACTGAGAACATTATTTTATTCCCAACCCACAGCTGGTATCCACGCAGCATTTAAGAACTTTTAAAAACAATTTCACTTTTTTTGAATTTCCCGTTAGCAGATTTTTGTTTTGTTTTTTGTTTTTCAGAATCTAAAACAACTCCACTTTTTTTTAAATTTCCCGTTGGTAGAATTTTTTTCCAGCTCGAAACTATAAAAACCTACACAGACAGCTGACATAAACCGTCATTGAGAGCTACGCACTACACATTGACCCAGAACCTTCATGTGGCAGCTGTGTAGTACGTTTTGACAATGTAGTACATCTGTAGATTCTATGTAGTACTTCGGGCAAGGTCCCCCGAAAACTGTACTACTGGTGATGGAGGTTGAAGTACCTAGTATGTTATGGTTGAGGTTCTGAATTTGTGATGTACCATAAACTTTTTTCAATTATCATTTATACGTAAATATAATCATCTTGAATTTGTGGCTTAGTTTAGTGGTAGTTCCCCATCAATATAACCATATTGACACGGATAGTATCTAAACTTTCTAGTCACCTACTCTGAATATGAATTAAAAGCTAGCACGTTCACAAGTTTTTTCAGTTTCACATCCTGCAATCCCCAAAATATCCCATTTACATGAGCATTTCACCTACCTACCTACATCATTACCTACATGGATAGGCTATAAAATTTCTAAAAATCAGGCCATTCTCCATAACTTTTAGAGCTTTTCCCTTCACTGTGAACGCTGGCAGATGAGAAAATTATTTTCCATAACTCTATATTCAATGACTGTTCATTTTTTATATCGCTATATTATCCGATTATATTCGAATAACTCGTTTAGAATGAGTAGCTTCACAAGAAAACACCACTGCTACAGAATTGAAACGAGAAAGGATCGTCTAGTTGAAAAATGAAGGTTCCTCCTATAATTTAATTTATACCAAATTAATTCAAAATCCGGTTCATTTTTGAAAAAATACAAATTAGTCGATAAATGTCAGATGAGGGGTGAATAACGGTGGCTGAGGTATCGCCTTGTTTTTTATTTTGTTTTTTAATTTGCAATTTGTGAGAGGTTCGATAAATCAAGAAGAATATTGAAAGTGAGGCGTTGGTCTACGATGGTGTAATTATACCCCACGCTTCCAGACCATCACCTTTCCTCCACCGTTTACTTGAAATCGCCTCCGCCGTCGAAATTGGCTATTCTTGCCTATTAATTTTTTGAGAGAACATCCCTATTTCACATGAGTCATCATATTTGGACGGATTTAGTCATTATATCCCACTCAGTTGATTTCCGAAATTTTTGTAAGTACATGCAATAATGTCGTAAAAACCCACTTTTTCAACTCTGATACTCCCGATTAGACAACCTTAGTAAAGAATCCTACGTAGAACTAAATCGATTACAGATAGATAGTGGAAATCTTAAAAGTGCGTGCAATTGTGCTTACCATGATGCGCAAAGATTGAGTTCCTTTAACGAAATGTAGGCGGAAGGCGTGTTTTAAATGCAAATACTCAAAGGTACTTCTTCCCAGAGATCGTCCCTCTTCAACGTCATAATGGTTACAAAATGATCACATTCCTGGCCAAAGCTCCAACACTAGTTACTTTATGTTTTGTTTGTATGTTGAAAAACAATGCAAATTATTATGATCTCTACAATTATCAAACCCGTGTATAATATATGATCGGAACATGGCCCATCGTGACTCCCAAAAGGCTTCATTCTCACCTTTACAGTTCCAGAACCACGCAATTTTATGCTTTACAACAGGTAGATAGCTAAGGAAAGAATTTAGCCTCAGAGACACCTCAGCTGATCAGAGCGCCTCCGTACCTCATAATTGTTCCAGACGTCTCCCAAAGGAGCTACATCTAAATTGCAGCACCGCGAGTCGATTAGGAAAGAAACTAGCCTCAGAGGTTCCAAAGCTGAGCTGAGTCCCTCCATACTTTGTAATTGTATTCCCGATCTCCAAAAAGGAGCTACATTTCAGGATTCAGCATAAAAAGTTGATAAAGAAAGAGGCCCCACAGCTGATCAGCGTGCACTGATATTGAATTCTTGATATTACAAAGGAGGTCCATTTCAAATTGCAGATCCGTAGGTTAACATCAAGATGCCTGCGTAGATATAGACACCTGCAGACGGAAAATTAATGCAAATAATCTTCGACGTGAATTGAGCCCGATTGTCTGTGACCAATTTGTTTACTTTATCAATTCGCAAGGTATACCTGTATACCCTTCAAGACGTAAGTGCGTGTACCTGCTCGCAACCCGATTATAGAAAGTTCTTTTCAAGTATTTTATCACGGCAGCTGGTGTCTCTTTCATGATTTTTACAAATACAAATCTTGAGCACTCATCAACTGCAACTAGGAATGATTTAGTACTGCGTTGTCCCTCCGATTTCTTGCACAGCTCTCCAAAATCCAAGTGAAGAGTACGGAAAGTGGTAGAAGCGGTATAGGGTTGAATTTGAGAACTTGACTTCAAAATGTCACTTTTCTTCCTTGGTCAATAAAATCTCTGCATGAGCTTGACTTATGACCGCATAAAACCATCCTAGAATCTGGATTGTCGTAGTAGTTTCGAAGGAGTTTGTGACAAAGAACTACTTGACGTGCAACTAATAGCACCAATATTTTTTACAATGTTACTCTGGTATCAAGGAGTATGGAGGAAATAATTGGTACACAGATTTAAGGAAATAGTTCTCCTGATTTATTTAAGGAAGTAGTAGTAGTAATAGTATCGCTCCAGATAATATTACGAAGTTCTAGCTAACCTTGAGAGGAAGTTATCAAGCGTAAATTTACAGTTTAAATAGAACACACCGCAAGGGATAATATTATATAGATCTCTAGAATCTCTATATGAAAATCAGATATGCGTTAATTTGACTGATGAGTTCGCTTACCGTATTCAGTGGGGCTGGAAAGGCTAATGAGAGTCTTTCCTTTCTTCGGAACTCGCGCGCCTAGCGGCATCGCGTCGCAACAACGCTGATTGCTTCGTATTATCGTCAGCACATGGGGTATGCTGCCACGATGTTACAAGTTTGTGTACTTGATCTGGATCTATATTAATTTTGGCACTCTTTTTTCACAGTTGAGTTAATGTTCACAACTTCTGACTTTGTCTGGCTTAGAAATGCTGATCCTTGATATTCCATCAGCGTCGTCTAATTTCGATCCTCGTCTGTGGTGTGTTTTGGTGTTGAAGCCTATCAGGAAAATCTGCCAGCGTACTAATCTGCCCTTCACTTCCTTAAGATTCATAATGTAACATGATGCTTGGTGATCAGAATGGATGACGAACTCTCTTCCATCAAGGTAGGATTGAAAATATTTACTTTATCAATGCTAATCCTTCAGGCTTTCAGGCTTTGAAAAAAAGTATGAATAATATTCCATCACTTTCAGTTGTACCTTTTTAAGTTTTTATGGATCCCTTTGACATAAAACAGATCCACACCTGAAATGAGATGAGTCTGTACAAAGCTCAAAGCTCAGACGCCAATCAAGAAGCTGCCACACGGGGTTTGATGTGATCCTGTTTACTAAGGTTTGAAAAGAGTTCTCACATTCATCAGTCCATTTGAATTCTGAATTTTCCTCCTTCAATCTGTCTAAAAGCTTTACAATTTCCGCATAGCCACTTGTGAAAGCTGGGAAATGTCCAGTTAATCCTGTGAAAACCAGAACAGTAAGCACATTATGGGGCTGCGCCATTTTCCTGACATTATCCACAGACTCATCTTTGGTTATTTTTGTTTTCCTCGTCTATATGACGGCCTAGAAAATTTATTTCAGGTTTGCAGATAACACTTTTTTCAAAGTTCAACTACACCCCCGCATCTGTTAACTTTTCAATCACTTGAAAAGTGATTATGTCGTCGATGTACACCCATACCTGAGAATCTTCCAGCAAAGGCCCTAGAATATCAACCATACTCCTTTGAAATTTTGAAGGAGAATATTTCCAGCCAAAAGGTAATTTGTTGAATTCGAAGTGCCCAAAGGGAAGTACAAAGGCTAAAAACTTTTTTTGTTTTTTCAGAAAAAGAAAGTTGAAGTCTACACTATGAAATCTACTCGTAATTTACCATGTTTGAAATTTACTCGTAATTTACTGAAACAGCAGCATCCACCGAAATTGGAAATTATTTCATCGATCACAGGAAATGGGATTGGGCCTAGTTCGGTGAATCCATTGATCATCCGAAAATCCTGACACAATCGAAGGCTACCATTCTCTTTGGGTACAATCACACATGGTGAAGTGTATTCAGTATCAGATGCTCTAATTATTCCCCTTGCTAGAAGATCCTTAACTTTCTCCTGTGCCCAAATAAACTTTTCCCTATTCAACCTAAAGGGTTTTTCTTCATCCACGGGAGAACCAGGATTCAAAGTAAAGCTTATTTCTACAGAAAGTCCGGGTAAATCTGTGAGCTGTTGAGGGAACAAATGCTCAACATCTTCAAGGCTGTTGATGATTTTTTTTTCCTTTTTGGGAGCTACATTTTTCAATTTGAAGTACCGAATCTTGTTTTGTAACCGATGTTAGCTTAAGCCCCAACTCTTTTAGAATAGACCAAACTATTATGGCAACGTACAGTAAATAATTAGCTACATACGCCTTTGAAACAATGCTTAAATCACCCAAACCAATGGTCAATGCGACTGCTTTTTTAACATGTTCAATAGACTCATCAAATCCTCTCAATACACTGTTCTCATTAGTGAACCTCCATTTATTAGTAGTTGCTATTTTGGATGATAGTAAGTTTACCATAACGATTGTATCTAATAGAAAATTTACAATCACTCTGTTCAAATTCATGTTATGAATGAATGGTTGAACAAAATCGTCATTGGGCAGGTATGAAGAAAATACATCCAACTGTTGTAGGTTAGCATTGTTTTTAGTCACCGAATCAATATAAGGTGGGGCTTCATACTTGGCTATGCAGAAATTTTGAAGCATTTTGACATTTTTTCTCCATTTCCTCAGATATCCTTGACTATGTTACTAAAAGACATGAACATTGTATGCATAAGCCTCTTTATCAATTTCAACATATTGTGCTGTTGCGATTGGAGAATTAAAATCATTACCTCCCTGAACTCGGGGTTCAATAGGTGCTTCGAGCTGCAGTCTTCATCCGACATCAAGGGAATATCTTCAGGCAAACCCTCCCTCGAAGACATTCTACTACTAGGTATCTATCATTGAGCAACGTAACAATTATTATTCAATTATTCAATATTAATCCCACTAGAGGTTAGAGAAAAGTGGCATTTTCAACTGACAAATTCAAAATGTACCATTTGAGCTGGCACCGCCAACTATTTGGGTGCATCTACCACTTCCAACTGGGAACCAAAGGGTGTCATGAGCTTGTTGTTGAAAAACTCCGTATCAGTTAACAATCCCATTTTCATTTATTACGTACCTTCAATGAAGGAAACTCATCAGAAAGAAACACAGCAACGTAGTACCTACCTGTAAATTTAGCCCACTGGATCATTTCTTTTGAAACGCAGCAGCCAGACAAACGAAAAGGTTGAAAACCTTCGGCGCACAGGAAAAAAGATGACCTGATGTAAAAATACGAAATGAGATTAGAGAGAAGGGGTCCAGAGAGGCGTAAATCAACGAGTAGAGTTCGATCCCCGCCCAACCCCGTAATTCCAATTTTATGAGACAGGTAATCAAAGCGGAATTGAATAATGCGGGCCATCAATAACCGCGGGTGCCAGGCTAATCAAGTGTAATGGCGGCCCTCCGGGCGCTTTTGCGGGTGACCGCCTCGTTTCAGGTGCTAATACATACATACAACGTATACATACAAGAGAAACGCACGATTATGTGTTACCTTCAACCTTTATGTGATCCATTGATGTGTCTATTTGATATAATATCTAAACAAAGGACTATCGAAGTCGAAACATGAGCCAGGCTATTATTAGAGTACATCTTGATTCTGGATCGAGGAAAACTGTATGTGTATTGTACCTAAGTTATACGTTTGCGATTAGATTCATGTTACCTTCAAATTAACTACGCTTTACTAAGTTAGTATTATCTTACCGTCACAATGTTAATTGGCTTACACAAAATGAAAATTCTTCATAAATAATAACGAAATCGAGTTTATTAGAACTTTCTTCACATGCAGATGTACTTGTGAAGTGTTGGTGGGTGATTTATTTTACCTTATTAATTTTTAGTAGGTGAATGCCTACGTCAAAGTTGTATACTTGAATCCGAGGTACTAGTAAGGTGTAGATGTATTAATTAATTGCATTAATTTTTTTCTCTGTAGGTTCCTATATCTACGTTGGCATATTCATGTCAAAGTAAGCCTTGATGTCGAAAACTTTCAAAACAGTAACGATTGTTTGGTTGTCATTGATAGGCAGCTATTATCCTAAAGAATTTATTGAAGCCACCCGGAACTGTAATTGAATCCGTTCGCTCACCCCAAGGGCTTGAACTTCAAGATACGGACCTCCGACTTCTAGGCGCGGGAACTTGGAAAAATCATGCGCTGTTGGTGAGACCTTTGAATTAGCGAGTCAATCAATAAATTTAAATTGAGTCGGAAAAATAAAATTTGCCCAGGAAAGTCAAATGATCGTATCTGCTGATATAATTTATTCTAATGGAATGCTGACCTTGCGAAATCGAGTTCGAATTCAACTATTTCCCCTACGGATGGGTTAGTGAAGCGTTGTGGTACCTAGGTGTTTTTTAAAATATTTTTTCTCACATATTTTCAATTGATAGGTACCTACAAATGTCGGCATACTTAGATTAGATCAGCGGGATTACGGCCGTGATATCCAAAAACATATCAAGTCCATATTTTTGATGCGCTGTTTTCACTGGTGAAGTCGACTGGTGAAAATCGGAAAATATTGAAAACTGCAGTTGAAAGTTTTACGAATCAAGGATTTTAAGTCGAAAACATCTCAGGTTGCAAAAGCCTGCTCCTTATTATAATGAAGTTTCCCGTAAACCTTTGTTTCCCAGACCAGTAAAACTTTTTAGAGTAAAATATGTACAGAACTGCAGCATTTACAAACAGGTTCATAGAAGTTTCTGCAAGGAGAAACCTGTAGTTGTTACAACGAACATGCATTCGACACAGGTAGAAGGGAATAATGAAGTATCGAAACTCCAAGAGTCATTGGGGGATAAGGGCTAGTTTGAGGGCGACCCACGTCGCAAACTCGTAATGAGTATGTTGTCGCATAGACAGTAAGTGCCAGAGACGTAGATAGGAATGAGTAGGTACTTGAAGAATTCGTGGCTGAGGATTTTGTTCCACAGGTAGAAGGTCAAATGGCAGTTATCTGCGAGGAGGTATGGGTGAACATGTGTGTTATAATAGATGATAGTGACAAAGCTGAGTGTACAGGGGAAAGGTAGCAGGGGGTTCTTGGAAAGAAATCTGCAAAAAAAGATTAGGAAGAGGTTAAAGCACGAATTGTATGATCATGAAACAATGAAATATTCTCTAAGGGAAAATCAAGAGCCCCTGACGTCACCGATGGCTTAACTTTACTAGGTATGTGCCTGAGTGCAGCAGCTAGCGTACTCTCTCATTATTATCAGAACATCAAATAACTAGTCATAATAATGAAAATAAACATGTAATACATTTGAAATTAATTTTCACTGGTTTCCAAGAGATGTATACTTGAAAATGGGCTGTCTTAGGGCCACTGCTCTAAATCCTGTACACATGAGACCATGAAGAAGATATAACCGTTGCCACATTTGCTGATGACACGGCTATCCTCTCTGTTAGAGAACTTATAGTAGCTACAACATGCAAATTATATACGTCTACTAATTGGGCTTCTAAGTGAACCAAAATGTGGTAAGTGAATGAAAGGCAGTTCACATCAAATTCACTAATTGGATAATCCCAGCCTTAAATGTTGTGATACATTCAAATTAAATCATGCGTGCCGATGCAATTAAATACTTGTATGTCCTTGACTCTAAATTGAACTAGAAAATACCATAGAAAATATATGTAAAGATGTGTACTCATCTTTAACACTACCCGCCAACTTCAGTACTATGATGAACTAGTCCACCTGATATCCACCTGATATCAGCCAGTTCTATTTGCCGTGTATGTATCACTCTAGTTACCAATTGTTTTATCTAGTTCCCGGATTTGAGACTTTTGTTTTCGATTTCTTTTGTGTGAATAAAATAAGAAAAAGCAATCGAAACTTGTGTCCAGTTTTTGAACTTCTGAGGAAGAAAGTACTCCGAAGAACTTTATAAATCGAAAACCGGACTTCAACTATCGGGAAAACATGAAGGTCAAGGTTTTTCTGGCTACCGAAGCCTCTTTCAGTGATCCCAAGACGACGGTCTTGAATATTATAAGTATACAGCGAAGCGATGAGCCTGAAATCTACGGTATACCGCCCGACTACCAGCTCGTGAGCAAGCACGTCGAATTGGGTAAGTTGGCGCCGATTAGACATGCGATTTCATCTATGAAGCAACGACACCTAAAACGTGTAGTTCGGGTCACGTTAGACGACAGTACAACAAAAGTTTACTTCGATGAGGAGGAAAACCCGTGGTTCAATGGAATTTACTTAAATGTCAATGTACCCGCGCGCGCAGTGGCGGAGCCCACCGATACTTCCTCACACACTATCGAACGAAAGCGTCGTACCCTGCATTCAATCGCGAAGGAAGTCGTACTGGACAAATTTTCCGGAAAACATCAGAATGCGGGCGTGTGGATTGATACCTTCGAAACCGAATGTGAACGGGTCGAGGTTGAAGAGGGCCAATTCAGCGATGTGCTTCGGCTGTTCATGGAAGGTGTTCCCTTGGAATGGTACAACGCGACGAGGAAAATCATCGGAGCGGCAGACTGGAACACATGGAGACAGGAATTCATCGAATCATACAGTAATAAGGGCTGGAGCGAGGTACAGTTTGCATATAATTATAGGTATGTCGGCGGTCCGTTGGGTGATTACGCAATTAAGAAATTAAATTTATTGTTAGACGCGGATCCATTGTTAGTGGAAAAATCGCGTGTCAATTTGGTAGTGGTGGGACTTCCACCATTTATTCAGTCTAAAATTAGTAGGGCCAATACCGACACTTTCAAGAAACTTTTAATAGAATTAAATCAACTGGAATCAACAGTCGCAAACTTCAAAATGAAGCACAACCAATTTGGAGAGAAAGTTTTTGGAGATCGTAAGGGCAGTAATTCGAAACATGAACCTTGCTCGTTTTGTAAAAAGAGAGGAAAAGGAGGGATGATGCACCCGGAAGCTATTTGTTATTTTAACCCGAACAAAACAAACGGGAATAATGATAGTAAAAAACTAGGAAATGTGAAAATTGCAAATAATACGGAGTTGGAACGGATAATTAATGAGGAAACTTATTCAAAAAACTAGTACTGCCTCCCCTCATTCGACTAGAAGCGCAAGTGGAAGGAAAAAAAGCTCACGGTTTGTATGACCCTGGTGCGAACGTAACAATTATTTCATACAATTTTTTCAAAAAACTAGAGAAAAAAATGTATAACACCAAAAACTTGCGTTTCAAAACAATGTCGGGAGAGGATAAAATAATGGGAACAGTATTCCTAACTGTCAAATTGTTTGCAATTGAGGAAAAAATACGACTCTTTGTGGTCGACAGAACTGACTTTAAATATGATTTACTAATCGGTCTCGATGCGGTCTTACGGTTCAGGTTGGCCCAAGACCACTTGGGGAGGATATCACAAGTTCCTGTTGAAAGAGAAGGAGAAAAAACGAACAAAATTGAACAGGGAAAAAGGGGAAATATGGAAATAAATTGGAATGAATTTATACCGATTGAAAACTTCGAGATTAAAACACAGCACTTAGATGAGGAAAAACAAAAAAAGATTTTTGATCTGGTGGATGAATATGGATCGGTATTCGCGAAACATCCGTTCGATATTGGTATGGTCACGGACTACGAGGCATGTATCAGGCTCGCAGAGAATAAATATGTCGCAAAGAAACCGTATCGCTGTTCTATTGAGGACCAGAAGGAGATTGAAAGACAGGTCGCCGAATTGTTGAAATACGGTTGTATAGAAGAGTCGTGTTCCCCATTTGCCGCCCCTGTTACGTTGGCGTACAAAAAGACAGGAGAAGGTGGTCAGAAGGAAAAAACAAGAATGTGCATAGACTTCAGGGCTTTAAATAAATTGCTAATACCTGAAAGTCAGCCCTTCCCGGTTATACATGACATAATAACGAAAACTCGAAATTGTTGTTGGTTTTCCGCCTTGGATATAAACTCCGCCTTCTGGGCTATACCGATAAGGAAGAAGGATAGGTACAAAACGGGGTTCGTCACGCAGCACGGTCATTGGCAATGGGTCTCCCTACCATTCGGCTTGAAGACCTCTCCTGCTATTTTCCAACGAATCTTATCAGGGATTATTCGCAAAAACAATTTGGGCGATTTCTGCTGCAATTATATAGATGATGTTCTGGTTTTTTCAAGGACTTTTGAGGAAAATTTGGGTCATTTGAGGGAATTAATAAAAGCACTCATGAAAGAAGGTTTTCGCCTAAAATTTGTAAAGTGCAGTTTCGCACTAAACTGGGTACAATATTTGGGCCTTATAATAAAAGAAAATTCAGTGCATCCACTAAAAGACAATTTAATTGCCATCAAGAATTTCCCAGCGCTAAAAACCCGCAAAAATGTACACCAATTTTTGTGTAAGATAAATTTCTACCACAAATACATTCCCCAGGCTACCAAAACGCTGGAACCTTTTCATAGGTTATTACGGAAGGATGCAGATTTCGTTTGGACAGAGGAGTGTCAGCACGGGTTTGAGAGACTAAAGCAATATTTAGTTTCTGCTCCCTCCTTGGCAATTTTTGATCCGGACCTTCCAATTCATGTGTATACTGATGCCAGCATTGAGGGAATGGGAGCGATTTTGAAACAAGTACAGCCGGACAATGAAGAAAAAACGGTAGCATATTTTTCAAAAAAATTAACCGAAGGGCAGAAAAAGAAGAAAGCAATTTACATAGAAATTTTGGCAATCGTGGAAGCGGTAAAGTACTGGAGATACTGGTTAATTGGCAGAAGATTTAAGGTGATCACTGATCATAAGCCCCTAGCAAACATGAATCTAAAAGCGAGAACGGACGAGGAGTTGGGAGACATATCGAATTACCTTTTGCAGTACGATTTTGAAATTGAGTACCGACCCGGCAAATCAAATGCGGAAGCGGATTGTTTGTCCCGCAATCCAGTTTTGGATGGCGATGAGGAGGATCGGGATACGGAACCGCTGAGGACAGTAAATGTTCTGCAGTTGAATGAGGTTCAGGACGGACAGGAAGGAATGCAATTGGGTAGGAATGATGAAATGAGAAGGGGTGTGATATTCCGTAGAATGAAAAATAAGAAAAGAATAGTGTTGAACGAACGAGTATCCAATGAATTAATACATCGAATACACCATGCATTTGGTCACATCGGAGCGAAGCAAATGACAAACTTAATAGTGGAAAAGTATTATTTCAAGAACATGCATAGACGCGTCACCGAATACTGCTCCTCGTGTGAGGTCTGTATCAAGAATAAAAGTCGTAGAGGAAGACGCTATGGATATATGGGACACCTTGGACCAGCATCTCGCCCGTTCGAGATTATGTCTCTTGATACCATTGGTGGTTTTGGCGGGAAGCGATCTACAAAAAAGTATTTGCATTTGCTGGTGGACCATTTTACGCGGTACATTTACATTCTTGCATCGAAGAATCAAACTGCGAGTGAGTTCATCAAGCTGATAGAAGGAATTCAGAAGGAGCACCAAATCGAGACACTCTTGACAGATCAATATGGCGGATTGAGTTCAGGTGAATTCCAGGAATACTTAAAGACACAAAACATCCATCATATTTTTACAGCCATCGATAGCGCGTCGTCAAATGGACTAAATGAACGAACAGGCCAGACTATGGTAAACAGGATACGATGCAGGCAAAATGAAAAGGGAAATAGCACAGCATGGTCTACAACAGCCGCTCAATGTGCAAGAGAATATAATAATACGATTCATTCAACGACAGGATTTACACCAAACTATCTGATGAATGGGATCAATTCAGAAATCGTACCATCGGAGTTTGTGGATTCGAACAATTTTTTGGAAGACAGGAGAAAGGCACTGGAGCATTCGAACAGATGTCATGAGAAAAACAAGAAGATGTATGATAGAAATAGAATCGATATGGTGTTTGAGATTGGCGATAGCATTTATGTGGAGAATGACAATAAATTGAACAGGAAAAAGTTAGATGAGATTCGTGTGGGACCCTACTATATTGTCAACAAAATCTCGAACACAGTGTACGAGGTGGAAACAGGAAGGAGTGGACACGACAGGAGATTATACCACATCAGTAAAATGATCAAGGCGGGAAGGAGTGGTTGATCGCCCAGCAAAATTGGTTTTCGGGTCTCTCCCAATTTGCTCACTGGGAGGGGGGGATGTAAAGATGTGTACTCATCTTTAACATTACCCGCCAACTTCAGTACTATGATGAACTAGTCCACCTGATATCCACCTGATATCAGCCAGTTCTATTTGCCGTGTATGTATCACTCTAGTTACCAATTGTTTTATCTAGTTCCCGGATTTGAGACTTTTGTTTTCGATTTCTTTTGTGTGAATAAAATAAGAAAAAGCAATCGAAACTTGTGTCCAGTTTTTGAACTTCTGAGGAAGAAAGTACTCCGAAGAACTTTATATATATTGGTAAGTAAGCGGACAGATCATGTTTTACTGGATGTACCCTCACTATTGTAACCTAACATGAATATATGCAACAATAGGGTGGTTCAAAAAAAAAAAAAGTTCTGGGATTTCTTGTCCCCATTGTTTTTTTGCTTCCTCGGTATGTCAGGATGACCCTCCTAAATTTTTAGCAAAAATATTAATCCTAACCACTTTACCTGGGTCGATTTTGGTCAGTTATCGACCGCTATCGTAAACCAACCTCTAAATTGGTGCCGAGGTGATGATTTGAATAACGGATTTCAATTTTTTTGGGTTAATTTATGGGTTTTCGCATGCGCTGAACACGACGAACTTATTTATTTTACGCTCCGTCCACTAGTTATCCGGTAAACTGGCAGAAGGCACTGCTTAAAGATAAGTAAAAATCGAAAATTTCACCGAAAATGCTGTCGCCTGGTTAAGAATTGTACTAGAAACATGCTATTATGGTCGGATAATATGCTTTGGCATGTTCTGAACATGATCCCGTTTTTTACTATACTTTTCCGCCGATGATTGCTTCGTTTATCGGCCATAAACCTCAAATTAATTGTAGGGTAATATTAGACAAATTCACCCTAATTTCACTGGAAATTATTTCGCGTTGATAATTTAAGGTCCCAAAATACCTTGTGCCGATAAAATTGGGTTTTTTCCAGGATACTCGGTAAGAAGCCGTTGGTAATTTGGCAAGGACTTGAACCGGCATTGTACTTATTCGCCAAATATAGCGGCAAAATGGAGAAAATAGCTAAAATTTTCCCATTTTTATGTAAAATTCCTTAGTTTTCATCGGTTTTCCGGGGTCGAATTAATAGTTCTAAATTGTCTGAACTGTGATTGGATGATAGTCCACCCTAATGCAACAAGCAACCCCCCACCCACACAACCATAATAAAGTATGAACTGCTTTTACATTGTGAAATCAAACAGTGACAAATTCATGGGAATAGATTGAAAATGTCACAATATACCGCCATTTCCCACCAGGGGTACCACACATATGTAAAGCAGACCTACTGTTTTGTTTGCAGTAAATGTCCGACCCTACTTGTTAAGATGAGACCAGTATGATAAATAATAACTCGAAGGACCACCTCAGTATTAGGAAAAAGGATAGGTAATGTATGTGGTTGTGGGTGCTCAGATGAAAGATGAAACATCAACTAATAGATAATTTATTCAATAACTATAACAATGATAGAAGGGGAATCAGTGCCTAAGTGGTTCAGGTGGGTGGTAGGTAGGTACTTAAACTATTGCTATTGTCTGTCCCTAAGTGGCCACTAAAGTTAATAAAGATATGTTGACTAGAAGGAGTTACTCTGATGACTAGAAGAAGTTACTATGAAGACTAGACCATTTTGATATACATATTTATGACTACAATTCTTAGCTGTATGATGAAGCTGGTAGTCCATGTGGTGGTTTCCCAGAGGTCCAGCTCCAAGACAACTCCAGTGGTCTAGTGGTAACTCCAGTAGGGACGTTGCGATACTTCCGATATATCGTGGTATCGATACTTCTCTTCCGATACCACCGATATTTGTATCGATACTTTGCATCCGATATTATCGTGGTATCGATACTTTCTCCCGATATTATCGGAAGTATCGATACTTGGTGACCAATACCACCGATATTTTCCATGGTTTTGTTCTTTTTTCAATCTAATATTCCCACCACAAATCCAGGAGACGACCAGCCAGCCGCAGGCCCGAGGGTATGTAATGATTTCAATTTGTCGAGAACTTTGAGAATATAGCCTTGCAATTAAATTATTTTAGATTCAAATCCATTCATATTGGATTGCAATAGTTAATATAGGCTCAATCTGAACTTGTCAAACTAAAGTCATAGTAGTTTCTAATAGTGTTTATTTAATTTCCACCAAAATACCTACGTCTTCTCAAATCAAGAAATATGATTTATTTATCATTTCGAGGTTTTTCATAGTAAACTATAATCTCTTATAAATTTCGAATGTTCTGTAGATAAATCACTTTTAGTAAAACATTCTTATAATTTTCTCCAGATTCTATAATCTACCAATCAAATTTAGTTAAATTTAATCTTAATAGCCACTTAACCACCTGCCCTTTGCTATAGAGGCAGGAAACTACTCAGTGATAAAGCTACTCAGTTTAATTATAATTCAAAAGGGAACCATACTTCACCAATTCAGACTCAGTACCACCTTTTCATCATTGAAATTTCTTCATAAATGTTTATTTTAAAATGAATTCATGTCCCTGTTATATTTCAAAGTTTTGACCTGCCTTATTCATCTTAAGTTCATCGAACCATTGAGTTACTCACATGAAACTTAATATCCTTTTAATGTAAGATGTTGATGTATTTTATGATTCCATTTATTTTAATGATTATAATTACTCTGAAAACCATAACATGTTGCGAAGTGAAATAGGCAAGTCAATAATCTTCAATGGCCTAGCTAATTCTCATATAAAATATGAAACTTTGTCCTCATTCAAAATCTTGTGTTACCTTATGAAATACTCTTTGATTTAATCAATTTTTTTTTTGTTAAAAAAAAAAAAATTTCTTTAAAATATTGTTTCTAGCAAAATTTAACACCTCACTGGAGAACCCACCTTAAAATGTTTTCTGTGAAAGGAAACTGCTCTGAAAACAAGAAGAAATTCCTAACGTTCACCTACGTAATTACAACAAAATTTGATTAAAGGTTAGTGAAACTATTTAGTGCTAGTCATGTGTAAGTGGATAGATAGTCATGGAAATGTTGAGAGTAAATTGAAGATGTGAAACTGAAAAACAAATTGAAATATTCAACAGCTTTCCTATTTTCAACAAAAAGAGAATAGGAATCAACAATGGGACAAGTTTGAGAATTCAAAAGATGATATATCAGAATCCTATCATCAGTTCCTTTCAACACTGGATGCATCCTCCTGCTACCTATTCAGAAATATTCCAATAAAAAAACTATTAACCAAATGGCATTCCCCCCACCTATTTTTACACGTAAAAATAGTATCGAAGTATCGAAAGTATCGATACTTTTCAGCCGATATTGGAGAAGTATCGATACTTTTCTTTCGATAATATCGGGTATCGATACTGCCAGAAAAATATCGGATCGTATCGAGTATCGATACTTAGGTGGTATCGCAACGTCCCTAAACACCAGTGATGTATATTGCAATAGATGTCCAATAGGTAGTTGGTAGGAGAAATATCTGCTAACCTCACAGAGGTGTTCCAGCCAAGATATAAGGATGAAGCCAAAAAATGCAATGGCACACCAGTTTCTGTGGTTTTGAAAGACACTGCACAGAAAACTGAGTAAGATAGGACCGTTTTTTGAAGTGGATGGAGCACAGGATAGGTAAGTGATAACCTTGGACAACTAATTTCCTTGGAAGCATGGGCACTTTTCCAGAAACAGAACAGAACAATGAAAAAATGCAAGATGTGAGATGTCTGCCACAACTGCTCTTTCAGAAAGCTCTCAGGGTTGATCAGATGGCGGTATCCTATGATGATGTGGCGAGAAGGTCTTGTGCAGTCATACAATAGCAATATAATAAATTACTATAAAAATAAAGCAATCAGTAAATGCCTAGAAACCCATGCAGAATTAAAATACATGGATGTTATACATGGATGTAATTATGGATTCATCCACTTGATGGCATCCATGGTGCAGCAGAAGGAAGGTATCTCAAATGTGGTAAACCTACTCCACGGTGATAAGAGATAAGACTCAACCTTTTGTTTTTATTGTAAATAGAAAATGATGAAGCTATGGAACCAAGAGGCGAAAAATACGTAGCAGTGAGGTTTTTGTGATGTGTAGTGCGGAAAAAATGGGAAATTACTAGATGGAATTGGAGTGAAAATGCGTGAATATGTATGGCCAGGTTGGAAATGATAAGTAAGTTCGAACATACCGGTTTTACCTCCCCCCCCCCCCTCCCTCTACCAATCATTATTAAATTTTAATTTACTGAGAATGGATCTAAGGAGAGGCAGTACTTTGACCAAATAGGAAATTGATGAAATCCAAGAGTTACCCGTTAGGTGTAATTTATAAGCCACATTTTTATTGGGGTGTTTAAAATAAGTTTTTCAGTTGCAAAGTAAGTAAAAAGGGATGGGGGGGAAAAAAAGTTGAAAATATATACGAGTCCATTTCCGCTCGTCACAAACCAGGCCAGAGGCTAAACAAAATCGGCGCTGGCGCTCTTGGAATGCGGCTCCTCACTTCCAGGCAAAGCCTTCCGCAACTCCTTCATAAGAAAGCCCGACGATAGGACACGGACGAATTCACCAAAGAAACCAAGTCAACCCTTTCAAACTTCACCGACTTGGGACATAACGAACATTTCAGGTCTCCAGCTATGCAGGTAGGTAGATACAGGCTTTGGCCGATTCTCATACTCCCATGGAGCCCCGGGTTCTTTTTCTTCCTTTTTTTTTTTCTCTCATTCCAGAGAAATCTATTTTCTCCCTTTGCGCAACAGCAGCTAACTTGCTTCTTGAAAGACGTTTGTTGCGCAGGATTTCAAAATATCTGAAGAATTAAAATTAGCCTTAGGAACCCCTTCGCTAAATGGCTGTAGGTACCTACACTGGAAATACAAGGGCAAAAAATATAAAGGTTTTTGCAAGAATTTTGCCGCTACCTCGGCTGTCTTAACGAGGTTTCGAGTGAAGGCATCAAGAGATAGGTATCTGTCATTTTCTTCATTTGGAGAGTACTGTCGTAATTAGCGTAGGTGCCTACCTACGTGGACTTATGTGTATGGCTATCGCCCGCCATAACTACATAGGCTCTTTAACAGGAACAGATTAGGGAGAACATTTTTTCCAAATTGATAGTAGGTAAGATTAAGATCGTGTTATGCAACTGAGTTCTTCAATTACAATGTGAAAAATTCAAATGTACTTAGTGCTTTTTTCTAGAATTTAAGCCGCGTCTCAACCGGAAGGGTCATTAGCGGCAATGAAAAAGGGGGGTGTCAAAAGGACACTCCAACGGGCTCGATTCTAAGGGGAGCCATGCTGACTGTCCGTCTCTAAACGGATTGCCATCACGGACTCCACTGGTAGATCGGAGGTGGAGAAATAATAATAATAATAACCCACAAAACGAGACATCGCCGCACTCCGCCTCAAGGGATACAGCTATGATCGCTTTGTAACCCCTTCAGCGGATAAAGATACCCCGCAATAAAAACTTAACTACGACTAGATGATCCTTACAAATACATAAATATTATCGATAAATATATAATGATAAATACTATGCATCTTAGTTAAATAAAGGTATGACTAGATGTACATAAATAAATAAATATATCGCAGATCAGAATATCACAGTTCGTTGTAAAGCTCAGTGGTTTTCAGGTACACCAAAAGGAACTGGACTTTGTCTGGTCCTGACAGAATATCCACCCACTGAGCGGGTGAATGCTGGACCCTGAAGTCCATGAGGGCTGGGCAATCCTCCAAAAAGTGGCGGATATACAAATCACCCCCACATCTCCCACACACAACATTACGAGCTACTGGATCTAGCAGGTATCAGTGAGTAAGACTGGTATGGCCAGAGGCTACCCTATCGATCACTATTCGGTCCCTCCTTGGAAGGTGGGCTACGAAATGATCAACCGGGCAAAGGTCCTGAAGGACTCCACGCAGACCAGTGACCTCGTCCTGGCATTGCTCGAGCCAGATGGAATTGGCTTTTGCTTTTTTGGCTTTTTTTTCTTTTGTAGGAGATTTTTTAGGCCATTTTTTACAACTGTAAAACAATGACTTGTTCAAAATGATGGGGAAACACTTTTAACTTGACCAACTTGTCGCCTGTACACTTGTTAATTTTCACGGTGCATTACATGTCTACACTTGTACCTTTATGAAAAGCTTGCACACTCATTTTTTACAACTTGTACATAAAATCGGCTAGTAACTTGTCACTTGTTACTTCATGAAATAGGCCCCTAGTCAGTGGACCGATTTGTTCATCTCTCTCCTAGGAATCGGAAACCTGCTAGGTATACCAGACGGTCTCGAATATGAACGTAAGAACTTGCGGATACTGATATCGCAAATTAATTACAATAGCCACTACATGAGAGCAAGATTCAGCCCGATTGGCGATATTGTATCCAGATACCAGCGTATTCACGATCCGTATGCAGATGAGAAAGGCGCAAATCCGTTCCGGTCACCTGAACCCCCGTTCACGATTGGTATCTCTGAGGAGAAGTCTGCGGTGGATGTAACCCGATCGGTAAGTCACGTCCGGAGATGAACGTTGAACGGAACCTCAGAAAGCGATCGGATATCGATGTCATTATACACTTCCCAACCGCAAAAGATCGGATTCTGGACATCCATATGCGAAGATGATCTTTTGAATTATTCTTGAAGAGCACTACCAGTGCTGCTTTTGGAAGTGAGCACCACGTGAGTTTGTCGGACTGAATTTCACTAGAAAGTTGATAAGCTCGTCCGAAAGGCGGGCGAAATGATCTCCTATGGAGTTTGAAATACTCGTGGGAAAATGACTCATTAGAGGGCAATCGCTTCTCATACTAGCGGAAGCACTGTGATCACTTATAGAAAGCCAATAACAAGTCCAAAATTAAATTGTTGACCCTAATCTGTAAGCGGTCTATTTTATTTATTTATTCAGAAGTTTATTTATTTATTTTATTTACACGGGCAGTCCTCAATTTTACAGATTACAATGATCACGTGGGTAACCTAAATGTGTTTGAAATTGTTGACAAGAATGGGAAATACAAACGCCATATTTTCAGTTTCTTCGGTGAAACAATTTAAAAAAAGTTCCAGTCATGCAGCATGGTCATATGAGCGAATTTTCGTAAATAATCATACTCCATTATGCTACATAGTTTTGAAAATTAAAAGGGCTTTTGGGGAAAAGAAATTGTTAACTGCCAATTTTATGGCAAAAAAACCCTTCTAAATAATATTCTGTGTTTAAAAAACAGATTTTGGATTTTTTACCTTTTTTGCCTTTTTTTGTGTGCACATTTTAATGAAATTAAAGTAGGTACATTTTTCAGCATAATTTTGCATATAAATTTGTAATAGTTCGTTTTATAGTTTGTGAACTTTATTTGAGCAACATTCCGTAAAAAATATAAATTCAACGATTTTTAGCCGTTTTTTTTTAGACTAACTCAAATCACAGGCTACTTGAAATTTTTAAAATTTGACACGAAGGGGGTATTTTCTTATAGGAGGGAGGTGGAAGGGGGGGAATGAGGTATCTTGGACATCACTGAATAAACGGAGAACCTGACTGATTAAATATGTTTGGAATACTCTTACTTGAATCACAAACTACTTGAGATTTTCAAATCTTAAGCATAACGCGTATTTTGAGGGAGGGGTGGGAGTAGAATGGGGTATCTTGAACGTCGCTGAATAAACTGAGGACCTGATTGATAAAATATGTTTGGATAACACTAAAAAACCACAGGTTCCTTAGAAATTTTCAATTCTAACCCATAGGGGTGTTTTTGGAGGAGGGGGTTTGGAATCTTTGACATCACTGAACAAACTGGGGATCTGACTGGGCGAATATGTTCAGATTACGTCAACCTCAATCACAGGCTATTAAAGTTTTTCTAGCCTCAACCAGGGAGGTGTTTGTGGCAAGGAAAAAGAAGGGAGGAGGGGAGGGGGTGGTTAAATGGAATTATGTGGTCATCACCGAACGAACTGGTGATCTGATGTTCGGACGAATGAAATTGGATTAGTCTGAACGTTCTTTTGGGTTACCTATCAAGAATATTTTTAATCTGAAATATGGGGGGTGTTTGTGGAGAGGGAGTGGGGGTTGATCTCAGTAGTTTGGTCCTAATAGGTAATTTATAAGTAAGGACTTTTTTGAATCAGATCCATAGGGGTGTCCCAAAATGTGATTGGGGGGGGGGGGGGGGGGGGGGGGCTTGCGTATATTCAAGTCAACCAGTGCAACGCACGGGTGAACCAGCTAGTTTACAAACATTTTGGTGTACTCATCAACAAACAACTTGATGTGAAATTAGGAGCGGAATCTAGAGCTCTTTGAAACGTAGGCTTGATTTTTATCGAAAGGAAATATCTGTAAAAAGGAAATAGACCACTTCTGCAATGGAGGGAAGAACAAAAAACAAGAAAGATTGTGCTGGGCGGAAAAAGAACCTCATTAAATGGCGGTACGACCTCCCACGTCAAAAAGCTCGGCAGTCATAAACTTGGAAATGACGGCCCTTTCTCGGCTAAATTGCAGTTGTTCATGCTTTTACAAGTCTGTTTCTCAATCTCGAGTTGACGGAAGGGAATGAAAAGGATGGAGTCGGCAAATCGATATAAACAAACGTAGGTCTGTGAAATAAAGCAATTCGTATTTACGGAAGAATGATTTCTATGGTACAAATCTTGATTTCCACGTTTTGCTTCCAAGCCCGAGGTAGCGAAGTCCTTCCGATCACTTTTGAAGTCTCAAAATTGAAGTTATGGTCTTCCATCCTCCAAAATCAAAATAGCTGCAAATGACTACACATAGGTTTATTATTGCTGTATTAGCTACATAGAACACTTGTCTATAAAATTATTAAACGAAGACTTTTATACTATCTACATGGAACTACATACGTTGACACTTACTGAGGTGAAATTAAATAAAACACCTACACTTTATTAGACCCTCTGTATTTAACAAGAGGTGATGTCAAAGTAAAATGGTACATCATACCCTACGTATATCGACAAAAGACGCAAGCACAAACCAACAGAAAATTATTGAGATTAAATAAGACACATAACTACGCTTCTTTAGTCCATCTATAGGTGATAAGAGGTATTATAAACTCTAGAGCTTCTTGAATGAGTGATTAGGTATATAAGATGATTTTTACTATGTTCACCCCAGTTCGTGTCACTCCCACGTTGATGAGCTTTTTGTATATCAAAGTTCTAGCCCTTACGGAGAGCGGACGGGTGATCGTACAGCGATCTGGGTGGTATCATTATATTCTTTGGGATATCTGTCGTAGTTTGATTTTGTGAGTGAAGCTTCGAGAGTCCAGATGAGTGAATGTACGAACTTTGAATTTTCACTTGTGTTGAACCTTGTCGAATGTACTTTGGATATGTGAAGAAAAATATTAGCCTTATTCCGGTGTGAGAGAGACAGTAAAGTAAACATCACGGATTCATCTCAGTGCTTTTTCCCCAACGGATGAGATGGACTTGGTGTTGGAAAGACCTACGAAGTACTGGCCCGGTCCTCTCGACCCGTTGACGGAATAGGAAGGGAATCTTTAAGTTAGGTGTTTGTGTCCCGTCGAAATAGCGTGGTTTGGTGAGGTAGTTGATAAATTCAAGTCAAAAGTTTGAGTATGAATGCTGTCTCTATCCCCACCCAAAAAAGGTCAAAAGTGGTCACCTACTCTGCTCTAGAATTCGTAATTCCTAGGTCGGTGATATAGTTTATTGGTAAAAACTACATGTATTTCAAGTCGGGAACGACAATATTTATCAACGGTAGCTGAAAAAACAATATGAAATCTTATTTCGAATTTTTGAGATCTTGGTTTTTTGATATTTCTACCCTTAAATTCTACCTATTAGGAACAATGGAAAGTGATGCTTACGATTCAGGACCAGCTAGATCCCAAATAAAATTTTTGATCCAAATTTCCCCAACTTTGGTCCTGTAGTTTTGGATAAAAGCTGCGAACGGCTTTTTTCATTCGTGTTTTGGATTCTACGCATCTTGAAACATGAAACTTGAAAAATAGTATGTAGGTATATAAGTAAAATTTGTTTGGGGTAGCGAAAGTTTGCAATTTGTGTCCAACAGTCAATTTCTGCTTCAAGGAGGGGAGAACTACCTAATCAAAATGCAGTTGGTTTAAAAAAGAAGAGGATTGGCGGTTATATAGGCGGAGGGAGGGGGGCTAGCTTATTCCTTAAGCCAAATCCCTTGCAAAAACCGTCGTGTCTGCGAGAGTAAACCCCTGAATTATGCTCGCACTATGTCACTTTTTATGACCATTTCGTGTAGTTCTTTTCATCTTTCTCGGACCTTTCAGTGGTTCGACTCGGCTAACCTTTCACCATAAAGTCAGCTTAGAGGACATCGGAGGACCAGGTTTGGATGGCGAGACTCCTTCCGGAGATGTGGTTACAACCCTCTTGAGCCGCCGTTATACCGCTCAAGAAACTTCTTGGTTTAAGGAAAGAATGTGATTTTCTAGTAGGCAGTGGAAACATCACAATTATACGAATAAACCAAAGGCAATTACATGGATTAAAAACCATTAAATATGAATTACCAAATAGAGTAATTACAAGGAAAAAAGTATTTTGTTCAATGTTGGCCAACAGATGGTGTCATGCATTTCTCTCTCTTTTTTTTTTTGGCATACTATAGATATATTTCCATTTTATAATCAAACTCGGATTCCGAATCCAAATCGATGGAAATCTCTGTGTTGAAGACATTTTTCTACGACAAACATGATCGAATCTGAGCACCAATGACGGGAACCGGTGGCTCCGTTAAGTTGGCAGTTCTAGACAACTATGGACGCAGTGTCATCGCACCAACACCGCATACGAATTCTGACCTAGAGATAGGAGTCACCACGTCAAAGGAGAACAAAGTTGAGTTGTAAGACTTATTTGGTTAGTTCCTACTATTCCAAACCAAAAATTGGGGTGACCAAAATGTTTCCATGAGTGTTGGTGTATCATTTACCTTTATAAAAATATATCTGTAATATCGAAGAAAATGAGATCACTTGTTGGCCCCAAAAATATATTATTGAGACAGATGAACATTCATACAAGTATTCGCAGTTACACAGAACGCTTAATACACTCAACGTTGCACAAGGAGAATGCTGGTGTAGTGGAGAATTAACAGTAACGAAAGAGCCTATGCAATTAACAATGCATTTTAATCTGAAAAGATCATATCAAATAACAATATATAATACTTACTACTTACTTGTAATAATAAAAGACTTTTTCCTTCGAGTTCCCAGTAAATACCAGTGTATGCATTTTTGGTCTATGAAATTCGGTGTGAAGAATGCTGCAGTAATAAGGATGCAAGTACGCTGCACATAATAACAACACAAATATTATTCATTATGAAACGGAAGTTAGTGAAAAACGTTGTCTATTTCCACGAAAAATAAAGAGTTACAATGTTAAATCGATTTCGACGGTTAGGCCATCATCAGTAACAAACAATAATTATAGTTATTGTTTGTTACTGATGATGGCCTAACCGTCGAAATCGATTTAACATTGTAACTCTTTATTTTTCGTGGAAATAGACAACGTTTTTCACTAACTTCCGTTTTATAATGGGTTTCCACAACTTCGTCGCGAGTGATTTAGTTCGTATTATTCATTTGATTTCAATACCTATTTTTAGAGTGTCCGAAAATTCTACGAACGAAAGGGGTTTGCAACTTTGCCTAATCAATGAAATAAGAATTTAACAAGATTACCGAATAAGCTATATAATTGATACTCAAATTCTACAAAAAAACGATTGACAATGAATACAAAAAACATCGGATAGACTTCCTAAACATCGGATAGGTTCTAGAATTGAGGAGTTTGTTTCCAAAAGGTACTAAACGCCATTTTAGTCGAAATTTAGATAACACTTCCATGGGGTTTTAGGGGGGTAGTTCTTCACAAAAATGCAATCAGTTTGGAGCTAAAGATTCTCTATCCACTTGGAAAACGAGGTTGAATATTCGGTTTCATTTCAAATGGTACTATATCCAACGGTAGAAGAGCGCTTCATCTGTTTGGTTTCAAAAAGTACTTAATCCAGTATTTTTTATCTCAAGCTTCTACTGTTTTGAGCAAAAGGTACTATATCCATCGCATTGTCAAAATTCGCTACTTTTCTAGCTACTCGTATTTTTAGAGTTTTCAGGCTGCAAATCCCGTTTGTTTTTAGTTCTTTGGCATGATTTCTGATAGTTTGAATGTAGGTAGCACTGGTTTAACCTCCTCAGTTGCTTACCTCGACTTACAAACACTTACAACAAAGCCGTGTTTATGTCGCGTTTGTTCAGTATTTCCCTTCAGTATTTTGCTAGTTTTTGAAAAAACTGTGGGTGCATCGTCACAGAAGTGCGTGGAAATTAAACTGTGAAGTTCTACGAGTGACTGGGGAAAAAATGAAGGACGAGGCTGGCGGCAGTACTTCTCAGCAGCCTACCAATGTAGATCATAATTCGTCAAGAATAAAAAATACTGTCAAGATCTAAATATTTTTTAAAAATAAACGAATAAAATATAAATACAGAACATACCAGTATTACAGTACTTCCATGATTTCGGAAACTCTCCCTTTGGCCTATTCAATAAGATGTATAACTACTAAAAAGTACCTATTGCCTATCCTGCAGAAAAGTACTGCGTACTGTTTGCATACTTTCTTTCATTGAATCAGATACCATGACATCACTATACACCAAAAGGTATTAAGTTTTGTTTTCAAAATTTACTATATCCATTTTCTTTCATGTCAAAAGTACTAAGCGCCACGTTTCATTTCAAAACGTACTATATCCAGAAATCTGAAATTTCAAATCTCAGCCTAAAATTTTCTAAACAAAGAATTAACACGCATTTTTCCAAAATTTTATATTAAAGTTCAGAGAATAAACAGAAAAGAAAAATCGTCGAAAGGCAGGTTTTTCAGAATGTAATGGTTTTTTCATTTTTCTCGCATTTTTGTAAAAATGGATGTAGTACCTTTTGGAAACAAACTCCTCAATTGTCTCAAGCACTTTCACAAAATGTCACGAAAAACAAGTTCCGAAAGAAAATCAGGTTCGGAGAACAGATGGTCCAAATCAATAATCAACTGTAGGTTGAATACCGCCGCCGGATAACTGAGTCTTCTGTGATTCCATTTTTACCTACGTATTACTCGACATAGAGTAAAGAATGGGAAAATATCATCATTTAGTACTTTTACCTTTCTTGGTAGCTTTGAAAAAAACCACTGACTATATTATTTCAAGTAGTGAGCTGTGGGTGAGAATTCTAACCTTATTAATCTAGTGAACAGTGCCGTCCTTAGGGTGGAGCGAGTGGAGCGGCCGCTCCAGGCCTCGCGCTCCAGGTCTCGCTAAAACACAATAAGTAAAAGTTTTGGTTGAATTGAAATAGTGTGCAGAGTAAAGATATACATGCCTAAAATATAAAGTCTGATTATACGCGCAATATTTTCAATTATTGGATAGATAAAGAGATAGATTATTGGATAGACAGCCAAAATTAATTTTGATGAGATTATTGACGACTTCGCTGGAATGAAAGCGAGAAAAGTACAGTTCATATAAGGTGAGTCAAAGTTGATAATAACACAATTTTAAATATAGTTTATCTAACAATGAACGATTACATTTACAGTATCATTTTACATCGGTTTAGCTGGAACTATCTGTTTTATTAAGTTATTTTATCTTATAACTCATATTTTAACAGGCCTCTATTGTAGGCTATAATGTGTTTTATTATTTTACAGATGTGATGTGAAAATTATAAACCTACATTAACAATGGAACAATGGAAGAATTTAATAAACAAGATATGAACATCTAAAAAGATATGGAACGTCAATATTAAATAAGTATTTACAATAATGTATATGTTTATTATAATTTACTACCTGATTTAATAAAAAGCAAGAAAGAAGACATTTCGTTTTTTCTAATGAATTTATTGTTTGTTAGACAAAAATTACTATGTTTAACATTAACATTACTACGAGTATGTTTAAGCATTACTTAAAGAATAAACTTTGTTTTGATTTTTCCAGCTTATTTAATCTAGTGAACATGCTACCAATAGCTATTTGTAAATCTTCCGTTTAACGAGGAGCAGATCGTGGAGGAATGATAATACAATCATTGACTGACTGACACTTTTATTTTAAAGTTGAAAGCAACAGGTATTACGGAAAATCAGTCTGAACAGGCAACAACAAACAGTCGGACGACAGAACGAACAACAACATAAATCTCTGCTCCAGAACGTCAACAACAATGATTCATTTATTATTATTATTATTATTAAATTCAGTTATTTGTTCGCCACTCCTCTTTCAGCTATTCTAAGTGGGTACAAAAGTGACTCATTTCATTTGTGGTAGAGTTGGATTTCAAAACGTCAAGTACCTATCTTTACTTTAGTGAAATGCCGGCTTTTTTAAACCTTCACAGAGGAGATCAAGTGTTTACCTTTCCTAGGGGAATTTACTTACTCTCCCTCTCACGTGTTTGCTATTGATAATGGTTAAGTTAACAATGCGGTCGAGCCCCGCCTGAAAAAAGAAACTAACCCGAACTGTGTATTATTCAACCTAACTCTTGACAAAACCTGACGTGTTGCTCATTCAAAACATAACATGGCGGTACTACTCATGCTTTGCTAATGGATGATGTGAATTTCGATCTCAGGAGCATCATTAGAAGTGTTTGGCGTTCGTTCTTTATCCGATTATGAAATCTATTAATATATGATATTTCTTCATTCAACACTTTCATTATAAACTTATTGTTTTTTTTTTTTACAATCAAACATGGCGAGAGTAAAAGTCACAGATCACAAAGTTTCACGAAGAATCCAACTGTTCGGTGACATCAAAAATATGTCGTGGTATTTTCAGCTTCGAAATTCTGGGAGTTCGAATCCATCACGAACGAGTCGGTTCGGGTGGTTGAAGTTGTGTTCCACAAAGGAGGTCATTAATTGGATGCCGTGTTGTGAGGGGTTTTCAGGTTGAAATCGTGATAAAGTGTTGAATTTCGAACTACAGGAGATGTGTTTTTGAATGGTGAAAGTTTATTGTGATTCAATTCTCTTGAATTCCAAATGGGAGCTTGTTCCCTAGAATCCAGTGCCGCATGACCGGCCAGTTAGGGCGTATCATTGTTTTGTGTAAAATCAATCTGTTTTGAATTTATACATGGGGATTGTCGAGCGGGGGGTGAAGTGAATGGGGGTGAAGTCGAGCCCTGTCAAAAACCTGCTCAAAGTATGGCGAACGACACACGGTTTTTTTTCTTTTTTTGTGAAAAGAATTTTTTATATAATTAGTGAGTCTTTGGAGCTGTAACGGACATGAGTGCATTTCTCGAAACCTAAACTGGAATGTGTATTTCATCTCATATCGTGCATTTTAGAAGATGAGGTATTGGCAGATGTTCAAAGGTTTTTGACAGAATTGAGAGCAGTGATATGGGTCTGTAGGTGGTGGCTTGAGTAGGAGGTTTTTCAGGCTTCAGGATCATGCAGATTCCTGCATGTTTCCACAATGATGGAAAGTAACCCACTTGTGCAGCAGACGTGAAAAGCCTAGTGAAGTACGTATGCAGTTTTCTTGGGCCTCGAAAGAGCAATGGTAGAGAAATAAGATCAACCCCTATAGAGCTTTGCGAGCTGGGGTTCGTCGATCTATTGTGTTGATACTCAAAAAATTATTTGCATTGAACCTCAGCTATTTTCATCACTTGGCAAAAAATAAGCCATCCATGCCTTCAAGTAATATATACGCAGCGTCTTCGTCAGTCAAAAACCCCCCACATTCAATTTCACATCAGCAAAATATTACTAATTGGCTAGGTAAAGTAGTTCTAACAATTTATTCAACTTGCGAAATGGTTTAAAATGGGCATTTTGTGATGGAGGTTTCCAACTAATGACATCCAAGTAAAGCTCGTTGATACCTAACTTAAATCGCAGTTTGTTTATCTATAACTTTTGTGATTAAGCATGTCTGTCTTAAATTGCGTATTATGATTGTCTTGTTCATATGATTCTCTGATATAATACATAGTTATATTTATAGGTATAATAAGCCCTTAATCGAAAATCTTAATACATAAATAACTATCTATATTTATACACAGTGATCTGAATGTTGTATCTTTAAATTGCCTTAAGTCTTAAATCCATCAGCGTCAAGGTCAGCTTTATAAATAGTCTTACAATTAATCCGGCCCCAACATCTATCTTCATGTACAGGTACGATTTTGATCGTTAGATTGGATTGTGATTTATGTTTGACCATCTAATTATCAAGATCTGGTTTCAGATTAATAATAACTTCACTTCGTACGAAAATTCGCTAAAAAAGCAATAATGATGAATATGATCGATGGAGGTAAGAAATATTGTTTAATAACTGCAAAAGTGGCATTCGACTGTTAGATTTTACCAGGAGGTTATAAAATAGAGGATGGTTAAAATATAAAATATAAGGCAAACATAAAATATGAAAATTGTTAGCTTTGATCTTTAGTAAGTTTTTACTAACGTTCAAATAAACAACTTCATAAAAATAAAAAAAATTTTAAAAAAACTCGTTAGGAACTCTGCCCCTTGACCCCGCTGGGGGAGACCCCCAGACCCCCCGGATGGTTTTACTTAGAGCCCGTGGCTGAAAGTCAGGAAACATGGAACATGCCTGGCAGAAGTGACCAAGTAACGAAAACAAAATTTTTCAGGAGCTTTATACGACAAATAGAATCGAAATTAGAAGGAAGTATCTAGGTAGGTAATTTTCTGTTATGGTGCGCGTCTACAATTTCTATAAACAAGATTAACTTCTCAACCAAGTGACAACAAAACAAGCGGCATTGTTTACTATATCCATTTATTAACATGAATAAATATAAAACTACGACATAAATAGACGAGCAAGTAGGTACGAGTGGAGAACGATTTTTGTCCCATAAATACTAAAGAAGTTTTATTTCCCTAGCAACGGCTTGTTTGTACGTGGAAATCATAAGAAAAAATTTCGTGACACATCGCCGTCCCTCAACCGTGTCTCCCGAAAAACGAAACACTTTTCGCCAGTTAGCTCAAGGCTAAAGCGTGTTCCATGCTAAAAGTTATTACTCACGTAACTAATGTGGTTTAATTCAAAATTATTTATACCTATTGTAACATCTGGCCACACCAAGTTACAGTAAAATAATTAAAATAAGCCAATAGCGATAACGGGTTGGGGGAGGGGGGCTTCTCCGATAGTTTATGTTGATCCCTCTAGTGATCCCTCCTTGAGATAACCCCACACGTAAGTATTCATGCCTCTTACTTCCAATGGATCGCAAAATTCACAACTTTTTATAGTGTGACTTCGTCTTCTCGGGTTTGGTGTGTGAGGGTTGGCTCATTTCCCACGATTTTTTGAGCGATCGTCACCCATTTGCTTTATCCTCTTTGACATAACTAATTCACTTCATCACCGCCCTCTCTGCGGAACCCCTTCACCCAGCAATCCTGCTTCTTCATTTCCAGCCACATTTCGATTTCTTCATCCATTCGCTATCGTCTCTGAAATCATCAATTTCATCGTCACCAGTTTCATTTCCAGAATGTAAGATTGAATAGGTACTGCTTTGTAGATGCTCTTCAATGTTGATTTTGAGACACCAATCTTTCATCTGGGTATGTATTGTATTTATCCTGCTACATAGATTTCATTTTTTTTTATAGCTCGGCATTGGTATCCTTGTAATTATCAAATAAGCAAATACTTAATGAGACTGGGGGTGAATATTTGATTCCCAAGAGAGAATTTCGAACTATAGTGGTTATGCCTTTTTACTATGCTACGTCTTCAACGACTATTTACGTCTATACAGGACTTCACTGCTTCACTCTTGCTCAAGACACTGGAGGGACTGTACATCAGTCACTCCCTCCAGGCGGTACGAACATCGCCTTCAACTTCAAGCTTCCCTGGACTGTACCCTCGCTGCAGGGTCGGCGTTTCCTACTCTATAATTACCTCCACACATTAGGGACCCCAGGACTCCATTGTGCTGCCTTTCCTTCTAGCCATCATTACCGTCTTCGCGGCTAATAATGACTCAGACGCCTGTAGACTTCCATTTGGACTTCATCTAAAGAAAAGGAAGACCGGAATTCATGTTTTATTCCATTTCCTACAAATGTAGAGTTTTTTCTGTCTTAACCTCTTATTTCTTTCTTCACATTGAATTCGTGAAAGTACATATATTATCGTAAACCAATAAGTTCTTAACATGCTATACATATCCTTGATTTCTATTGAGGCGTAACTAGTAAGAAGAGGAGCTTTTCCTTCTTGAAAATATTTGAATAGTGCCTACGAGGAAACATCGAGTGGTATTATGTGTCATTTAATCGTGTCATACTTACAACAGTGATTCAGATACAAATTCATTTTTCCGAATGGGAATAATGATTTTTTTATTGAAAATCTTCAAGCAAAGACAAAAAAGCACACAAACGCAGTTGATTGTTGTGTAGGTACGCCTACCTTATGTTGGTGTTTTTAAATTGTGTATTTTATTATAAGTTTAAAAAATTGTATCTCACTCTTCACCCACTGCACAATAAAAACTGAGGATACCGTAGGGAACCCTCCCCCCCCCCCTCCCCACCATATTAGAGCGGAGAACTAGTATGTGCTATGTAATACAACTGGTACTAGTTGTGCTACAACATAGTACCACGTGCCTATTCAATAGACCTAACATAACTAGTACTAGTTCTACTAAAACCTACAGAGGTGCCACAGAAGTTACCGAGGACCTTACACCGTGTTACTCTGTGTCATAAACTACTGGGAGGCCTCTTTTGATTATACATTAACAAAATGAAATTATAATAAAAGCTGCACTAACTAAAGGCCTATTTTCACTGAGCGCGCACAGTTCTCAATCGTTTGCAAACAGGTCTGCGCCGCGCAGAACGTTTGCAAATGCCAAAAAGGGGGTTGGGTTTCTACAGCATGCGCCGAACAAACCGAGCAGTTGTTCTCGCGCATTTGACTCGATCCGAAAGTTCCTTCCACGTGCTCCCTGATCATGGCACCCGCTTTATCCAAGGTAGCGATATGTGCTGCATCGGTAATTCTTTATTTGCATACCACTGGCTATGAATGTTGAAATGGCTTAGTTTGTTGAAATGGTATTTATGGTCGGCTTGCCATAATTCCGGCTTTTGCTCATAGAAAGCTATGAGAGCTAGACACTTTTCGTTGTCCCACTCCATTATTAAAAACACTAAAGAAACGCAAGACTACAATGAATCATAAACAAAATAAATAAAAATAAATAAAACAAAAATAAAGGCACAGAGAAACACGCAAGTCTGAGCAAATGGGAAAAGGAGACTGCAGACTGGACCTGAAAAGGTTTGCGCCGAGAAGCTGTTTCAACAGGACGCGCAAAGAACAAGAGCATTCCCGGAAAATCCGAAGTCGATGGAGCAAGCCAGTGCACGAACGAACGCTGCTCACAAACATTGCTCGGCGTGGCTGAGTGTTTCCACAGCACGCGCACCATGTTCAAGAACGTTCTCAAACCCTGTTTCCGAACGGTGCGCGCTCAGTGGAAATGGGCCTTTAGGTAATGCAGCCCCGATTCGCAACGATGATTTATGGTAGTGTGCACTGGCTCCGAAAGTCGCAAATTTGATAATGCTTAGTAATGCTCTTTTTTTTTTTTTAATTCCCCACGGACTTTGAATTTCTCTTTTTTCTTTTTTAAGTGGTTTGAACCTATTCATTTTCCATATTAATTGTGGAATAGTTGTAATAAAGCTATGGCATACTCTACAATATTGAATTTGATTAACCTATGTGGTAATTTAAGTAGAGTTTTTATATTTATATAGACCAGAGATCTGCTCAGAACAGCTACCTAATACTGTAGAATTATAAACCATTGCGTAATAATTTACAGAACTTCAGTTCATCTCTATTTATTCATTTTTTTATAGGTTACACTTTTGAGTGACTACGAATACATCAATTTTTTTTATTATCCTTCCCGTCAACTCATTTCAAAAATCCATGCAATGATCTATAATCCGAAAAAACTATTCTGCAACACGCAACTTGACAGAGTTTGATTATTCTTCCAAATTTAATAGGTCAAAATAACAGAAAGGAATGGAAAAGAAACTATTTACGTCTTGCTCCCGCACGTGGGAACGAGTGGGAAAAATTCAGTTTCCTGGTGATGTCATGTAAGTTTGCTCACGCATGGTAAAGCATTAAGAGAAGCTGCAAATTTTAGTTTGACTTCGTGGGTGATAAATTCCTTTTTCCAGGTCATGAGTATCCATTTGACTCTAGACAATTCCCCAATGGGTTTCTGATGAATTTGTAGGTTTCTGATTTCCTCACTATTATACAGCTGAGAAAGTCCAAAGTTTTCTTGAATTGCATGAGGTTTAAGATTTGAATAAAGTTTTACACCTATTAAATGAACATATTAGCTTTGAGAATACTCACAATATTTGTCACCTCCTGGGGAATGGAAGATGACGGGATTTTAATGATGTGTTGCTTTGGAGCAACTTACGTAGCAACCGGCAATTAAAACTTGGATATGTGTTTACTACTTAAATACTTGGTTCAAGTATTTATCTAAACTAAATTGTTCGTTCATTCTTGTTTTACAAAATTTTGGGTTTTTGGTGATGAAATGGGAGAACAGGCACACGGTGATGAGGAGTTGGCAATTGTCAACGTTGAACATGCCAGGCGAATATCTGACACCTTTAGGCCGAACAAAACGAAGAAGAAAAGTGTTATTCCGAAAACTGTGGTCCAGGTTATGGAAATACAACTACTTACAACTTTCTTCTAAGGTCCAGGTCCAAAATTAAGACCGTAGTTAATTTTAGTTACTTTTAAAATGAGTGACGGCTGTGATGGATATTGACAGTTAACCTTCCCTTTTCTTATAACTGCCGTCCCCAGAGGTTATACCGGGAGCTTTTGGGTAGTAGGCTAATTACATCAGCCCCTTGGAAGGGGTAACTACTCCATTCCATCACCTCCTTTTCACATGGTTGCAGTGCTAGGTTCCGAACCACTTTTCTCCTATGATGTTACTGTCTTGATGCCCCTTCACCTCTCTCTTCCAATAGGCTAAGATTGCAATGTACTCTTACCACTCAACAATAAACTTGTAACACTACCCTCTCTATTGCTGGCATATTCATCCATTTAGACCCCTCCGTTTTCCCTATTGGGAAGGTCTGGGAGTGTGACGGAATATGGCACAGTTCCCCTTCTTGTTTCGTGCATCTGCCACCCCCGAGGCTATTCCTGCTGTATCGGAGTGGATTAGATTGTATCTGGGGCCTTTAAGGCCTATGACAATCTGAGCGGATTCTTCTTGTGCAGCAGTAGTGGATTTTCTTCACTCTCGCTAGATGATACAGCAGGCCCTCCTGTCCCCTCTGGCGTTAGCCACACAGCTAGTGTGTGCCCGGGATGGCCCACGTGGAGATGCCAGGTTTTACAGGGATACAAACTCTTAATGTATAGGGGCAGGAGTTGACAGCACCTAGGTATTCTACTCCCTCTTCTCATAACTTCGAGTTTTCCCATCATAGGTTGTCAAATCATTGCAGGCTCTTATTTCTCCTGGAGGTAAGACGAGTACTTGATATTCCTCCCTTCCTATCTCGAATTTACCTAAATACTAGATTCCTATGCTACAACAATCATATCACAGATCCATTTCTTAGTTACTAATGCTCATCCAGTCAATAAATACATTCACAACCACAAAGCGTCACATTCATACTAGCCAGTGGGGTTGGGGAAAACCCCGACCAGCCTCTTCGAGCCTACCCGTCCTAGGACGGCCTTCCTGGTACCCGTCCTGTAGGTTTTCTCGATCTCATAGGGTTTTTCAAAACTCGGGCTACTCCTGGAGCTTTCGAGCTTTCAGGATATCCTCTGGGTGCTGCAGGCTAATGGCCGCGGCCTATTGAAGGGAAGCTACTTTGTCAAGCCCAATCCATGTACAGCTGTAGTTGTAAAAAATAAAAAGTAAAGAATCTGGGGGCAGGGCTAGGACTAGAGAGTGAGAGAGGGGTTATATAAGGAACTTGTCTTGCTCTTCAGCTTCATTCAAGCACTCAAACTCGATCATACAACTATTTTCTCTCTTGCCACCCTAACTCCTCTAGTTTGCAATTAGCTCACTCACTCATCGGTGTTATACATCTCATCATTCCCAAGCTTTTCCATTTTCACACAGAATGTGTTTTTACCTGGGAGTGAATGGGTTGGCAGGATGAAGACAAGTAGTGCCCCCCCCCCGACGAAACCCCCCTCCCTCTTCCGCAGTCAACCATTTCTGAGCTTTGCATGGCAAAACGGCTGAGTGGGGGGAGTCTATGATTGGTTCTTCTTGGATTTCTCGAAAAGGGGCAAACGCAATTTTAAAATTGTCTACACCCACCCAGACCATGGGCTGGAGGGTGGGAGGGGGATGGGACCCCTTTTAATGAGAGTTTTTGGCCGAGCGCTCGACCTTCTATTGACTGCCACATTAAAACTTGATCGAGAGCACTTCGTATTTCAGCGAAAAAGTTATATTCCTAGGCCCGTACAACACCAAAACCATCAAAATTGCCGAAATATGCTGTGTTCTCGGAGAAATCACTAATAATATTAAGAAAAAAGATAAAAAGAATTCATTCCGGCTATGTTTGTTCGTGCCTGGACCCTGGAAAAGTTGACGGGTTTTGCTCGGGTTGATCTTAAAATTAATGTTCGTTCTAGTTCCAGTTTGTTCCAATCAAATTTCGAAGCATGAAATTGTGCTTTCCGATTGTAGTGGACGAAAATGTAGACGAAAACGTTCATTTTCGAGCTACCGCTCTTCCTATTCCTTCGAAACTTTGTTCTCTGTACTTTGTATTAGAGCCTCTTGAAAAACATCGCGGAAGGTATGGTGATAACCAAATCGGTCGAGTGGTCTTCATTTACCCGTTAAAGATGGGGATATTTTTGTGTGGATATAACGATTCATATAAATTATATCTGAGTCCGCCATACGCTGTAGGCAGACAGGTTTTCGTAAATGCATTTTTTCCCCTCAAAAAGTCACCAAAAGGATGGGGAAAATGACGAAAGAATTCATTCCGGCTATATACATCCCACCAAGAGCGAGCGAAGCGAGTAACATCCCCTTCACACGTCGAATTCGACAGGGTTAACGGGGTTTTTCCTACAGGCTCGGGATGGACTATATACCATCGCATCTATATCTACATCGCACATCGAGCTAAGAAATCGAGAAAACTATAATAAATAGGCTAGTTTTTTTAAATTAATCATCTATCAGCCTGTGCAGACCTGACCTTGGTACCGGGTCAGGCCTAAGCGGTCTGGCTGTTAAATAGTGCAAGGCTAACACCGGCAATTAGCATAATAGTGCCCACCAGCGATTGGAGCTACGATATCCACTGGCTATTAGAGCTATAGTCTTGCAATCCTATAGGGCACGCCATGTTCGCCTATTGATTTTATTAGTTCAGAGGTTACACTCTCAAAACGTCGTCATTGACTTGAAGTTAATTTCACATTCAATCTCAATTCACAACACACGCAGAAACAACATCATTCCATCACCTCCTTGTCATAGCTACATACTTACGGCCAATACAATTGTGAATTTAAAGTGCTTGAAGCCACAGTCGGAGATCCTCTCCGTAGAAAACCACCTAATTGCTATGAAGTTCAGATGGGAGATGTCAGTGCAGGTTCGGACAACCGTCACTACTGAGTTATGGTTTTGATCTGGTTTGAATGACACCAACGCTTAATCACATAAAAATCCGTTTCGGACTCAGTAGTCATATATGAACCCCCAACAAAGAAACTCACAATATTGAGAGGGATCCCCGACGCTAGTGCCTCTAGCATATGAGGGTGGACAAACGCTGGGCAGCAAGCATAGGAAGTCGACATCACCAACCAACTCTCCACTATACAGATCCTCTGCAGTGGAGGGGATCTTATTGTTTAAACATCGACATAAAGTGTAACACTGTGATTAATCATCAATACATCAAGGGTGGCATTTTCCCGTCCCTGCTAATTCCATAGGAAATCAGCAGAGCAGAAAATTCTATTTCCTCCTCAGTCCACATCAAGATCGACTCATTATGCAACCAACTATTACCTATAATCTTCTGAAGAAGGCACAAATCCAGGGTATTCTGCACAAATCTAGAGTTCAGAATGTCTACTCAAAGGAGAGGGGGTTTACGTAGCATTAGGATTGGTCTACTTGTGTGATTAGTGGAAACTATTAATCTGTATTTCACGTAATTCAAGGTTCGTCACCAGGTTTTTACATTTTGCATTTTAAGGGAGAAGGATGTCCGATTGATGGATGAAAACGTGCACCTTCATATAACATTTTTGCTCGTTCTTCTATGGAAATAAGTACCTCTTTATTCGTAATAAGTAGACTCTTTAGATACCTATCCGGATGAGCTGTGTAATTTTTGGTGACGATCTGAAGACAGAAACTTGTCGTCGGCGACAACGACCTTCATCAAATAAGCCGAAAATCGAGTTTGGTACAGTTTTCTATAGTTTTTGCTACACAGAACAGACTGAAACCACAATAGAAGCTTCAAAGGTTATCCTGGACGACAATACGAAATCGTCATCACTGACGCCTGTCATTGCCAAGCTAAAATGATTCTGGTATCGTTTTCAATAGTGTTCGTCTCATAGAATCGATTGTAACCGTACTAGACAACCAATTTTTACAACTTCACGAGGAAGCTGGTCAGCGTATAACCTAGTTAGATATTTTCGCAAGTACCGTGTATGAGCTCTAGCCGGGGGACCTATAATATTTCTATTCTATTTGTATGGAGCTTTAGAGTATTGTCGGTGTTTGAGTGTGCCTGTGTTTTCCCTCTATATATAAATATGCATGTTAGCCTGTATTTACGTACATAATTAAATTGTAGATAAAATGTAGATGCCAATAAAGTGCTGGTTTTACTAATCTTTAGTTTCAGAATTATCTTCATAAGTCCCAATTGTCAATTTCTGGTTTGTCATAATTATATTTGTCATAGCTTCTGAGTGCTGCTCATCTTCGAAATCAACAAAATTGGGTACTGTACACCGGCAAATACATTGCACTCGTACTTTGACAACTACCAACGCTGGAATTTCCATTCATATACTTTACCTTGTGTTTTCTAAATATATGTGTTTTAGGAGATATGGAAAAACCGATTAGCCCCACGGTTCTATTCGACCCTCATGAAAGTGATGTTTCCGGAAAATGCTAAAGAAGTGTCGTTTTTGAGCTTCTACACTATTTACAAAAACCTGGCGGAACCTGAGGCTGAAATTATGTTCCGGGCATTAACCATATACCATATAGCAACAATTCACGAACCTCCATTCAACTATGAACAAGCCGATGAGTATCCCAATGCGCCACTAAAAAACATCAAAGATGTACGTATTTAGACTTGCTACTGCATGAGCGTACAATAGCCGTATTAATATGATTTTATCCTTTGATGTTGCCAAAGTAGATTATAATAGATATTATAATAAATTAGTATAGTAGTGCCGACTCCGGAAACCCACCGCAAAACTTTTGGAGTTCCTTTATTCACGTAATGTGGCATACAACCTGATAGGCATACCACTTTTGGAAAATTTATAAATATTTATTACATCAAAAAGAGAAGAAAGCATTGACCTCCGGAAACTTCTAAAAAATATTTGCTAGAAAGTAAACTTTTGGTCCTAAAACAGTCAGTCAACGTACGTACACATCCCTGGATTGATTAAAGTAGAATAAATTACAGTTTCGATATCCTCTATCCCACCAAATAGTGCCTTTTGAACGATTTGAAAATCATCATCGATAGGCTTTCGTCAATATCATAAACTTTCATTCCCTCACCTCATAAACGTGTGAAAATGAATGCTGACCTAGTCTGCTCACCTAGTCTGTTGTGATGAAAAAGTATGTCCAAAGATATTTTAGTCCTTTTGGGCAAGCAATGCTGAAGCTCATTAGCAAAACGAGATTTGCTGCAATTGCCACAATGGCTTTCAAGGTCCCTAAGTTACCCAAAGGGTCATTCTCATTTCATTTGCCGCTTTGGGGCGTTTGAGAACCTCAGTGACGTGAAATATGAAAGTGCTCGAAAATGAGGTTAGATCAGCAAATACTACTCATTGTACATTGCATATTTGTGTTCCATAGATGAACATTGAGTGTTTCATTGATGTATTTTATATGTTTTTTTGTATTAAAAAACAGGATATCCAACTCATGAGTGTTACCAGATTTCAAAAATTGATTTCTGTAAAATGGGTGATTTGGCAAAATTGTTGTCGGGGCTCAAGTAAGTACCAGAGAATCACGTTCAAACGTAATATTCAGATTTCACAGAATTCATGTTGAAGGCAGCGTACTTGAGCTTAAATCTCAGGAGTGTAACAATATTAGTGTTACCGTAATAACAGGAGTGTTACCCATCCTTGGTCACACTCCTGAGAGGTAACGCTCATGAGAATTTCCGATAAAAATGGTGTCACACAGGATGATGAAGTGACAAAACTCGGGGATGGCTACTGTTTGAAACCTGTCACCAAGCAGTATGGTTGTTGATATAGGATTATTTTGTTTAAGCACCAACAACACTCGTAATTTGTGTAACACTCATGATTGAAAATAAAAATACTCAACATGTTTTTAGGCTTATTTCGCTGTAAAAACTGCTGCAACTCAAAGCACTCCACTACAGTCTCACATCTTCAACTGGACAATATGACCTTCACATCTGACTGTTTCCCGCCATTTTCCGTCTGCTTTCTTGATCGCAAAAATGATAACACTCCTGAGGTCCCATTGAGAAGAGATATGGGGGACTGACCGAAAAACTAGTTTTTCAAGGGTTGGGAAAAATCTTAAAAATGTAAATCCTTACTCTAAATAAAGAGGAACCAACTTACTGCAGCTAGTAACCCTGGCCAGTTCTAGATTGTCATTGTTTCGTAACTACCTAACTGCTACTTAGGTGTTAGGTAGGAGGGGACAGTAACACTCATGAGTTTCCAGGATTTCAGGTTTCATTTGTCATCACTGTGTATTGGTTAAAGGGGATTTTGGGCAGTCAAATTATTACTTCGTTGATCTCCCAACTTATACTACCTTTTTTCCCCAAAATCACTAGTTTTGGTCAAGAATTGTGAGAATTCGTCGTCGGGGACATGAAAGCGGCAAATGAAATGAGAATGACCCCAAAGGAAGCTCGAAAATAATTCAAAACACGGGTTTCTACCGTTGAATTGCCTGGGAAAAGTAGCGTGAAGCACAGCAACATTCGAATATAATATTTTTATGCATAGAACTTCTTTTAGTGACGGCGATTTCTTTTGATTTGAGTGAGTTTCTCTCACATTCAATCCCACATTTAATGCTATGTTACTTTTTTTTCTCGGTTCATCAACAAGCTTTTTACTTATATTTTTCATATTTCACAGTATGTGTGTGATGTGATAACATCATACCTTCACGCCATAATTCAGGTCCAAGTGAAGGAAGCACTTGGATGGATGGAGTTGAGGGCGTCAAACTCTTTGGTCGACGGAAACTTGGTAGCAGCTTACTTACTGAAAGATTTGGAAGCCCACAGGAACGAAGTGGGTGCAGCAAAATCACTTGGTTGAGGTAGAATTGGCCTCAACTCATTTTAATCTTTATAATCGCATTTAGAACCATAAAATGTAGCAGAATCGTGACATCATAAATTCATAACGGTAACATTTTACTCTTCTGTTATATTTATCTACCGAGACGTGTAACAACAGCTGAAGGCCTGTTGTACAGAATTTTTGCTCTGTATTTTCTATGATTGGTCATATATCGGAATAAGGTGTCAAAGTGAGTTCGCAGGTGTCAAGGGATTGCTTTTGATCTTTTATTCAAGACGACTTACAAGATTTTAGAGTAAGTGTTGCTCTAAAAAGATTCTACGGGGATCTATCTCACTAACCCGAGAGGAATTTACCAATAACTGTTTTTACAGCTTAAATAGTAAAAACACCGCAATTCCTTTTTGGGATCTTGTCCGTATACCATTATTTAAAATACTAGTTAAACCAAACATTTAAGTTAGTTACCTGTTTAAATCGATGAAGAAGGCCAGTACTCGGCGATATTGCGCAATATTTCCTGGAACAAGTCTTTTCCTTGGTGTCTGCGCCGCCACATAAACTCGCACAAATAGGAGTCTAACAATGCACGATTGGTCCCGCACTGAGTTTTATTACGATGTTTCGCTAGACTCCAAGTACTTTCAATTGTTTGTGTGTGTGCACCACTGTCAGGATCGACGAAATTGTATGGGCAGTAATGTTTTGAAATAACTAATCACAACCATCTTTTACTTCATACACGAGTAAATCAATGGAAAAAAAAATTAAAATAGTGCTATACGTATAACGGAAAAGATCCCCTTTTTGGATAGAGGAATCAAATCTGATGGGATTGCAAGAGAGGATAATCAATAGGTTTGTATTACCTTTATATTGGAGATAGATCGAGGATAACTTATGGTTAATTCGAGCGCCAGCTAATAAGAAATTATTATCGGAATCTCTCGAAGAGGCTCCTTTCCCCTTTCCCCACCTGCCGTTCCCCCTTCCCCGCTTGTCAGTGCTATCCCCCTTTTGCACCCTCTGACTCTGGATTTGGTATCCGTGACTGACGGCCGATAGATGGCGGAAGCACAAACTGGAATGGTTTTTATCAGACTCTTGTTAGTGACCTTCACACTAAGTAGGTTAGTTTTTTGTTCCAAACAGGCAAATGACCTCCAAGGTACCAACTAGCTGAGAAGAATAGTTATGGATAATGCTGCACCTGCTTGGGAAAGAAATTTGACACAATAGTCGCTGTACTTTAATCATGGTGAAAATTATTGTTAGAATTTGACTCAAATCGAAACTCTCCCTGTAATAGATTATTACCTATTTATTCACTTCTGTTTGTTCAGATTCGTCAGCATTGTCTGGCTATCTGTCGTCACAGTCCCCCCTCCTCCCCCCACACGGCCAACGTCCAGTCTCCAGCATCCCTCCTAACCTAATTGCTTTCTGAGGATTCTGGAGATTGTATGGCTGAGGGGTGTCAGAGGTGCATTTTGACATGTGCAGGTTGCTGGGTTGCTGGTTGTGGAGGTGGTAGGATTGGGGTTATTTGGGTGTGCGGTTGTTCGGGGGCCAGGCGATGATTTTTCATTACTTGTTATCCTAGATGGTGCTCTTAAGATTATTTGATTTTCCATTGGACTGCCCTCGTTGCTGGATGATGACTAGGGGGGTCGTTTGGTTTAGGGTGTGTGTTTCATTTTTGCGGGGGTATTATGTAATAGTTTTTTGAGGATTTGAATTGCCACACCTTCATTGTGCTTTGCTTGTTTGGTTGTTCAGATCCTTTGTGTTTGGTTTTGATGGCTGTATTGTGGATCTCGTTTTGGGATTTGTGTGAATTTTACTCTAGTAGTTATTGAGTGTTGGGTACTTTTTGTTTGGTGGTGATTTTGGGCTGGCACATCTGTTTGTTGAGGCTCGTCACCCTTGTCTGGCACATCAGAGTGAGTTTGGGGTTCATCAGACATGAAGTTTTGTTGTATATTGATATTATTACTATTTTCGTTTTTCATTATAATTTTTCAATTTTTTTGTAATTTTATGTATTTATATCTTTTTTATTTAATTGAATCGATATAAATCCTCCGAGGGAAGATTTTTGGTTTTTATTTTGCTGTCGGGTTTCCCGTTCCTGTACGAACCCGTTCTGTCCGTGTGGGTGCTGGATAACCGCTTCCCTGGCAGCCTGTGCCTCGAGCAGGAGGCGTACGGCTGCCTGGCGCTTGGGTGTGGGTGGCGGTGTTTTCGGCCCTTTTCGCTTGCCAGCAAGTCAGGCGTGGGAGTGCGGTCCGGGTCCTGGTGGTTTGCCATCCGCCATTTTGATGTTCATGTAACAAACAATTTGAACAAGTTGGTAAGTTGTCTGTTGTGGATCTGCGTGATGTGTGTTGAGGGGAGGGGGAGGGGGGGGGTTAATCCCAGTTTAAGATATTTGTGTGACACTTACGTCTTGAATAAAAGATCAAAAGCAATTCCTTCAAACCAAACAAAAACAATATATTTAACAAATTAAGGATTTGGCAACAGCAAAAAATGGTCTTCTTGTTAATGGCGTTTTGTGTTTCATGGTTAAAAAAAAAGTTATGTTTCTGGAAAGACGCTGTTCCACTTTCTATTATGTCAAATGCAAGGCAGCTCCATCTCCAAACCCCAGCAAATCTAAAGCCGCTCCCCATTTTTTACGTGTGCCTCTCAGGCACATACTAGAGGCTCGAATTATCGCAAAGGCGATGCGGGCCCTTAAATATCGTTTGAGGGCGCATCCAGACCTCTTGCAGCCGCTCAGCCAACACTCTCACAAATCCGGCCATCTGAGGGGCGAACGTAGCATCCACAGAACACACCAAAGGCGTGAATGAAGCATCCCTTAAACCTGCGTACTCACTTTGTCAAGTAAATTTTTTATTTCTTTTCTCTTTACTTTCTGGAGCACTGGGGAAGTCTGATAAGTTGGAGCCGTACTAGGCATTGTTGCCCCGGGTTTTAGCTTAATTTCATGTGTCACCAAATTGGTGCACCCGAGTTCACTGTCTTGTAGGATAATAATCAGAAAGGTTCCAACTTCTGGTATCTGGTTCGAGAGCACGTTTGCATAGGTTACTGAATGATCGTTAGAAGTGTTTTCCTAATCATTCTTCCAACCAAAACCTCACTGATCGACGCGAACCTTAGACCGAGTCGACCCCACTCTTCCCACGAAATGTTTTACCAATGGACATTTATGTTCATATAATGCATGCTAATATAAGATTGGTGATGTTTCAGGTTAGTATTGGCAGTTTGGAAATATGGCTAGAAAAAAATGAAATTTATTACACCGTGTCTGAGCAGTTGTACCTTTACCTGTTTGGAGTCAACAAGAGTATAGACGTTAAATCTCTTATACCGTTTCCCGTAAGAAATTGAAGTTATAGTTATTGAATCAAGCTGATGTGTCCTATCTATTGGAGGGTCTTTTCTATTATACGACCGCAAAACTCGAACAATATTCTATAGAAACAGAACGATATTATAGTATCTGTTTTTTTTACATTTCTTTACTTTGGCACATGAACTCGAAAAGCGTTGAGTTATAAAAAAGCGTTACATTTGATCTCTAATGATTTTCACGACAACCAAGCCGTTTCTCGGGAAATGAAACTTCTTAAGTTTTCAACGGACAGAAATCGTTCACCGTTCGTGTCAACAATCTGAGGTAAAGCGTAGTTGTCTGAATAATTGTTATTTCAAAAAATACAGAAATAAAATGTACTTACATGAAAAAAAAAACTAACACAAACTTAATACATATGAACGTTGTTATAAAATGTACACATCCAGTGGTCAAAATCTTCAATAATTTGTTCGAAAATATCAGTTCCTTGATGTTCAACTGGTTTATTAGACATTTATTTTATGAACAAAGCAATATACAGCAAGAACTAGTCACACAACTTCTGTAGAAAATTCGTTGTATAATAGAAAATTTCCTATAATTCTCCGCATAGGTATATTATGTTAACCGCTGCAAATTATAACACAAATTCTTATTACTTCTGTATTTAGATAGCCTTGTACGCCAATCACTGGTCTTTAATTTTAAACTCCGTTTATGATATATTATCGAAACTCCACAATTTTACGAAATATGACAACGCCATTAACCGGCCGTATAGAAGGGTTGCGTAGACTGTATACTGATTTGAAACCAAGTTTGTTTCTAGCATATAATCCTTAATTTTAATTACCCAATGCATTTCGGCATGTCGGTTAGAAAAGAATTCAGTCTCAGAGGACCGTCAGCGGAGATAAATAGTCCTCCCAATCTCGAGAAATTGTTTTCAAGGTGTCCCAAAGGCGCTACGTGAATTTAAAATATCACCAACGTAGTTTGATCAGAAAAGAACGTTGCAAATTATTACACAACGGTTTATTATTTCTGTGTTATGTAGCCCTTCTACGAAGATCATTGGTCTATAATTATTAAACCCCGTATGTAATACGTATATGATCGGAACATGGCGCATCGTGCCTCTGAGAAGGGTTCATACTTTCACAGTTCAAAGACTCTGCAATTTTATACTTCATAGTAAAGATGTTTAAAAAACGGGAAAATGATTCTTGAAGTAATTTACATTAGCGCATGCGCAGAATGGAGTAATGATTTGAGAAAAATTAAATTGGTAGGGTGCAATCTACAGGGATTCCCACAAAATGCAATCAAAATCTAATTAAAACTAGACCTTGTTCCTGGGTGCACACTTTCGCGTTACTTACGATAGGCCAGTTTGGAGCTTAAACTCAATCATGTCTCAGTTATTTTCGTGCGTTTTTATGCGAAAAAACAGCTCCAGGATGATGACGTCAATTTTAATGAGCGTTCGAATGTAAGTGTACAGGTTTACCCTACTTAGGGCGGAGGGTCGGATTTTTTTCGATTTTTGGATTCTTCGCATCTTCAAACGCAAACCAACAAATCTTAAGGGAGGGTTGAAAAAAAAGTTTCTTCGTCGATTACAAAGGTTCATTATTGAAAATAATACACCAAAAATTGTGTTTGACTGTTGGAACACGTAGCTCTGAATGAAGGTTCAATGCGAACAATGCGTGTAGGTACATCGAGGCTAATCGCCGCTATTCAAAGGGTTTAAACAGGTGCACTACATCCTCCTGCTATCTAAACATTGATTCCAACTTGAGTTCCCAGTTTTTCGAATCATATAAAGTATATCCTGGCTGCAACCAAGGAAAAGTTAAAGTTTCAATTTCAATTAAAGTTAAAGTATACATTAAAGTTAACGTTCTCGACTTACACACTAAGGTATTTTTCATTCAGCATCTGCACACAAGGGCTTGGATGTGTCAGATTACTGAAAATAAGAAAGTTCGGTTTGAGGAATTTAAAAAGAACCGTGGATAGTATATTTTTACTGTTTTACTGTTGTAGTAGGTCACAAAATTTTTATTCCGAAGAAAACATTACTAGACATTTCAATCTTAACGAGTCCATATTTCAGTAAGGCTGTGTTACATACATAGATGTAATTAGGAACATCATTTTCAATCTCTTTCTCACTAAAAAAAAATCTCGTGCATCTATTGGGCACGTAAGGCCTAAGGACGTTAGGAACTTTTTAGGAACTCGAAAAGTTACATTCATTCAGTCCCTCTTTCTTTCTCTGAAACACTGTACCTACCTATAAAATATTAAAAATTCGGAAAAGAGCTGTGGAAATTGAAAATTCAGAAAAATGTTGAAAATTGAAAATTTGAAAGAAATCGTTATACTTGAAAAAAAAAAGTAAATTAGACCTTGTCCTTGACTAGTAAGTGGGTGCTGGGGCTGAACTTTTCTTCTTCGTTTCAAATATAAAGTATTTTGGTCTACTTTAAATTTGCTATAAAGTATACAGTATTTTGAACAAAACTAAAGTAGGATACTTTAAATTAAAGTAGATCTGGCAACCCTAATTCCAACCCATACCAGCGGAAAAAAAATTATTTTTCTCGGTTTACGGCCGGGTTTTGATCGCTGTCTGACCATTGTGCGGCGGAAGGACGGATTTTTGGACTCTACGCATCTGGAAAGTAAACCAAAAAATTTTGACATTTGTTTTTCTTGATCGATAACAAAGGTTCATTAATGGAAATAAAAAAACCAAAACCACATGTCGAATTGTCAGGAAAAAGCTCCTTAGTTGTTAAGAGACTATTCTATAATATATGAGTCCTTCACCTATCTACACTAGTAGATATGATTCACATAACTAGGTATATGCAAGTTAAAATAATATCCGACTGCGAACAAATTTACTTATAAGAAAAATTAATCACTTGAATTTTAGATCGTCCAGGGTACAAAAAGTGCAAATTTGAAGACTTTACTTTCCCTTCCGGACGTCCTTCTTCTCAACTCCAAATTACCGAAGAGAGCCCCACGGTGGACTTTGGCTTTTCTTCTCGACAGTCGAAACAGTGGTGACTGGGAAACGTTCAAACAGGTTATATATGGCAGGGGTCAAACAATGATTGTTATACAGGATGGGAATGGAGATGTATTTGGAATGTATGGATCTCAGCAATGGTTTCCAACCACTGGCTTTTTTGGTAGGTTCACACGTTTTAGACATTGTTTTTAGCGTGGTACTATCATGATTGTAAAAGTGCTATCTTATTATGTAGAAGCATTAAAGTGAAACATACGACCTGTAAAGCGAAGTATACAATAACAAAAAACATTTGTTAACCAAGACGAAGTTTAATTTCATTTTAGGCAATCGTCAGTCTTTCCTCTTCACTCTGAAACCCGATGTTAATGTGTATGAACCCAGCGGTAGAAACAACAATTTTCAAATTTTCACCGAGTCAGGAATAGTAAGTATCCCTGTGTTTTATTTACTTAACTAATTACCACTCTTTATTGATATTATGGTGTTGAAATTTTTATACGTAGCAAAGTTGTAGAGCATAAAACACAAAACGATTCGATCCAAAAACTCTGAATTACCTCTTAAAATAAGCGAATTAATAACAATTGAAAATCGAGCTAATTTTGGGTCAGTCATCTCCTCCCCCATCTAGACTTTTGCCCTTCGAAAACCCCTTGCGACCTCAATCTTGGTCCGATTCAGGTCTGCCAAACCTCATTCGATAAAGAGTTAAATACTTTCCTAAGTTCGTATCAAGCAAGTTTTTGCTCACTCCGTTTCCCGTTAAAGTACAAAGCAAAAGGCCGTTGTTGCAAGCTTTATGTTTAAAATGACATCAAATTCATCATTTCGGCTGTAAGTCAATGGGGAAAGGTCTCGACTAAAATTTGCTCAATATGAACTTTGGAAAGTATTTAATCTTGAGTAAAATGAGCTTTGGCAGACTGAAATCAGACCAATATTAACGCCACTTGATGATTTTAAAGGGCAAACGTATAGACGGAGGGAGGAGAGGACTAGCCCAAAATTATCCCAATACACAATTGTTTGTAATTCGCTTATTTTGAAAGATGATTCAAATTTTTGGATCGAATCTTTTTTTTATGCATGACAACTTGGCTACGTATAAAAATTTCTGTAGGATGCACGGTTTAGGAATTATTAGAGAAAAACTTTAAATTTTACAAATTAAACCATCTGTGTGCGGCCGCTATTTTGTGTTCCACCAATTTGAGACGGCAGACAATGATCTTCTCACTCAGAACGGTCTAAATTTTTAAAATCTAATATCAAACCTATTTACTTCCTATTTTAGGTCTTGGCTCCTAGACTAATACCTTCATTCATGAGCTCCGAGTTCATCATTTAAATTGATTGAGTTTTATCGATAGTACTAAAGTGCAAACTCTGAAAATTAATGATATCACTTTTTTATGCTTTCATTGAAAGGGTATGAATGTAACTGAGTAACGTAGTAGCATAAACATTAGCTACCTGTATAAGAACCATCAAATACGCCTTGAAAATATGATATTCAACGGTTCTAATACTAAAACTGATCATTTTAATCTTTTCTGGATTAAATTATTTTTAAGGAGTAAATTAATAGAATTTTATTATTAATTATCTAATACCGTGCGTGCTTTGTGGGGTTTCATATAAAAATCGAATCATGCAACATGAAAAGCTATGAAAATTTTGCTCATCACTGCCTGAAATAACAGGAGTCACATTATAGTTTAGCGCTAGTAGACTCCAACTTTCGATCATTTCGGCAGATTTTTCAGGCAAGTCCATGAATGAATTTATTCTGTGGTAGCTATGCCCATACGAACTAAAACTAAATCCCTAGCGATGAAGTTGTGGAAATCCATGTTACGAGCAATAACCGTATTGGTAATGCATGCATTACAGGGACGTCCCTATGGACGGATAGTATATAATTTTGATAAGGATTAAAATAAGAGATAAATTAATTATTTATCGGAACCCCCCCCCCCCCCCCATTTGACCCCTTCACTGAGAGTAAATTTGAAACTTTCTAGGTCGTGTAACAGGACTGAAATCTGAATCGAACAACAATAAAATCTGTCACGGAAATCAGATGAATATAGTAAAAATATCACGATTTATCGCTATCACCCCCTCTATTCACCCCCTTCCATAATGAAATTTGAAACTTCTGACACATTTTCCAAAACTAGACCAAATTCATAGTTAAAACATCATGATTTACCAGTATTACCCCCTCCATTCACACCCTCCTATTATGAAATGTAAGACCCTGACACAGGTTCCAAAACTATATCGACTTTGTAATGGAACAAATAAGAATCACGAAAATCGGTCGAGATTTGTTGCTTGGCCAGCGCTATAAAAAATCGGTAATTACCCCCTCCACCTCCCACCACGATATGGACAACTAGAAAAATTGGAATCGGACTTCAGAGCATTCGGACGTCCTAAAAACGTAAAGGAAGTTGAAGAAGAAGGCGTCCGTTCTTGTTGCCTTGCCTAATAAGAAGCTTCAGAGGGACGTCCTAAAAAAGGGAAGTTGAAGAAGAACGTTGTACGAAATAAAGAGACCGATTTCGACGGTTAGGTCATCACCAGTAAGAAACAATAACTTAACACCTAACTTAACAATAAGAGTTATTGATGATGACCTAACCTTCGAAACCGATATACTTAACATTGTACTTAACTGTTTATTTTCGTAGAATTAGACAATGCTTCTATTTTTAAAGCTATGCTCAGTCATATGTATGGTACCCATGTCAACCCCGAATGTTTTGTAAATTGGTGTGGGTGTGTTTCAATTTACTTCAAGTAGGTATTTAATAGTTTTTCTCTTGTTTGTAGAGCCTATATTTCATACAGCAGTACAATAGTAACATAACTATTATGCCTAATTAATTAATTAATTCATTAACGTCTCAATTTTGACGTATATCAGTTTCCCGTACTTATCCATTTCGGATCCAAATAACCAGTAGGCTAAAGTTACCGTGCGTTTTTTATATTGCAAATTCGTATTTAACTTGGATCATCTTGTTTCACTAGGGTATGGGAGGCACCGAAGAACAATTTGGTTTATTTATAAATTACGGTGCTAAATCTGGATCAACTTCACTTGCATGTAGTACTTTTCGACAATTTTGGCCTCTTGCCAGTGAACTTGATTTCAAAATAGAGCAATTCGAACTATGGATCGTTGATGAAGATCCTATTGCTTATTCGAGCGAAATAAAGCTTGATGCGAAAGAGGATAAGAAGAAAATTTTTGATTTGCTTTCTGAGAACCTTGAAACGTCAAAACAAACGCATGAGGTTACGAAAACCGTAATAACTGAGAAGGATAATATAATGTTGAGAACTGAGCATGATATTTCGAGGAAGGTGAAAGATTCTGCTAGCCCCACTAAGATAAATAACTTGCAACAAAATTTAACGACCGTTACAAAAACCGGTGACCATCTGGGAAAGGAAACTATTAAGGAGACAACCACAAAGGTTACCACGGTTGTACACGAAACTTTTCAAAAACAAAGAAATCAAGATAGTGGTGAGAAATGTAGACTAGAAACTGGAACTAAACAACTCAGTGGAGACAAATCAACTAATCATACAGCGAAACTCCCCAAGGGATTTATTCAAGAATGTAATAGAGATTTGGAACGTTCGCCGACAGCAGAAGCGAGAAATGTCAAGACTTTACAAGAGGGTCGTCGAAGTTTTGTACATCCATCTGAAAAACAAGATGGTGACATCCGTCGAAGCCCAAAACTCCAAGCTAATAAAGGTGACTTTGTTCATCCAAGCCTCAAGCAAAAACAGGAAACAGGAATCAGGAAATGTAGACTAGAAACCGGAACTAAACGACTCAGTGAAGACAAATCAATTGATCATACAGCGAAACTCCACAAAGGATGTATTCAAGAATGTAAGAGAGATTTGGAACGTTCGCCGTTAGCAGAAGCGAGAAATGTCAAGGCTGCACAAGGGGGTCGTCGAAGTTTTGTACATCCATCTGAAAAACAAGATGGTGACATCCGTCGAAGCCAAAAACCCCAAGAAGCTGATGAAGGTGGCTTTGTTCATCCAAGCCTGAAGCCAAAACAGGAATCAAGTTTACTGATTAACAATAAAAATCAAAATGCTAGAGTTCCTCCAGATTCGTCAGCTACGGAAGGTTCCACTGTTCTTATAACTAATATGGCGCAAGTCTCCTCACAAACAATCAAGGGTGCTATTCCAAAAAGTTCTAAAGTAAAAGAAATTACAATAAATAATTCGACAGTAGAAGGAAGCAAAAATTACTCTGGCAGCTCTAGAACTAAGGAAATCACCAATGACATTACTTTTATTAAGTTGCCTTTGAGAATGAATGGAACATCCTTAGTAGAAGTTCAAGTGCAAGTTGGCGAGTCCAAGTTATTACGACCAACGTGTCGGATGTCAAATAAAAAACATTGTGCTTGTGCTGTCAGGCATCCTTGCAACTGTAATGTTGTAGTAAAAAATTTATCAAAAACCGTATCTTCCGGAGAAAAGTCCAATAAACTCACATTTAAATCTGAGTACCAGGAAAAGACCGTGATTCATGACTTTGTTTCGAACAAGTTGCCTTCACCTCCAACATTATCTGTAATAGCACCAGACAGTAAACCTGAGAGAATATATTCAACCACTAAATCTTCAGATGCTGAGTACCAGGAAAAGACCGAGATTCGTGACATCATAACGAACAAGTTGCCTTCAACTCAAACATTGTCCATAATTGCGCCAGACAATAAACCTCATACTTCAGACTTCACAACGAACAAGTTGCCTTCAACTCAAGCATTGCCCGTAGTAGCGGAAGACAATAAACCTGAGAGAATATATTCATCCACTAAATCTTCAGATGTTAATACGACAATCAAATCTTCAGATGTTAATACGACAATCAAATCTTCAGATGTTAATACGACAATCAAATCTTCAGATGTTAATACGACACTCAATTCTTTAGATGTTAATACGACAATCAACAATACAATAATTACAGAAGAAACGGTGGAATCTAGCTTACCAACTTCCCCCCAGAATGTTACCAGCCCATTGATATTGGAATCGAAAGACATTCTTTCAACCGTTTCAAAAGATGTTAAGGATTCTTGCCCTGAGGATGGATGTCGCTGCAGCAGCTCCACAGACACTAGCAGTGACTGGGAAGGTGGCGCTATATCATGTACGTTGGATAAATTGAAATTAAAATCTGAATGTAGTTGTCAGTGTGAGGCGACTTTATTAGGAGATTCAAACATCACTAGTAAATGCAAAATTGATGTAGGATCTTCGTCCTTGTGTTCATGTGTTTTGGGTCCAAAAGATCAAGGGGTTGCAAAATCATCCCCGGAAGAAGAGCCTTCAGCGACCGAAATCCCAAGTGACCCCTCGTTTTTTTCCAAAAAAGAAACACAATATCTCACGAGATCAAGTAAGAAAAGTGAAAATTCATTGAGATATGAAGTCAATGATAACTTGAGCAAATCTTTGCCATCTCTGTCTTCGGATAATAACCATGGATTTTTCCCATCATCTAATAAAAACAATACATACAGTTCAACAATATCGTCTAAGAACAGTTTTATTTCTTCACGATCTGCAAAAGGAGTGCAGCTGAGCATTTCTTCGCGTTCCCATCACATGTGTTCTGAGCCGTTAGCTGTTAAAAGATCACCCCTAAAAAAATCACCTGTACCCACAAACGAGACGAACGAACCTTGTATTTTCTCTCCCACAAGATCGTGTAAGAAAACAAATATTTTGTTGGGGCCAGGTGAATCCTGTCAATCTAGCAATTCTATGTCATCAGCTCGAATTTCAAGTAATAAATGCGAATCCCGTTCATGTTCACAGCAAGCAAAACACTTCTTAACCACCAGCAAAATGAACAGCTGTACAAAATGTTCCAATACTGAAACACAATGTTTGACACAATTATCTAAAAAGAGTGAAACATCAAAGACACCTGGATCAAGCACACAACTTGGCTTGCCAATACCACCGACTTGTTTAAAATGCAGAACAATGGTAAAAACAGCTGGATGTCGATGTGAAACCCGGGATACTATTAAAAATGCTCCGATTGTTGAGCAAGCACCAAAACTCCTTCAGCGACCCGGGCCCTTAGGACGTTCGTCAATTTCAGAACGAAATATAGACACAGAAAGTAAAAGTAAAAGAAAATCAATAGAGGTAAGTAATATCATAGGTGATAATACTGAAGGTTGTTCCATCTGTTCGTGCGATTCTACAATGAAGTCATCAGTAGACCAAAACAAATCTTCCCAAACTTGCAGGTGTAGTGATAACGTCGATAAATCTGGCTCCAGATGTTATTGTAAATCAAAAACGCAGAATAATTCGAATAATAGTTTGAAGGAAACAACAATAACTGGAAATTCAGAATTCCAAGTGCGGCCAGAAACCAAAAATTCTGCTAAAAAGTCGTGTCAGTGTTCATTGCCGAAGTCTTGTTTCCCTCAATTTCCTGAAGATCGTATTCATGAAAACCTTGGTATGAAAGACTGCGGATGTGGTACACACACCACAACTGCTATTAGGTTTCCAACATTTCCGGATGGAACTGAAGATGTCTCGGAAACTATTGATGTCACTTATACTTCTGTAGAGGAGAATACAACTACTACAGGAGTTGTTGCTGGTACCGTAAGTTCCAGTAAAGTAAAAAAAGGTGAGTGCCCATGCATAGATGAAGATGGAACTATAATAATTCTCAATGTTTCAAAATGTAACACAATGCAAGCATTGGAAAAAATAGTTCAGCAATTAGATATCAAGTACCATCCTGTTATGTCTCAGCGTCAACCCACAATGCGAACTGCTGGCTCTTCAAACAAATTGAAACCATGCAATGCTGCTGAAGGATTTGATAGAGACGCACTTAAGCGCCTTTTGGATAGTAAACTACTGGAACCGCTTCAAGAGCAAAGTGAACTGAAAGATATGCCACCCAGGGAATAAATTTGGATATAATCATTTTCCTTGTGATTCATTTAATAATAAACATAACTTTGTTGATCGCATTCGGTTAATTTGTGATGGGTACAGTATTCCATGTCGATTTGAATGTATATGAGTTTACTTTCACACGTTTTGCAAATAGGGCTTACAATGAAGAATCTTTGTATAGACATTTACCTACTATTTTTATAGAATGCGTATTACCCGCAGGAATTATAAACAGGCGTTTGTCCAAATGTGGTGTGAATATAAACATTTACCCACAAACTGCAGTGTGACGGGAAAACAACTCGTACTTAGTATTGCATTCTTACATTAATTTCAAGGTCGCAAATTCTATCAATTGAAAGGGGGAAATGTTTGATCAGAAATGTCAGATAGACCATGTTTTACTGGATGTAACCTCTCCAATATAACCTAACATGAACATGCAACAAGTAATCCCCCCCCCCCCCGCCCTCATCCGTCACAACCACAATAAAGTATGATCTGCTTTCACATTGTGAAATAGAACAATGACAGACTCACTGAAATATATTGAAAATATCATGATATATCGGTATCCGACCCCCCTCTCCCCACCCCAATCAATATGAAATTTTAATTTACTGAGAATGGATCCAAGGAGACACCAAATACTTAGATCAAAATTGGAAAATTATGAAATCCAAGATTTTTTCGCATAACTAAAACAAACGATCACGATTTTATTCATAACTAGACCGGATTTCTGATTGGGGAAAAAAAAATAAATCAATAAAATAAAACAAAAAGTACTCATTTATGCAGTATGACTAATAGAGCGAATTTTCAAAGAAAGGTGGATAAAATTAAATTAGGGACTTAAGTTCTGATCATTGAGGCCAACCATGTCCTAAGGGGCCTTGTGATGTGATCGAACTGAAAATTTTAGGACACGCAACACAACTCGAAAACTACACAATTTTACTCGATGTATGGGCAGTTTTCACCTAAAAATATTTTTTTTCACTTATTTATGGATCTTAGAGATCTGGGAGTGGTTGCAATCGACCAAGCACTGAAAAATAGTTCGACTGTGACACGCCACATGCCTTATTGTCAAAAACCCGATTGTTTAAAGCAATTTTCGGTTAACTAAATTGTAAATTACTGTAAAAAATAAGTTCTCGTCTAGAAATACACCTTATAAACATATAAATAAACACTCGCAGATCTCTCCAACTCCGTTAAGTATAACGAAGTTTTACAATTAGAAATACATAAAATCGAGCATAACACATAAACTAGAAACTCGGTTATAACGGAGTTGGAGAGATCTGTGAATGCTACCATTCGACTCAGCATGAAAAAATATGTAAACACCGGACCTAAACTCGTATTATTTTAAGGGGTAATTTTTCACAAAAACCCTCGAGTTCATAGGAAAAAAAACATGTTTTTCAACATAAAAACTTACTTTTCTCCCTCAACTAGCAAAGTAAAAGTAAAATTGACTTAACTGTTCGAAAGCCGACAGTTTGAGAAAGTTTTTCCACTAACGTGCGAGAGCATTTCGTGGAATTATCCATGCCGACTAGTGGGTTAAAAAATATGTAGTTTTTAATTTTTGGCAATTTTCCCACTTTGGGGTGGATTCCTGACTATGTTACTAGCATAACCTAGCACGTTAGATAGCCTATCCGAAAGGAAATTTTACGCTATTTCCAACGGTATCCTAAATTTTTTGTTCACTCAAAAAATTAAGGTAGTTATGGCAATTTTAATTATTCAAGGTCGAAAACACGAAAAAAATCTTAAAAACTGAATATCTCAAAAACAAAGCGTTAAAAAAAATCTCTACAAGGAAGTTTTGATCAGAAATTAGTTTTTGAATCGACCCCCAGGAGATTCTGGACCAAAAATGTCGCGCCAGTTTGCGCGCACTAAAAACATCGAGTGATGGGTCATATCTTCATGAAATTTCACGTATAATTCGAATCTGCAATAAAAAATGGGGGTTTCCATTAAAAAAAAACTAAGCAATGCCATTTGCGCCACACCTGCGCAAGTGGCGCGCGCAAAAGTATTTTTCCTGAGATCTACTTAAACATTATGAAGAATGGCGTTGGTCCCTAATTTTTACGCTGAATTCAGAGGAAATGAAGGAGATGTAACCTTTCGGTGACACACCCTGTATACATAAGTACGAGAAAGTGTCCAACTCTAGGATTCGTCTCTGCATGTCACAAAACTGATTTCGATGGAGAAATTTTTCGAAAATGTTGATTTTAAAATTTTTGGAGCCATTTCAATAGCTTCATTTTCTACGATAATTCGCTAAAAGACGAAAATTGGCAGTGAATAATTGTAGCTTGGGCAGCGCCTAAAGGATCCCCCCCCCCTTCGTGATGGTAAATCCAAAATTCCCATGGTTTTGAGCACAACTAGACGCAAATCGAGATCGAACATAGAATGAATCACGAAGATCTGTTGACACTATTACATATTCTGAGCCGCGTCCACAAAATTCGTCATGCACACACATATGCTCACGCAAGCATCATCCCCGTCATATTTTCCTGTTTGCGAACACTTCTGTTTATATTTTGTGCTACTCAATGGAATGTCGAAAGATTATACAAATAAACGAATGATAATGATATATATATATATAGGCATATGTATATATATATATATATATATATATATATATAGGCATATGTATATATATATATATCATTATCATTCGTTATAATCATTCATATATATATATATATATGTGTGTGTGTGTGTGTGTGTGTGTGTGTGTGTGTGTGTGTGTGTGTGTATGTGTGTTATAAATTGTATAGTACTGAAATTTATGTAGACTGTTTTCAGTGATTTAAAGCAGAGACGTATTTTATACGGAGTGTCCCAGAATTAATTCTGAGAGATATCAGGAATAGATTTTTAGGGTCATTTCGAATCAACAACTGCAATTTTTTGTTAAAACTCAATTTTCAAGTCTTTTTTTTTTTTTTTTTTTGCAATTCGTTTTTTTCACAAACATCACGTTTTTCTCTATAAAACAGATTTTAAAGCCCATTTTTAAATGAGAAAAAGAAAAATGGTGACTGCAGTACAAATATCTTTTCAATTTTTATTCATAATAAGCCAATTTAAAGAATTTTGAACGGTTTGATCAATGAGATTCTCGATGGAAAATCAAACTATGGCGAACCTTTGAAAAACGTTCAGACGCTTTAGCTCAAATCGTGTCCCCGGGATTCCCATTTGCTGTAAACTGAAAAAAGGAAAAAAACTATTACAATATTTCAGCTTTCCAAAGATAGGCATGATTACAGTTCAACTTTTATAATTGTGAGTTAAATGGCGTTTATCGGTTGAATAACAGGGACACTTCAACGTATTCGCTTAAATTAGTGGTAAAGCCAGTTACATGTAGAGAAACGCGATTTACGAAAAAACACTTCTGTAAGGAACTATTGATTGATAATAAACCCAAATATTGATTCCTGTCGAATTTCAGATATGTTTTCTGGACACCACGGAATCAGGGCCAGAATAACTCCTTAATACTGAAATAACAAACCTTTGTGTAATACTTCATAGCGTTTTTAATTCAATTTTTGAAATATACATGTCTTAAGACGTAAAAAATAGGAACTTTTTTGTTTCATTGATTCAAGATTTATGATTGATGATAATATCATCAACAAAACCTTGAAAATATAGCTTCATACCGTAGGAGAATGTGGTCCATGCAACAATTCTAAAGATGGAATTATTTTTATTTAAAAATATATAACGACAAATTATATTCGATGATAGAAAGGAATTGCTCATATGAAAGTAACTTCGCATTTAAAATTTGTTTTGAAAAGTAATCTCTTAAATTAAAAGCTAAATGAATAATATATTCATTTATTTATTTCAACCACTTGTAATAGCAATAATGTAGTATGTAACTTATAGTTTCATATCAAATAAAACATTCCTTCCACTTTCTTTGTTAAATGAATTCATATCAACTTATTTAAGGGACTGGGAGGAACAGAAGCGAGCCCTGGACTTTTCATAAATTGGACTCTTCGTGTAGGCACCACGTCCACCCGGTGTGTAACATTTAATAAATTTTGGCAACTTAGCCGTGACCTAGTATTTGACATAAAATTGGTCGAACTTTGGGTGGTGAATGAAGTCCTTTCAAGGAAAAGAAACATACCGCACAGAGACTTTTACAATACAGTGGTGATGTGGAGTAAGATTGGGAGGAACAAGGACGGGAACGAAAAAACCAAAGGACGGAAACAAAACGCAGCATCGTGTCCTGCCGGTACTTGTTGCGGCTGTCAACAACCGGAGCAAGCCCCTTCTCATGTCCAAATCGAAGAAACCGATCTGCAATATTTCGATCCGTCCTGCATATCCGAACCATACCAAAACTGTGAGGAGTTCCATCCATACAACACATCAGCTACACCGTGTTTTACGTCTTGTGAGTGCGCTGCAACACAAACATCAAACTATCAAATTCCAACTGGAAGATATGCAGCTGTAAATGCTAATACTCCTTGCACGCAACGAATCCCACGTTATAAGGCAGCATCAACCGGCATGAGCCGCTCTACTCTGTATTCCAACAATTCGGCTTGCGTGCAAACCACTCGGAGTCTTCAAGATAATAATTGTAATATTACAACAACGCAGCAATCCTCTTGTCAAACCACACCTGTTCCCCGGAAGTTACCAACTCGTCGAATCTCGTGTCAAACTTCTTCCAGCCGCATGCGTTCAGCAACTACTCCGAACTCATGCCAAACTACATCCAGCCTTCAAAATTCTTCCACCCGTCGAGTCTCTTGCCAAACATCTTCCAGCATCCAGAATCAATCGAACCGAAGTTCGCCTAGCCATCAGGAATCGCCTGGTCCTGTTAGTCAACAAAATATCAAGATGGATGATGTTATTGTGGGAATAACAAGGCAAGAAATGTGCTGTTGTGGAAGCAACATCCCAGAAATTGAATGTTTTTGTAGTAAACGGTTCAAGAAGAACAAAAAAGATAAAAAAAATAAGAAATCTCGAAAGAGTGACAAAGAGTCCAAGAAAGAAGAAAGAGAAAGAGCCAAGAGAGAGAAAATAGAAGAAAAAGAGAGAAAGAAGAGGGAAAAACAAGAAGAAAAGGAGAGGAAGAAAGAGGAAAAAAAGAAAGGAAAGAAGAAAGATAAAAAGAAAAAGGGAGACAAAAAGTCTAATGAATGTGTGTGCTGTAAATGTGAGGAATTCACCACTGTTGACGAAGACCAAAGTGACTCATCTGATACACACAAGTCTAAAAAGTCTAAAAAGAAAAAAGAGAAAAAGAAAAAAGAGAAGAAGCCAAAAGAGAAAAAGCAAAAAGGGAGTAAAAAGTCAAAAAAGGAGAAACAAACTAGTAAAGAGAGGTCCAAATCCAGATCCAGATCCAGATCAAGAGAAACTACATGCCGAATGTATGGTGATGCTAGACCTTGTTATTGTCCAATGAATCCTACTACGCAACCTGTTGCAAGCCCATCTCGAGTAGAGGTGCGTGATGTTCCAAGGAGACAGAGCTCAAGAAAACTTGACAAAGATTGTCACATAGGATGTGGATGCCCTACAAGCGGCGCTCCTATCGTATGTCCTCCTTGTCCGCCCTCTAAGCCAGTAGCTTATTACAGCCAAAAACCGCCAACTATTATGAGTGAGGATGTGCGACAGAACTACTCCTCAAGTAGTGTTAAATTGAACCCTAGCTGTTCTTCTAGTTGCAATTGCTTTAAAATAAAAAGTATATGTAGCTGCAACTGCTCACACAAAGTTAATAATTATTCGGTGACGGTGGGCCCCAGAGAAGTGCCATACAATGAAGTGCATGACAGTGTTGATTCTACGGGTAATAATTATCAAACAGCAGCTCCAGCTATGCTTCTTCCTAATGTAGAAATGGGGAAAGGAGATTCAACTGATCCCACGTTCATTGGAAAGTTGGCCAAATCTGAATTGCCTAGACTCACGCCCTTACCAGCAACATATACACAAACGGGTAACATAGTAATTAATGTTTCCAAGAGAGAAGAAGGAACTAATGCCAATAATAAAAGTTACAGCAAACATTTTGTCCCTCCTTGCGTGTTGTACTTGGACTGTACCAAAGTCAAAGATATGTGTGTCATTATTCGGGATAAATATGAAGAAACCTGAAGAAGCTAATGCTATAATTCGGAGCCCTCCTATGGAAGAACTTCTATTCTTTTCCCAGAAAAAGAAGGCTATGTAATTCAATTAAAAGTTCTTTCGGTCTTAATATGAACTTTTCTTGTACCTACTATGTTCATTTGGTAGGTATACAATGACAGAATTGGCAATTTCAGGTGTTGCAATGTATTGCCCTTAACACAAATAACGTTTCTTTATTAGGACAGTTCAGATTATAACGAACTTTATAAAAAAAGGTAATGTTTTTTCGCATGTTTTATTTAGTTCGCTGGTGACGGTAATTATAAATTTGGAGTACATGAATCAAATACGTGTAGATTTTGCTCAAGTTTTGAGTGTGTCTTTTCGGAAGTTAATTGAATTTGAATTTTTTATCTTACGTTATTTATTATTGTTAATTAATTGTTATTACTCGTATTTGATTGATGGACTCTAAATTTATAATTACCGTCACCAGCAAACTAGGTAAAACATACAAAAAAACATCGTTACCTTCATAAATGTAAACAAATTTAAATTTGATTTTCAAAAAACTCGTAACTTTAAATTCGATTTTTAACAAAAAAAAGAAAACTATAAGTAAGTAGATATTTTACATTTTTGTATATTAATCTCCCTGATGAAGTCCCAGTTCCTAGGGAGATACATTGAAGTTTAAAAAAAAAAAATTGAAAAAAAGTAGGCCTTTTTTTAAAAAAGCTTGTTTTAACACAAATATTCTTAACAACAAATTTAGGGTTTCTAGAGGGTTACAACCAAAATCTTACCTTGCTGGTTCCAAAGTTTTTACAGCATATATTTATGTAATCTCTAAAGGTGAACATTTTCGTAATACGAGTAAGCAGAAGCATACGAGGCGCAAAGCAGTTTCAACGATCTAGCGATCCAATTCTGGTTGATACTAGTGAACAATGAACATTTTACTTTTTGTTACACTGCAATAGCGTCAAATGTTTATACCCCTCCTTCTCGAGGAAAAAATATTATTTTTATCGTATGATCATATTGCCTAACTATATGCAGGCACCTAAATAGGTATATCAGGACTAAAGCGAACTAAAACTAAAGCCATTTTGAGTGATCCCACCCATCTGGTGATCTTTCAGTCATTTGTGTAGGTAGGTAGTCTTTTGTTGGTGAACTTACGAATTTGGTGACACTATTCCAATCGGCTAAATCGGCTCTATAATCAACTTTGACCCTAGCTTACAATCGTGGTTAGCGACCTGAGAATCTCCCTCTCCAGTGAACTTTTGAGTTATTCCTTTGAATTAATTTACAGTTATGTTTAGGTGTAACTATTGTCCTTTTTATATTTTCGGTAGGTATATTACTCGCTTTCACTACATCTTCACTACTTCTCTAAAAGTGATTTTGTGTTGGATTATTCTCCCGAACTGGTCTATAAAAATGATTCACTGAACTTATGATGTGTTTGAATAATTTATCACGTCTTGGCAAGCGAACTCAGGTTCTATTGCTGCAAATAATTAGGTACATTTCACGAAGGTTATCGATTAGGTAGTATAAAGATCGATAAAAGTATACCCACACCAACCTCTTTCATTTGTGCGATAGGTAGTTAAAATACCACATCTCACAATACTGTTGTCATAGTGATTACTTAACGTTTTAAATTCGGCCCCAGAAATAAATCTTCTATTCAATCTCCAGAATTCAGGCACCTACTTCTTAATAACTGCAAGGATATAGGTTCCTGGACCTTCCAATAGTACAGAACCGCATTCTTACCTAGTGACAATTTGAACTCAATTAAACACACAAAAACAGCGTCTTCTATCTACGACTATCGTATCAGCTAATATAATTCCAATGAAATTCTCACTTCACCAAATCGAATCCAGTAAAACTTTTGGCGCAGACCTACAGATAGAACTATTGAAGAGTAGATTTTTTTTAAATGTGAAATTGGATGGCCGAAAAGGAAAAGTGATGTAATACCTATTTTTTATTTAATTAATTTTTATTTGTTGGGGGCCTATGCGTACATACGTTTTGATTTAGATACTTAAGAGTCTGATATTTTTAGATATCATCTCTTGTTACGTACAAAGGGACTAGTGAAGTGTTTTATTCACTTTTATTTCCTCTCGTTAGGTGCCTACGTTAATGTAGTTATACGTACTCGTAGATATAGTGCTTAATAGATTTCGTTCAATAATTATTTAGACATTTTAGACCAACGAACTAGGTACGTTGACCGGCTATAATAAAGAAATAATCAACTTTGTGAAATAATGTGCCGAGTTTTTTGTTCGATGCGTCTGGTTGCACTCTGCGTTACCAGTGTTTTAAATTTTGCATTTAAAGAGCAGGATGAAGAGATCAATGCCCCAAAAAACATGAGTTGTAGTTGGTTTACTAATTTTTATCCAGCATACCCAGGCTAATATTTTTCCTACCATGAGGTGTGATATCCCACCACTGGCGTCTGCTGAATGTGGGCATTGGATATTTGTTTAGTTGATTGACCTACTCAAGGTTTAACAACTGCATAATAATAAAAAGTATACACTTTATTTGTAGTTTTTTTAATGTTCATTTCTGAGTGGAACGAGCTGCTGACGGGTCTTGAGTCAGATGTAAGTGTTTCACCACATACAAGTTCCTATACATAAAATGAGCCTGTTCGAGGCCAATACCCTCACAAGAAATAGTGGGGTTGGTTTAGGAGCTGCCACCCTGGTTGGGCCGTTCTTCTCGGGTTCTGGTAACTTTTGGTTGTTTCTTTGGTCTTCTTTCCCTTTCATCAACTGTGCGTTGAGCATTTGTCCCGTTTTCTTGAATCATCCAATTTCCATAGTTTTCATGTACCACAATGTTTCCTATGGACTCGGTTGGCGGTCCTGAAATTGAATTTGTAATGGAATTAGGAGAAAAAGTGTGAGTATATATCTTACCAATGTTCACATTCTGCTCCATAAATTTCTAAAAAATTGCTAAATTAGCTTTTGATTTTTCGTTCGCCTGAAACTAAGTTTATTTATTAGCATCTCTGATTTTTTTCCGATTCTAATTTCTGATTGGCTTCAAACAGCAACAGCAGTCTTTTCTCCAGAGGTCTCCAACTACTGCGATTTTGAAAGGTACCGGTTCAATACGCGCCCCACAGTCGTGTTTCTGGTTCAGTACGCGCCCCACATTGTGTTTCTGGTTCAATACGCGCCCCACAAAAAAAAAAAAAAAAAAAGGAAAATGTGCATGGGGCTTACCTAGATGTCAAAATAATCAGAAGCTGCTTCGTCGATTTGTGGAACGGGGTTAGGACCGATACGCCTCCTTCACGTCCTTCAGGAAGGCCAAGAATAATAGATCTGGATCATCTTTTCTCAATTGCCGCCAGCAAAACGTGTCGAGGTGAGACTGGAACAGCACCCGCGTCGTCCCTCTCTTTTTCTTTAAAATATTAATTTTTGAGTCGAGCCAGGATCGTTCGATGCTCTGTGTGTGGGCTCCTGATGAAGGGTTGACGTAGTTTTGCTGGTGGTTGACGGTGGAGTGGCGGAAACCGATCCTGCTCAAATTTTTGTGAGCCGTCCATTCGTCTGAATGTATAACGGAACCCACCTTACATTCGCGTACAATTATGGAGACACGGGTATCTCTATTACGCTTTTCTATGTGAAAATAACGGCAGTCGCTACCTTGCTTTAGGCCGAACACCCGTGGCCCTTCAATCCGACGACCATGATTCCTGTTGTTTTCCACAGAATAATCTTCGTCACTGTCAAGTTCTTCAATTTGAATTGGGTTTTCGGGAGTACCTACCATCTGGGAAATCATGTTGATGTAGATAGTTCGTTACCCTTTGTATTTGCGATAAAGAAACACCTTCCACACTCATCGATTGTAGTTACTAACTGGCGAAGTATTTGTCAACACGGTGTTTACTTCTGGACAGGAAAGAGTGAGGCTACTGTGGGGCGCACACAGTTTGAGCGTGGGGCGCTCAGGCTCTGTGGGGCGCGTATTGAACCAGCACCTTCGATTACATGCTTCGATTACATCGATACATGAAGGCCGGCACTGAAGCACTCCATCGAGCCTTAGCTTTGCACCAGGTCACATAACGCCGCAAATAGGTAGGACTTATATCGTTACTATAGTGCTGAGTTCGTGTTAGGTACTACTGTTATACGGACTAGATTAGGGCTTTCCGAGCCTTAACAGGCCTCTAGTAGCTATATGTTTTTTTTTTAAATTTTATATTTTCCTTTTTCGCGAAGGTTTTCAGTTTCGCGTCCACTAACGCCCATGGGACCCAGTTTTGGTGATAGTTGTGCGAAGGCTTCTTCATCACTTGTCTACTCGCTACACTCACGCCCAGGCATTGAGGGACGCCCTGAAAAGTAATTGCTTTCCTCCCTAACTCGTAACCGAAGTTTAACCAATCACTGAGTACCCTCAGCAGCTCGGGAAAGGTAAAGAAGCTTTCACCCCTGGCTCCAATATACCAACCTGGAATCATTACTGACATTTAAGACTAGTGTGGACGGGTGACTAGAATATTTCTATGATTACAGATGGCACTATGGACAACAAACAAAAGTGTCTCTTTCTATACACAAACATTAAAGAAGTTATGGAAATGTTTTCAGGGCGATTCATGTATTTTATCCATCACTAAACATTTCAAAACATTTAAAAAAAATGTAGGTATTTGCGATTTGGAAAAATCGAGTCCAAGACGCGTTCGGAAAAAGATCATAGCAAGTAGCAACGAACAGGAAAAAATCAGACAGACAAACAGGTAATCCTAGAAGAGGGGCAGCCTAAAAATTGAGAGGGCAACAGAAAACGTAGCGCAGACGGACCAGCGCACCTCGACTTCGAGATCACAGCTTGCTTCGCTCCTTGCGTTACCATATGAACTTCAAATGAAAATTTTTATTTAAGAGGTGATCCAAAATTCTCTAGTTTTTTGCGTTTCAGAGCACGTTGATCAATTTTAATTCCGTGTCAGTAGTGAATTCTTGTCTCGCCCAAAGCTATAACAATTTTTAGACTTATTTTGAAGATATTTTCTGGGATTGTGCGGGTTATCTTCATAGGGTCAGCTTCTAGTTGCCCCCATATGAATTCCACAGTGCGCATGCGTAAATTGAATGTCTTGTAGAATTGTCAGGATCCAGGATTCGTTCAAAGCCGGGGGATACTTGGGTAGTACATATTCAGGATACTAACCTATGAATTTTATTGCAATTGTTTGAGTTAACTATTGCACGCATGCTCAAAACTGATATTGGTTGAAACAAGCGAAACTTCAAAACTGTCCGATTTTAATTACCTACTTATTCAGGGATTGGGGGGTGGGGGTGTAATTTTGTTCAAATTTTGTTGCATGGTCGTTGCAATCAGTAGCAGTAAACCATTGAGGATGCGCGAACCTGAAATTGGTTGTTACAGATGAAATTTCGAGACTTATTGACCGATCGAGGTTTCTTAGTCAGGGAATTGAAAACACTGTAAACATGTGAAAACATTTCGTTCAAAATTACAGATTTTGTATCTGATGGAAGTTGAGGAGCGCTAAAATCGGGTTTTCCGCTGGCAAAGTCTCTTAACAACTAGTTTGTGATGTTTGGCACCAAGAGAAAATGCCTGGACTGGTCAGCGGGAATCGCACCCGATTTCCAAGAAGGTGAACAGAGATGACTGCCAGAACTATTGTGGAATTTACGCTCCTTAGGGAAAGGAGGGGGAGTTATAAAATCTTCTCAGTTATATTGAAAAATCTCACGCCATATACGAAAAACCTCTTAGCGAGTACCAGTGTGGGTTTCGGTATGGAAAAAGCAGATAGATCAAATTGAGGCACTGCGCCGTTATTAGAGAAAAAAAGATTAGCTTAACTGTGACTTTCATTTCCTGTTTGTAGGTTTCAGCCAAGTTTTTGACAGTATTGACAGATATTACCTGATATTTTGTAATTTTTTAAATGTAATAATACGTAAATTGCGTTCCTAATTCATCACCTTTTGAATGACGCAATACCTAATATATTTAAATTGCTACTTCATTACCTTTTTTGACATGGATATGTCTTTTGGCTGGGGGTCAAGGAATTTTTCGCAACACTTTTTTTTCCCCGACCGACACTTTTTTCTCCCGACCGACACTTTTTTTCCCGACCGGCACATTTTCTATTGATTTTCACGTACAACCAAGGCGTTACTAGGGAAGAGTAACTCCCATAGTTTTCATAGTAGGAAAATCGTTCGCCACTTTTTGGAATGCTCTCATTTTACCACGACATTTCATGACCTCTAAGCCATTGTAGTGTCAAGGAATGCTGATTTAATACTCTAAGTTAAAAACTAATATTGTTTTGTAACCATAATGGAATAATCTTGTGAAAAGAAGGCACTACACGGTTGGTATGCAATTGAGTAGTAGGTACCAACTGGTAAGCAGTACGTACTAGACATATCCATGATCTTTTGTTTTTCCCATCAAGGGAGAAATTAAAATGCTTGATTTACACTTTACAAATAGAATAAAAATTTTGAATGGTTTTTCATTACCTTCAACCTACCTTAATACTATTCCTAAAAACCAAAAATGTAGCTACTCCATGACTATATTTTAAATTCAAAATTGAAAAAATTTAAAAGCAGTGATACACAAATAATTCATTTTTTACAAAATTTTAGGAACAAACAAATTTTCTTAATTCATTGAACTGAGACAATTACGCGTATGTACTTACTCGTAAATATGTATTTCATACTATAATAAAACTCAATACTGTAGGACACGAACCCCATCTCTTTCCCTTCAAGGCCGATAACGATCCTAGTAGAGGTGGGCGGAGTTTGTGTCTCCATGACTGAATATAAACGAAACAATTCAGACACCCGGGCCATCTTAAAAATTAGTGTTACCCAATGTATCGTGTGCAAAAGTAAAAGCATAAATTCGCCACGGCCGGGATTCGAACCCGGATCGCTCTCGTTCAAGGTGATGTCAGATGGGAATGCTAGCCATTGCACCACCGCGGCTCCGTGTTCATCCAGGGTCCAGATGTGACTCCTATATATATATATATATATATATATATATATATATATATATATATATATGTATAGCTGTGTAGTATCTGTGCATGTAATTTGGCATGAATAGGGCCTACAGTCAGAAGCCGAAACGTCGCCAATAAAAACTTTTAACCAAGACAGGAACTGGTGCTTAATCGAATCTATATCCGCTGAGACTTTCATCGTTTTCGCCTTCTTTTAGGGAGACTGGCAGAGTAAATAATATCCTGCCTAAGTAAACAATGTTTCATCCTTCCAAGCGAAATTTCGAGATGGTGTCAAAATAACTAGCATCCAAAGCACTGAGTTCAGCCCGTTCAAATATTGACTTGCAGATTTGTCAGGAGGTAGTCTTCCATTTGAATCCCCAAATCTTGCCTAATTCGATGTGCGAGGTACACGTACTTTTTTACACAGTCGACAACTTCATTATCATTCAGTGCTTCCTGTACTATACTGATGGTCAGCAACTCCTTTCGAACGAAAAAACTCTCGAGTTTTATTAGGAACGAATGAAAACGTCGTTGAACTAATCAGTGGCCACTTTTCCCCCGTAGAGTTTCGTTCTGGTAGGAGTGACGAAGGAAGTCCTGGTCAGCAGTCACGATCATCCGCCGGTCTTCACTAATGACCCAACAAACCGATCTTGTGAAAATTCCTGTGTTACTAACTTTTCAAGTGTCAAATATTAACCTTACATTTCATGTTTTTTCAAAATTAGTCGGAGAAATTATAACAATCTCCCGAGCTTGACAAAGATTCAACTAGCGACTAAGAAAGCCCTGTAGTTGGGATGTTGTTCATAACGAACAGATGACATTAGTTGTAATTCGTGAAACGAAAGAAAAGAAACGTAAAGGGAATCAATCAATGCCCGCGAGAATACTTAGTTACCTAGCTAATATACATATACATAGGTAAGCTATATTAATTTATGACAGCAGTCACATTATCCGAAAAATGAAAACGCTTGCTTGGTTCGAATTCAGATTGGCAGGGCAGCCACCACTCAAACGTGAAATTTCCTTTCGAGTACTTCTCAGCTAATTTTACCAATCAAGGCTCCCACCTAATAGCCCAGTCAAATTAGAGAAAATAGGAGAAAAAATTCATAGTAAAGAAATTTCTTCACCAAGCTCTTCCTTCACACGTCGTAAATCTTATCTCAAAAGTCCCCTAGTATGGGGGGTGAGCTCGAGGAGGGGGGGGTGTTTTTCTCCTTTTTTTCGACTTTGTTTTTGGTTTTTTGCCTATAACTCGAAAAGTAAGCGTTCTAGCGACTTGTTTACTATTACCAGAAATAAAGTGCATAAAATTTCCTACAATTTGCACTCCTGACTTCATTCTCTACGATTAGGCGTTCCGCCGCTAGAGCGCGTTGAAAAGTAGGTATCATTTCAAAAAATCAGCAAAAAGGCCTTTATGCTCTTTTTACGCATAAATCATTCGTATGAGGCCTTTTCTAGGTGACTTCTAATACATCATAACACATTTTCAGCACCCTTACCAACTCACTGTAAATTATCAGTGAATATTATATGTATATAAAACAGTGGCTCTAAAAAAGAAAAGAAAAAAAGGAACTAAAAAAAAATGAGCTGTGTTTCACCAAAAAATATTTAATCTGAAGGTACAGTATAACCCATGTTAAATTAATATTCACAAAAGGAATGGGAGAGGGAAGGGTTCATCAATATTCACAGGTGTCTGCTCATCATCCACAGTCAAACTGAAAATTCAAAATCAGAATACAGTGAGGTGCATATAATCTTATATTGATAAATAGATGAAGTTCATGCATATGATTAGGATGAAACTTACATTGCGATGGCATATGTGTTGAGTGGGTAATATCATGGTTCCATGTCTGTTTCATCATCTTCTGTAGATGAACCGTCGTCAGCAAGTGGTGGGTTGTTAGTGCAGGAACCTGAACAGTTGGAGCAGAGTGTTGAGCAGTAGATGCCAGCTCTGCGGCATCCACATCGACCACTACCGCAACTTTTGGTGCAGCTGCAAAATATATTCTGCAGAATTTCAGGTGTTGCTGGTGGATCCAAAGTTGGGATTGGTTTGAGGAAGCCATCGTCTCCCCTACTCCAGCCCCAATTCGTTGCTTCCAACTTGTTGCCCAGCCATTCCTGCACTTGGAAATAGACTCTGTATGAGTGCTGTCGGGCAGATCCTCTAGTAGGTGGTAAAGAGAGGAGATCTGGCTTCACTCTCATGGTGGATCTAACAAAAGCAAGGTAACGCTGCTTATCCAGATCACCTAGTGTTGAAGCGTACAAGGCTAGGAACATTGTTTCCCCGGCACACGCTACCCCATCCTGCGTGGAAGTGGGGGAATAAAAAATTTCACAGACATTCTGCAGTGAGGGATTCTTCATTAAGAGCTTGGCAATCGTCAGCTTCCCTTTTCTGAAAATTGTGGAGGTTGTGTCACAGCCTCCAAATGCATGTACGACTAAAATGCTACCAGCAAATGGGAGGTGTTGCAGCTCTGTTGTGGAGTATGTTCTGCCTTCCTCATTCCCTTTCCCAGGTTTGAAGAATTTTATATCCTGTTCCTTGGGAGCCAAAGCTATGAGCAGAACCAGGAGATCTACGTCTTCGCCAATGATAGCTGTTGGATGACCAGATTGTGCCTTTTCCAAGGCACACTGTACAATAGTTGAGTCAGCATCCGCATCAGCCTGTCTAACTTCTAACCCCTGAGAACGCAATGCCATCCATGATTGGAGAAATGAATGAACGAGGACAAACAGGACTTGTGACCGCATGGGAGAACGCCACTGCTTTTTTCTTGGTACTCTCGGTGTGTTTTGTGTCCTTAACATTTTAAAATTTGTTTGAAGTTTCTAGCACAATTCTACGGACAGTTATCGTCTGGAATGACACATGCATACATACATATATACATAATACATACATACATTAAAAAATGAGTTAAACTTCAGAATATGATACAGAATAGCCTGAAACGGATTTCTGCATAAATTTTTTCAAAAAACCACATTCTACAAATTTTCAGGCGAAAACAATATCTTAATAATTTTCTTCAAAAATTCGCTAAAAATGTGCTCGAGTCACTGTCCGAGCATCACTGACGTTCTGAAAACAAGTCATTATGTATTAGAAGTCACCTAGAAGAGGCTTCATACGAATGATTTATGCGTAAAAAGCGCATAAAGGCCTTTTTGCTGATTTTTTGAAATGATACCTACTTTTCAACGCGCTCTAGCGGCAGAACGCCTAATCGTAGAGAATGAAGTCAGGAGTGCAAATTGTAGGAAATTTTATGCACATTAATTCTGGTAATAGTAAACAAGTCGCTAGAACGCTTACTTTTCGAGTTATAGGCAAAAAACCGAAAAAAAAGTCGAAAAAAAGGAGAAAAACACCCCCCCCTCCTCGAGCTCACCCCCCATACTAGGGGACTTTTGAGATATGATTTACTACGTGTGAAGGAAGAGCCCGGTGAAGAAATTTCTTTACTATGAATTTTTTCTCCTATTTGCCTCTTTTTGGTCTAATTTGACTGGGCTATAAATGTTGTCTCAGCGTGTAGTTTATAACCGTTCAACGTAGGGAGCACCCTCGCAAAGCAAACCGTCTTTGGTTAGGTTAGATTAGGTACGTACCAAAGCAAGTTATCGAGACAAGAATTTTGGTAAAAAGAAGGAGAAACCAAGAGTTCGTGGAAGCGGTGAGGTGGACTGGGATGTTCGCCGATTGGGAGTGAGAGACCTTAGAGAAGGAAGATTCGATGGAGGGGAATTTTTCGATAAGCCACAGGTTTGTAGCCCTGGGGATAAGGTAAGGTAGTACCGAAGAATGGGGTGAAGGCGGACATAGCGGGTGGAGTCGGACAAAACAGGGTTGTCAGCTAAAAGTGTTATTTTTCCATCCCCAGGCTCTGGAATCGATGTCTTAGGCATGGTATCTCATGTCCCGGTTCCTACTCGATGTATCAAGATGGTTTTGAGCTCGTTTGTGGGCAACACTGCGTCTCCAGAAATATTTGAGTGGTGTGCCTGTTTTTGGCTAATTTTGGTAATTGTGATAAGTGCTCTCCTCCCTGTCCGTCCTATAAGTTGTGCATTTCTTGTTCGGCAATTGTTTGTAAATATATTAGTCTAGGATTCCCGAAAATTTGAAGGAATTTCAAACACTTTTGTGTTGTTGGTGACCGTTTTAGTGTTAAGTGCGAACTGTTTTGGGTGAACACGGAAAATGCCTTCGGGGGTATTTAACGAAGGTAGGCCCGACGATGTTGTGTAAATATTGCAAGGAAAATCTGACGCTTGCCGTGAGGGAGTACAAAGCCAAAAATGTAGTGGATTTATTGTAGTGGATTTAGATATGTTTTACTTGGCGTAGGTAGGCCAAGTCGGACATTTATATCCCGGTTATGCGGGTTGGTCCCCGGGTCATTCCCGCGAGGAATGTGAGCGGATCCGCCAAGGTCAACTGGTTTGGCGGACTGAAAGGGGAGATAGTTCGTGTCGCAGCCGCGTGGAGCGCTGGGCTCGCGTAGCAAGTGCTGGGTTCGATCAGTTTGGTACTGAGCCGTTTTGTAATATTCCGGCCTTAGATTTATATCTGAAAGGGGAATATGTTGAGCTTGGTTGAGGTACTGAAAAGTATCCTTCGCTTTTTGTGCATTTGGAGTGTATTTGACACTCGGATCGGCCGGGTAAGCCTGCGTCGAATATCGTGGGTATTCGGACAGCTTGGTCGAATCGTAATGATCGGCTTCAGAGCGAGTCTGAAAGGTTTCCTCGATCTTTTGTATAGGCGAGGCTTGCTCGAACGTTTCTTGAACGAATACGTCGGGCGAGAAGGCGATCCGGACGTGAGGGTCGCGCCTTGCGCTGTCGCTGGGTTCAGCGGATTCGCCGTGTAGCCGGTAGGGAGCACTACGTGGGCTACTCGGCCCGGCTTCGCCGTCGTCCGCCTCCCCTTGCAAGGGGAAGTAGGACGGCCGACGTTCCATCGAAATGACCGAGTTTTAGCTCGTTTCGATGCCTCTATGTGTGAAAAATAGAGGGTTTGGGAGGTGGACTCGCTTGACAGAGCGTCTTTCCAATGCTCGTATGTCAGGGTCCTACCTCGTAGCCTTGAAAAAGGCTTCCTTAGACGGTAAATTAGAGCGGAGGAGCAGAGTAATTTACCGGCGTGCCCACAGCGGTCGGTTACGAGCTTAATGCTACGAAACCCGGGCGACACGGCTCGGAACGTCCCTCGGGCGTACGAGCTAAAGAGAATATCGATAGCTGTACCGGGTGGCGTCCTGACAGATGAACTACGTTGGGCAATGAGCAGGATGAATAATCACTGGACTCGTAGATGCCAATGCGAGATCTGTGTGGAGAGAAGGTCTGGCTTGTAGAAAGCAGTAGGAAGCCGTTCTTGAGATGAACTCGTAATGCAGAAGGTTCGTCAGCGTAGAGCGTGTAGAATTCTTCGTACTTCAGAGGTGTCGTCGTCGAGAGCGGAGAGTGGAATGAAATTCGGAGGGCTCCCAGCGGGGTATTTATAGGGAGGTGGCCGCCTCCTGCCGCCTCCTGGTTGGTCCGCTTAATTTCATAAATTCGACTGTGCAATCTCATTGGTTCGCACAGTGTTTTCTCAGTATCTGTGCATATGATAGCTGAGTTGGTCTTTCGAGGTGGTTTCCCTGCGTCCGTCGCTGTGACGGGGTCCCCGGGGGTGGCTGAACGACCTTGAGTTTTCCTGTTTGAGGTTTCTCATTCAAGGCGACTTGTTTCGAGATGTTTGTCGCATCTCTCTCGCCCAGTAAATGTTTGGGGAGGTCGCCTTGTGTGTTATTCTTTAATATTTCACTTTTGAGAGAGAATTTAGTATTTTCTCTCTGGTGAAATATTTTGTTTGACGGAGTTGTAACTCGACGTCTTATAAATATTTTTGTGTTGTGCCTACCTCTTTTTGGTAGCCCTGAAAAGGGCTGTTGAAAAGAGGTGGTGGATTTCACCACAGGGGCCCCCCCAAGACGTCGTGTTATCAACGACGACGCCGATGGGGGAGAACTGGGAGGTCTACACGGAATTCTCCGTAGGAGAACCTCGCCAGTTGGGGCGGAGGCGGAGGTGCAGGCCTCGCGTCCCGCTCCTGTGGTGCGCCCCGGCCTCGTCGGTTTCGACGAGCGCCGCGGGGCGGCCGTGGCCGGCCCGAGCTTTGCCGACGGGAGCCAAACCCGCGAGGGTTTGGCCCGCGGCCGCGGCTGGGCTGTTGCGGAGGTGCTCGAGATGTGCTCGGCTCCGACCACCCCGCAGTGCTCATCTCCTCCCACCGAGGCACGGGCACGTCGCCCGAGCTGATCCACTTGCGTGGTATCGCTGGGAGCTGGTGAGCGGGTGGAGCTGTAGGTAGTGGTTGGGCGGGTGGAGCTGGTGGCTGGAAAGGCCGGGGCCTTGTCCACACTACCTCTCTGGGAGCGCTGTCCGTTTTCTCTGCCTCCCTTGTCGGTGAAGGCGGGAGCGGGCCGAGCGGAGCCGGTAGATTCTCCTCTGCGAGGAGGAACTCTTCCACTTCCTCTGTAAGCATGTCTGTAGGACTGGAGGCTGCCATGGTTGAGATTGGTATGATCTCTGGCTGTGGGGTGTTCCATATTTATACCTCCCACTGTTCCTACCCGAGAAAAATGGGCGTGGCTTGTTTTGAGTGCAGTCACCCATTTCTCGTCAAATTTGGTAGAGGGGACGCGCCCTCTGGCGGATTTCCGGGGAGTTTTCTCCTTACTTTCTGTCTGATTTTGTGACACAGATTGTCCTTGTGATACAGCTTCTTCTGAGTGTAGAGTATAAGCTGGCTTGATTTGCTGTTTGGGAACTTTTTTAGTATGTTCGCCAATTTGCACTGTAACCGAAAACTTATCTCTTTTAACCACTTTGAATGGTCCCGTGTAAGGACATTGCAGAGAGGTGAGCTGTGTGGGCACTCTGATATAGACATGAGTACATGTATCCAAATTTTTGGGCATGTTTACGGCATATTTCGTATTATTATGTTTAATATGCGTAGGCCGGAAGAAAAGAGGTTCCGAAAGGTTCGTAGAAGTTACGAAAATGTCTCCTGGGAGTGGTACGTCAATTCCGTAAACTTTTTGGAAAGGCGTAGTTTCGGTCGCCGGGTCTACTGCCGTACGCATGGCGAGTAGAACTTTGGGAAGTGCGTCGAGCCAATTTTCGTTTTGAGCTTTGAGAGCCTCTTTCAAAGATCTATTTCTGCGTTCTACCATTCCGTTTGTTGATGGTTTGTATGGTAACGTGTGAGTATGTTTTACTCCGAGACGTTCCATAATGGAATTGAACAGATCTGATTCAAATTGAGTGCCTTGATCACTTGTGATGTATTTAGGTACGCCCTTTGAAGCTACCCAAATATTGATAAAGGCGTTTGTGATTGTGGTTGTTTCGATGTTGTTAAGAGGGACTGCCTCTAGCCAACCCGTTGCTCTATCAACCATCATCAAAATGTAACGTTTCCCTCCTTTAGCTAAAGGTAAGGGTCCGGTAATATCAACGTGTACGTGTGAAAATTTGTTTGCCGTTTCAAATTCGGAGTAAGGGAGCTTCACGGAGCGCGTGATTTTTGCTCGTTGGCAAGTTTCGCACGCTCGGACCCAGTTTGAGACATCTGCACGGAGTCCGTGCCAAAAATATCGTTGTTTAACTTTATACACTGTAGAGTGTATACCTGGGTGTCCCAAATTGTGAATTTGGCTTATTATTTCTTCCCTTATTTCGTTTGGAATATAAGGTCTAGGGTGTCCTAGGTCTAGGTTACACCAAATTTCTCCTTGAGAGAATTCAACTCGTGTGAGTTTCAATTTGTCCTCCGCGGTAGGGGGAGAACGAATTTGTGAATTTGAAATGTGCAGTAGAAGATTGCATTCTATTGCAGCCGTAATTTTCGAAATTTCGGCTATGGGTGGACCCTCGTCCGTCTGGGTTGAAATCGATTTCGTTTGAATTTCAACCGGATCGAAGGGTCTGGAGAGTGCGTCGGCGACGACGTTGCTCTCTCCGGAAATATGACGAATGTCACTCGTCATTTGAGAGATGTATGTTAGCCATCTTAATCTCATTTTAGAAAAATGTGCATTCTTCTTAAGCATCGTGCCTAGCAGAGGCTTGTGATCCGAACAAATATGGAAAGATCTGCCGTCCAAGTCGTTGTGCCAGTGAATGCACGCTTGGTAAACGGCGAACATTTCCTTGTCGAACGATGCTTTGTTCTTCCATTGTTCTGGAATTTCTTTACTGAAAAATCCCAATGGTTGGTACGATTTCGAGCCATGTTTGTCTGTAATTTCTTGTTCTAGTGCCGCTCCGATGTGTGTGTCGGATGCGTCACAGACTAATCTCCACTCAGCCGTAGGGTGTGGGTGAGCAATGTTATGCAATGTTGCTTTGATCATTGCTTGTTTTAAGCTGTTGAAAGCTTTTTCTCTCTCTGATGTCCATTCGATAGGTGTTCTGTCATTTTTTTTGTTTGACTGAATGGAGTCATACAGAGGTTGTGCCGTGTGAGCGAATTTGCTTGAGCATGCTCGGTAGAAACCACACATACCTAGGAATCTGCGTAGACTTCGTACGTCTACTGGCCTAGGAAATTGTTCTATGGCTTCTATTTTATCTCGTTTAGGAATTATCCCTTCCTTCGAGATAGTGAAACCCAGGAAATCGACGGTAGGTTTTGAAAAAATGCATTTATCAAAACCTACTCGAAGTCCGTGTTCCCCTAGTTTGTCAAAAATTTGTCTGAGGTGGTTCATGTGTTCGTTATAATTTTTAGAAGCCACCAGGATGTCATCTAGGTATACAAATGCGAAATCAAATTTTCGCATGATGCTGTCCATGTATCTTTGCCATGTTTGAGCCGCTCCGGCCAAACCCATGCTCATTTTCTTAAACTCATAAAGACCGAAAGGTGTAATAATTGCAGTTTTATGAGCGTCATCTGGGTGCATTGGAATATGATAATACGCTGATTGTAAATCTATTGTCGAATAGATTTGCGTATCATGTAAATTCGCTTGGAAAGAGCGAATGTGAGGAGGAGGGTAGGCGTCTTTCTTCGTTTTCGCGTTGAGGAAACGGTAGTCGCCGGTGATTCTCCATGACCCGTCTTTTTTTGGCACACAGTGTAACGGGGATGCCCATTCGGAATCCGATGGTGCAATTATGCCTTCTGAAAGCATTTTGTCAAAAGTACTTTTGACTTGAGCCCGTTTTTCGCCCGCCATGGGTCTTGCTCGGAAGTGTACTGGTGTTCCTTCCGTGGTTATACGGTGGTAAACCCCGTTGTTTTTCCATTTACCTTGAATTTTGCTCATTTTATCATTGTATTTGTCAATGATAGAGCGAATGTTTTCGTCCTCCGTGATTTGCACGTCCTCTGGTTGAGGGGTATTGTCACGATGAGGGATAGTAGCTGCTATTTGTTCGTCAGTGAACTTTTTGTTCATGACTGCAGCTATTTTTTGATCGGCATAGCACTTTATTTTATCTTTATAAATGTACTTGTGTTTGACCCGTATTCCGATATCCCAAGACTCGAGGAATGGAATACCTAGGATCGCTAGATCAACTTTCGTGATCATAAACTCGGTGGTCATGTCCCCGAGGCCGATGTTAATTGTTGTGTCAGCTCGCCCTAGTGTGTCTATAGGGGCTCCGTTAGCTGCTGTGAGCTTAACGTTGGACTTAAGAATTTTCAAGCCCAATTTTTTTGTGACATTGTGGGGCAGAATGTTCACTTCTGCTCCCGTGTCAATGAGAAATTCAGTGCCATTTAGTTTGCACTTGAAAAAGAGCCTTTTATACTCAGTAGACTGCCGGCGTATAGGCTCAGATACACTGGCAGTTATTCGTTTTCCGAACTCTCTGTGTCGGAGGTTGGAACGGTACTTTCTTGTACCGATCGCTGAGTATTTTCGGTAGAAACCCGGGTTTTAGGCTGGCTTATAGTCGCAGCCTTTCTGCTAGTTTTGGAAGCAGTGTTCGTCTTCCAAGTGCAGTGTTCTGGGTCTGCACATTTGCGAGTTTCGTTACCGAAACGTGCGTGGTTTCGACAGACATAGGCCGTCGGTTTGTGAGGCTTACTCTCCACTGGTTGGGGTTTGAACTCAGCTTGTTTCGAGAGGGCCTTTTTGAAACCAGTATTTATGGGTTTCGGAGTAGATTCTACTCCTCGTATGTTCAGAGAAGTATTCTCTGTTCTGTACGCGTGTAGCGTATCAGCTAGGTCGAGCCGGGAGGTCGTGGTAGGCTGAGCTGCGACCATACCTCGTGCTTCGATGGGTAGAGTCTCGATCCACTTTTGAGTGATCAGAGCTTCCGAAAAGTACCCAACAGCTTTCGAGTACATTTCGTGGTACTTGGTGCTGGGTTTTTTGGCGAGAGATGCGGGGTCCTCGAGTGCGAGGAGCCTGTCCTGTAAGGACAACCCATATTCTCGCTGGAGGCGCTGTTTGGCCTCTTCGTAGGGTGCGTGGGGTGCCGTGAGGTAAGCTGAGTCGATAGCTTCCCTCATTTCTTCTGGTACCCACTTGTATATAGCTGAGAAGCATTCGTTTTGCGTTCTCAGGTGTTTTCGCACGCAGTATTGATCGAACTCGGCGAGTGCACGATCGATATTCTTCTTTTGGAAGATTGGTTTTTGATAATCTCCCATCTCCTCTAAAAGTGCTTGAAAGCCACCTTGTGTAGAGGGATGTTGCGTGAGATGTGGGGCGTAGAGGCCCGGCGGGGGTCGCACGCCCGCAGTGGTTCCCTGAAATCCACTAGCTTCATAAGAGGGAACGAAATGCTCCGTGTTGAGCCTGTTCAAAGGCGGGGTCACCATTTGTAGTGGATTTAGATATGTTTTACTTGGCGTAGGTAGGCCAAGTCGGACATTTATATCCCGGTTATGCGGGTTGGTCCCCGGGTCATTCCCGCGAGGAATGTGAGCGGATCCGCCAAGGTCAACTGGTTTGGCGGACTGAAAGGGGAGATAGTTCGTGTCGCAGCCGCGTGGAGCGCTGGGCTCGCGTAGCAAGTGCTGGGTTCGATCAGTTTGGTACTGAGCCGTTTTGTAATATTCCGGCCTTAGATTTATATCTGAAAGGGGAATATGTTGAGCTTGGTTGAGGTACTGAAAAGTATCCTTCGCTTTTTGTGCATTTGGAGTGTATTTGACACTCGGATCGGCCGGGTAAGCCTGCGTCGAATATCGTGGGTATTCGGACAGCTTGGTCGAATCGTAATGATCGGCTTCAGAGCGAGTCTGAAAGGTTTCCTCGATCTTTTGTATAGGCGAGGCTTGCTCGAACGTTTCTTGAACGAATACGTCGGGCGAGAAGGCGATCCGGACGTGAGGGTCGCGCCTTGCGCTGTCGCTGGGTTCAGCGGATTCGCCGTGTAGCCGGTAGGGAGCACTACGTGGGCTACTCGGCCCGGCTTCGCCGTCGTCCGCCTCCCCTTGCAAGGGGAAGTAGGACGGCCGACGTTCCATCGAAATGACCGAGTTTTAGCTCGTTTCGATGCCTCTATGTGTGAAAAATAGAGGGTTTGGGAGGTGGACTCGCTTGACAGAGCGTCTTTCCAATGCTCGTATGTCAGGGTCCTACCTCGTAGCCTTGAAAAAGGCTTCCTTAGACGGTAAATTAGAGCGGAGGAGCAGAGTAATTTACCGGCGTGCCCACAGCGGTCGGTTACGAGCTTAATGCTACGAAACCCGGGCGACACGGCTCGGAACGTCCCTCGGGCGTACGAGCTAAAGAGAATATCGATAGCTGTACCGGGTGGCGTCCTGACAGATGAACTACGTTGGGCAATGAGCAGGATGAATAATCACTGGACTCGTAGATGCCAATGCGAGATCTGTGTGGAGAGAAGGTCTGGCTTGTAGAAAGCAGTAGGAAGCCGTTCTTGAGATGAACTCGTAATGCAGAAGGTTCGTCAGCGTAGAGCGTGTAGAATTCTTCGTACTTCAGAGGTGTCGTCGTCGAGAGCGGAGAGTGGAATGAAATTCGGAGGGCTCCCAGCGGGGTATTTATAGGGAGGTGGCCGCCTCCTGCCGCCTCCTGGTTGGTCCGCTTAATTTCATAAATTCGACTGTGCAATCTCATTGGTTCGCACAGTGTTTTCTCAGTATCTGTGCATATGATAGCTGAGTTGGTCTTTCGAGGTGGTTTCCCTGCGTCCGTCGCTGTGACGGGGTCCCCGGGGGTGGCTGAACGACCTTGAGTTTTCCTGTTTGAGGTTTCTCATTCAAGGCGACTTGTTTCGAGATGTTTGTCGCATCTCTCTCGCCCAGTAAATGTTTGGGGAGGTCGCCTTGTGTGTTATTCTTTAATATTTCACTTTTGAGAGAGAATTTAGTATTTTCTCTCTGGTGAAATATTTTGTTTGACGGAGTTGTAACTCGACGTCTTATAAATATTTTTGTGTTGTGCCTACCTCTTTTTGGTAGCCCTGAAAAGGGCTGTTGAAAAGAGGTGGTGGATTTCACCACACAGTGAGAGCATGCCATCAACATGTGGCGAAAAGTCGGGCGCCAACCACACAGAGTAAATCAAGAACCCATGAGTTAAACATGTTTTATTCGAAAACTTGTAAGTAGGTACCTACCTAATTTTCGAATAAACGTTGAGAGGCATTATTTAAACTTTACAGTTTACTAAAAACTGAAAATTAATTATAATCCGATAATATTAAATGCAATTCATCACACTCATTAAACATTAACATCGATATTTAAATTATGGTGAATAGCCCTATAAATTTCAACAGGAAAAATTTCGATATCGGAAAGAAAACATAAAATGGATGAGTGTGAATTCAGAGAAAAGACTCCAATTGATTTGTGGAGATTGACAAGATTAATAATTTGCAGTGTATTTTCCCCTACAAAACGGGGGTAACTTGAAGGGGGGGTAACTTGAAATAAATTCTAATGAGGTTTAGTTAAACTTTATAGTTTATTAAAAACTCAAAATATATAATTATAATCTTCAACAATATTTAAAGCATTTCATCACATGTACCAATAATATATAATATTATAATCATCTTGTTTTATTATGCCTTCATGTTATGGCATACAAGTGTTCCTTGCAGTCGGACTTTCATTTTTATTTTCAGTGGAAATTTGGGGTGGCATATATTATGTAAATACATAACTTTATACGTAACGAATGAAATAACGGGGGCGGGTAGGTGTAAGTACTAAACTTATTTCAGTTTCGAAATTTATACAACAGTATCATTAGTGAGTGCTCAGCTTTTACACAATGTCTGCCAAGAGTGACAAATTCGGACTTGAAATAGTTCTTATCGAAAGAAAAATTACCAGTTATTAATTCACAATTAAGTACTCGAATTTACCGGCAGATCGGCATGGCACAACGAAATAGATAAGTTAGGTTTGTGCATCTGAAGCAAAAAAGAAAAACATTAATATTGCTTCCATGTAGTGAACCAGGATAGTTTAACAACTCGCTAGTCAAACATAGGATGAAGGTCCCATAATTAGAAAATGGGATAAAATAATGTTTATAACAAGTCTCTCGTCTAACTCTTACACCTACTGTCAAGACGTGCAGTAGGTAATTTTTTCGGCAAACGTAACCAACCCACAAAAACGATCTAAGTCAAGTTTCAAATCCAGCACTGATGGTGAACATTTTAGCAATAATTAACTCGTGGTAAGTGATGCAAAATAATGCAATTTTTCAGTTATAGAAACAAGTTTCATTCACAGAAGAATGTATCTACATAGATACCTATTATTTTTGTATACCTACTCACCTGTACATCTATAAGCTAGACACAATTTTCGCTGAATGAAATTTATTTGTATAACTATAACATAAACACAAACGCACAATACATGCATTTATTAAAACAAATGTCGCTTTCTTATTGGAAGATAGATTATAATTAAACAAAATTAATTATGGAGTACCACATCTCCGGGCTCCCATGCATTGCAGGAAGCGCTACATTTAAACTCTAGGGAAAATGCTTTATGATTTAGAATAAACAGGGTTCAAAAATTATCCTTCCTGATTTTTGCTATTTTTTTCTTATGATTCGAATCAGACTTTTTAGCGCAATTATGCGAACACACACCTCTAAATAAACTTCTTTTTTGCAATTAACTTGTCAATAATGACTTTTTTTTAACTTCGTCAAGCGAAAAGCTTGCAGTCAGAGCATTCACTGATGATGGATGATAGATTATTGCTCACACAGCTGAGCTGACTTCCCTGATTTTCTCCTAATCAGTTCCAGTGGCTATTTACCAAATTTCAGTGCTCCATGTCACGAGACGTTCCAGACCCAACGCGAGCAACTCCCACTCCACCCTGTTCCTCCCCACTAAGCAACCCATCAGCGTTACCAACCTTCGTAAATATCCGTAACTGTAGGGAGTTACTGTCAAATGTACAAACAAAATATTCTGAACCGAACTTGAACGCCGGTATTTTAAAGCTATTTCATCTCTTTCTGATTCAAGTGGTCAATCCCTTAGTAAAAATTCAGATTAGTTGGTCAAATAGATCAAAATGATTAGAGTAGTTTAGTAGTCTGGATGCTTGCAAGCTCGCATCTCAAAAATACATAACATCAAGTAAGTCAATCCCTTAGTAAAAATTCAGATTAGTTGGACAAATAGATCAAAATGATTTGTATAGTTTCGTGGTCAGGATGCTCGCAAGCTCGCATCTCAAAAATACATAACATCAAGAAGTCAATCCTTCAGCAAAATACGGACTAGTTAGACGTTCTAAAATATGGCTTAAAATAATGACGTTTAAAAATAATATGTTTCGGAGGTGAATTCAAATGCAAAAATCGATCTCCGGTCCTTTGACTCTGTAGTCTGTTGTGCTATCCACCAGTCTACAGAGGACTACAAGAACAAGAACCAGTGAACAATAATAGAGCTTCTCTACTCATAGACGGTCAGACTGTGATTTCTTCAGTATCAGCAACGAGCGCTAGTTTCGCGCGGCCGCAGATGGCAGGCTTGCGACACTTAACAAACGGAGGGGAAAAGACAGTGGGGTGGGAGGTGCTCGCGTCGGGTCTGGAACGTCTCGTCTCCATGTCGTAGGAAAATTCGGCGAAACGTGGTGTCAATCATTAGTGAACGATAAAAGTGCGCCAGAAGACGCGCAAAACACAAGAACGATATTTCACTGAGAAAATTACGCATGAAAGGTGAAAAGAAGTTAAGGTCTTATCCCACAAAACCACACGTTGATATGACCAATATAAAAAAAGTTCATTACATGCAAAAAAAGGGGAAGATACGACTAAAAACTTGGAAGCCGATGGTTTCTTCACGTACCTAGGTACTCGTTAGTTGTTACGTACCTACGTAAATTAAATGGTTCACATTTCGGAACTCGTACCTACTTATAGATGCATTCATAGATCGATAAACTTTCAAAATCAGGAGTAGAAAAAAATTGCAAAAAGTTGCAGTCACGCTGCAAGACAATTTGTGCGAATTTTAGTAATTGCGTGTAATATATGAGTCACTTTTTTAAATTTAATCACGACGTGGGTACAGAAAATGTTCACTATAAAATTTGTAACAGAACAAAAAAATTCTAAACAATGTTCTGCAATTCAAATCGATTTTTAGGGGTTTCAAACAATTTTCTACAGTTTTTATCGATTTCCCCAACACATATGTTAAAGCCCATTTCCACTGAGCACGCACCTCAATTTCTCAATCGTTTGCAAACAGGTCTGCGCCTCGTAGTTCTTCACTTCTGGTAGAAGGTAATATGTACCAGAAACATCTAGGTACCAATTGTCTTCACTTGTATAAGTTGTAATTTTTTCATTTTTTCATAAAATCATTCAATATAAATCAATTTAATTACCTATAAATATCGTGAATTTGTTGAGAATTTTTTGAATTCCCTTAATACCCACAAACTTCGAAATATTTGCCTTTTTCAACAATTTCCACAGCAAGCGCACCATGTTCAAGAACGTTCTCAAACCCAGATTGCGAACGGTGCGCGCTCAGTAGAAATGGGCCTTTAAAAGTACATTTTTGTACAAAACATTTTCCACACATTTCTTTGAAAAAGTAAAACATTTCTAGAAATTCAAGTAGGTACATCCTACATTCCTACGGACAATACATATTGTGCACGTTTAAACTTATTCTAATAAGTCGTAAAATATCAATTTTACGATCTGTAGCCTTTTTTGGTATTTGTAGCGTTAAAGCCAACTCGGCTCCCGTCCTTTGTTTGGGGATTCCCAAAACGGCTCCCTGAATTCTCAAAGCGAACATTCCCAATCGGATCCCACTACGTCCAAGTGTTGCCCACAGTTTTTTTGGTTTATTATTTCCAATAATAAGCCTATGTGATCGTATAGCAAAAAATGTTTATAACCCCCCCCCCCTCAAACTTTGTCACTTTACGTTTCAAGGTGCGTAGAATCCAAATTTGAAATGTCCGTCCGCCGTCCGGGCCATAAAAGGCCTAAGAATCGACTTAAAAACCCCGTTCTTTCGCACATAGACTCCATTTGGGGTCTAGTTGGTACTAACGTTTAACCATCCCGATCGCTTTACTCGCATAGATGCTATGGGCCAAAAACGGGCGAAAAAGTGTCTTTTTCGAGGCTTAGAGTGTTAGACTTACGCACGCGCGCACGCCTGGCACGCTTAGCAGGGGGTCACGGTGGGTAGTGAGGGGGTGAGCGGGGGATGGAGTGAGAGGAAGAACAGAGGTGGATACTATGAAAGAGACTGGCGAAAGCCCCAGAGCATGCTGGTTACTATAGCTGGCTATCTGATTCAGAAATAATAAACCATTATGTAATATTTTGCAGCGTTTTTTTTTTTTTTTTTAATCAAATGTTTACCATCCACGTTTCTCGTAACGAACACTACTGATTTACTGTTTTTTGCCCGATAAAACCTCTGCTACCTACGGAAAAGCTTTTTCAGCCTTGCCTTACGTTCCAGAAGTTGTGTTTGCGGATTTTGAAGAGGCTATACACTCCGCATTACGCACATCGTGGCCATCTGCCAGAATAAAGGGATGTAGGTTCCATTTAGGCCAAAGTTGGTGGCGGAGGATTCAGTCAGGGGGCTTGCATCAGAATTTAGGGACAAGGATTGGGGTTGTCAGGGTGAGACGGATATAAGCAGAAAAAATTCTTCTCTGAGTTTCTTTACTGCCAAGCTTTCCACATCAAAATGTCATCTTCAGGCCCCTCCGTTTCTGTCTAGTATCCTTTATCACTCATCTGCCCCTGCTCCACGGTCAAGTGCATCAGTCTCCGGGGGAGATCTTTAATTTCCATTAGGAATTGCTGCCAGTCCCGAGATTAACTTCTTGGGTTGTATTGTGTGATTTTGAAACTTGAGTCGAAACATGAAGGATTTTCTGCTGCGGTTATAGCTCTGACTTGTCAGAGATGATGAAGCTCAATTTTGTGTTGTGCGGATTCATGAAATTTACTGATTTATGGAGAAGAAATGTAAAAATAAGAAATTAAATTGTTCGAGAAGGTCGGGTGGCCTATCATAGGCCTAATCTCGGGACTGACAGCAATTCCTATGGAAATTAAAGATCCCCCCCCGGAGACTGATGCACTTGACCGTGGAGCAGGGGTAGATGAGCGATAGAGGACAGAAACGGAGGGGCCTGAAGATGACATTTTGATGTGGAAAGCTTGCCTGTAAAGAAACTCAGAGAAGAATTTTTTCTGCTTATATCCGTCTCACCCTGACAACCCCATAGGCCATAAAAGCCTGACGGATGGATCATGAATCAATCAATTGGGACAAGGATTCCGAAGTAGGAAGAACACTGAAACACTTATTTGGCCTCCCTTACCTACCACCGTCAGAAGTCGAAGACTGTTTCACAGACGACTTAATGGTTATCAAACCAATAGATGATAAAATAGACAAGGTATTTGACTATGTTTAGGAAAACTATATATATCCAGATAGCCGTTTTCCTCCTGAAATTCGGGCTGAGCCTTCATCTTCGCCTTCTTTGTCAACTAATGGATGTGAATCCTTCCGCAGTAAATTCAACGGCGAATTCAGGGCAGCTCATCCAAACATATTCAAGGTTATAGACATACTGACTGAAATACAATCGGAGACGCAAATAAAAGCACGCAGTCATGGGAAACCCCTACCGCCCGATCAAGAAAAAAACAGGAGTTTGTAGTGGGAAAGAATTTGCGATGATGAAAGCGGGAGACGTTTGGGGATTTAGTATTCTTACGGACGGGAGCCGAGTTGGCTATAGCCATTTGTAGTAGTGACTTTTTAAATACTTTTATTTTATTTTATTTGAGCCCTTTGTTATGCCGTCCAAATAACACGTCCACTCTTTCGCCACTGCAATAACTTAATTATCTTTGAAAATTTGCTAGAATATTTTGATATGCGTTGGGTCTCCAGAGTCCAGGCCACGCGCTCCTAAAAATTTTATTTTGAACAATGTTTTGTGGGTTGGTTCCCTCGTTTACCAAAATTGTTTTTGCAGCTTGACACTTGAAAAATAATTTATAAGTGTGTAAATATATATTATTTTAAATAAAAAATAAAAATAAATATTTATCATTGTTCATAACAGTCTAGTCAACTTTAACGCTCATTTATCGTGTTGGTGATATTGATTAACGAGTCAAGTAAATCTACGTCCTCAGGCTTAATTCGGTAGCGTGAGAAATCTGAGAATAATTCAATGTTACAAACAGCTACGCGAATGGTGTACATTTGTGGATCTAATTTCGAGGATAAAAACAACAGAAATGTTATAATATTTCATCAAAATAGTTTATAAGTAGTTAGAAGCTATCGCTAAAACGAGATGGAAAGAGAGATTACTACAAGAAACTGAATAATACAAGAAAAAAAGTGTATATCTACACCAATAATTGATTTTAAATACAAATGTGATAACTGTCAGCAATATAGATCCTAGTGAATATGGAGGGTACCGTTCTGCACTGATTGGTTGGTCTCACCTCTCATTTCCAACATACAGGAAGCCGGGTTTTTTTTTCTCAATACCTTTCAAATGGTTAAATGGAGCAGATTGATAAACGAGCAATCGTCGGAAGTGTTGAGATCACAATTTGTCATCAAATCTCGTATGTAACTGCGTGGATTCACCTAATTACGTCCGATGCGAAATTTAATAATATCGAAATGACTAACGGGTGGTAGACGAACTCAGATAGTTTGCTGCTAACTTAAAGCGATTTGACGCTAAATCAGTTGAAACCATGAACTACGCCCACGATTTGTGACATAAGTATTTGAATGTTTCCCCCGCTATTTACTATTGTAGGTATAGACTAAAGCACCTACGGGGAAAACATATTTCCCAATACCACCGAAAGTAGCTCTCTGTTCCCTCTTCCTCTAGTATCAAACTCCTCGACAAGGTGATTCTCCGACCGTCGATTTTTTGATAAATGCAGTTACACCTACAATTCCAGTCAGTATTGACTTTTATATGAAATAAATTGAGCAAAGAAATTAAGCGTTTCTTTGGTCTGCGTTTGTTTTGTAGGTAGGTACTTTCAAATTTTGGTCTATTATATTCAATAATGAAGATTAGTATTATACTTAGGAGTTACACAAAGATCAACCCTGTGCATGTGTCGTTTTGCGAGAAAGACAGAAAAAGCAGTTCCACGTAATAAAAAACACAGATACCGCAGAATTGTGAAATAATCGAACCGTTTTCTGGGCTTGAAGCCTAGAATCCTCTCCCTTACATGTATAATCTTCATCTGTCAAGAAAAAGAATTTTAGCTATCACCGCAAACATTTTCGGTTTATTTTGCATATATGGGTAATTATTTAGGCAGATTCCAAAAACAAAGTCATCCATGGATGATACTGCACTGATGCTACTTTGTGATTGGAAAATCAAGATTAAATAGTTGCCTAACTGAAGAGGCGGCTTACTGAACCGCTTGGAACAGGGCGCAGTCGGTTCTGTGCCGAATGAATTACTTACTAACTTGCCTTATTTGAAACAAAGCCGTGCTAACGTTACCTACGTCATGCTTCATCATCAAGATCATCATGTGAGGTGTAATGAGTTCTTTGTAGAATCTTTCGATATAATCTGTGGATGCACAATGTGAACCGTTTCCGCACGCTTAGTTCTCACAGTAGTCAAATGATTTCGATAAAATCTTCAAATACTTATACTATTTTTCCTGGTCACCACTCAACTTCTTCAACATTTTAGGAGTTGTAGGGATTATTCCGTAGGTACAGACTTTGTTTGAACTGCTACATTATCCCATTTAAATACATGTTTGAGTGCCAATTCAAATAAAAGTTATTCCCCGATTTCTGTACACCGTTAGGTACCTACCTAGTAGGTAAGCTATCGGGATCGATCAGCGATTTTCACTAGAGTATCGAAATAATAAGCTATACGTACCTACGCCAAGGATCGGATGTAGAAAACTGATGATTGAAAATTTCAAATTTTTTGTTCGAAACACCGTGATTGGAAATTAAATCCAGGCGTATTTTTTCATGAACCCATAGTTGTTTTGGTGAGATTAACAACTTCCGATGATTGATCTTATCAAAATGTTTACATTGCAAATACGGTTGACTAAACTTCGACTATACGTAGGTTCCTAGCCAAATTTTACAGAGTTTAGCTGAAAACGCTTAGAACATGCTTATCTTGATTAAATCAGCTCAATTCTCAGAAACGAATCATGTTTGTTACCCACCAGAAGATAAAGAGATTATTAGAGGGGCACCTTGTCATCATTTATACTTATTCGTATGTTAAAATTATAATCACAATCAAAAATGTAAAATAAATCAAATTTCATTTAACCAGGAGCCAGGAATATTAGGTGGTCACATTAGTGAGGCAACAAAAAGGCCTGAGATGGATATTATTTGAGGTTAAGCCATAGAGATACAATATCTACCTTTCTTAGATATGAAGAATGTAGAAATAGGTAGCTTAAATCAACGACAACAGAGACTTCATTTCCGAAAGGATAAAATTTTCTCAGGTCTTGGGAGCAACTGCGATTTGACAAGATAGGTAGGTACCTACGTGAATTGATTTCGTCGTTTATACATTGAACCTAGAATCGCTGTTTCATACCAGAACCTTTCTTATTAGAACAGCTTAAGAAAAACCTAACCTTCTTCCTTAATTTTTGGTTCCGTTCCATTTTTCGCAAGGCACTTTAACTTAACCTTCATCTTAGTAGACAGAGAGTCTTATTTTGCGAAGGTACCCTACCGGCAGTTAATATTATGAAGTAGCATACACTATCAGGAGTGTTTTTCTCTGCATCCAACACTAATATACACGGATTTGGACTTATCTGCATCTTATCAAATTAACACCAACAAGAAAAATTCTCTATGTGACTTGATCGTATTATATCTTTAACTAATTTTAATTAATCGTACTTATGTTTGGTAGGAAGAGCTAGTTAGTTCAGAAAGTCAAGAGAAGGCCTTTTTGAACGAAAATTCAACACATTTCCGTACATTTTTCAACACGTGGTACGCCATCGCCATAAAAATTTCATGAATTGAATACCTATTGTTTACCTTAGTACCTACAGCCACCAAATAATAGTCAATATAACTTAATAGATTCTACCAAGTTAGATTCTACCAAGTTAGATGTTTTCAGATCCCTCCGAAGAAGATGCAAAATTGTTAACAATTGCCTTTGCAACTATTCTATGTAACTGGTGGTTCATCGATTTTAAATTATAGGTAGGTATCTTCTATAGTATTAATCAAATTTATTTCTGCATTAGGAATATCTTGTATAAAAACATCAACTACACATCGCGTACTTACTGGTTTTCACACATTGTAAATTACTTTTAAGGCCTTCAAGGAACGTTCAACGGTGATTCACTTTCTAATAAGTGAATAAACCAACATTATAAAAAGTTTCTAATTCAATTTGATCTGATTAAATCGTACAATAGATTGGATAAATAAAGCGTTGTCCTGAGTTAACAGTTCATCGAAGAGAAATAAGTAGCAACTCAACACGAAAAGTGACTTTAAATAAAATTAAATAAACCCTAGTTATCATAAAAAACAATATTATCCTGGTTAGAGTTTAATTGATGGGTGGATTCATAATTATGTTGGCGATAAATGACAATAAATAAATTAGGTACATTATTATTATTAAATTGTGCTATTACTACGACACTGGTATTCTTACATGAATTATGCACCAAGAAGTATATCACGACAGAAATGTATACGACTGAAGTAGTACTAATATTTATAATAAATTAAATCTCATAGACATAGTAAAAAAGTACAATTTTCATAATGAACAAAATCAGTCAAATGTCTTCTAAATGAAACTTGATCTTAAAAAAAAAGTTGTTCCCAGCAGTCCGTATTAAATGTTGCAATCACTTTACAAAAAATACCCAGTGCACACTTTTTGGCAAACAACTTGAATATTACAGGAGCCTAACAATCTAGGCAATATTGCACCAAAGCAGTGCCGACTTCTGTACCAAAAGCTTATCGACAGTAAATTGGTTCGAGAAAACTCTTATACTCCTAAGTTTGGATAGCTCCAATACTCTTTCTTCCTCTGGACATCCCAGAAGAAATATGTTGCAAAGTTATAACTAAATCGTTAGTCACATCGCATATAACTAATTTTTGGAGTCGACCTAGTCTGCTCATACACCTCTGGCTAAGTTGATTTGAAGCTTGTAAAGCTCTTTCATTTAACCTCAATGATTGACTTTATGTTCAAACCTTTATCATGGAGCCTTGTAATTTATTTTAGCCAGCTCAGCGTATAAACATACTATATCAAACATACACATAGAATAAGCGATGAAAATCATGTCAGGAACATTTTAGCTGATGTGGAGATCTTCAACAACAGCGATCAGAATGAGGTTTGGAATATTTTAAATCACGCACCCCGTGGATCCTACTAAACGATTCTTTTATTATTATAGCATCATTATTACTCCGTTATAGAAAAATAAAGAAGAAACTAATCCCGTTAATCTTAATTTTAAAAATCTACTATCCGTGTAAACTATTGACTCCGTTACTGTTGGTTACTTCCACTAGTTTGGAAAGTCGATTACGTAATGGAGCTTCACTCTGACCTAGAAATTTCGGCAGGAAGAAGATCGCTCCAAGGGCCATTAAATGCATCCAAAAGTACATGTTCCTGAAAAAGAAAAAAATGTTTTTAAAAATAAAATGAAAAACGTACACAGAAAAAGGATACGCATTGTTAAACATAGATTTGATAGATTTAAACATAGATTATTTCATAATAGTACACAGGAAGTTTAGGCCGTAAGGGTTCGGGTAAGGGTAAGAAAACAGTGGAGTAGGGCTGGCCGCATACTCCCTGGTAACCTAGCTGGTTACCTCGCTGGAAGGTTAAGGTAGGTACCTACCATATTGTTACGCTCCAGGAAAATAACTCTCACAGTCGAAGAGGTTTGGTCACCCTGGCCTCTTAGCTCTGGTCGTTAGAGTGTTGCAACTTCGGGAAATTAATAATAATTTCTCGTAGTTGTGACGACGCGAGTTCGAACTCCTGTCGAGGTATCAAATATTTTTGGGCCGTTACAGTGGCGCAGTCAGTAGGACCCGAAATCATACGAAACAATAATTAATTAAATCCCTCTCGAGCAAAAAGACTGTATTTCCTGTTGTTATGCCTTTCATTTCCTCACTCACTTGAGTCAAAACACACTGTGACAATGACCTTGCTCGACTGCTGACTCGTTCCAGCGAGAATCTGCTGAGCCAGCTGCCTGCAGTTACACTTCGTCATTCGTCCGACCCCTGGAATTTGACTCTGGGGAAATGTTACGCTCCAGGAAAATAACTCTCACAGTCGAAGAGGTTTGGTCACCCTGGCCTCATAGCTCTGATCGTTAGAGTGTCGCAACTACGAGGAATTTCCCGTAATTTCTCGTAGTTGTGACGACGCGAGTTCGAACTCCTGTCAAGGTATCAAATATTTTTGGGCCGTTACAGTGGCGCAGTTGGTAGGATTTGATACCTCGACAGGAGTTCGAACTCGTGTCGTCACAACTAAGAGAAATTATTATTGATTTCCCGAAGTTGTAACACTCTAACGACCAGAGCTATGAGGCCTGGGTGACCAAACCTCTTCGACTGTGAGAGTTATTTTCCTGGAGCGTAACATTTCCCGGAGTCAAATACCAGCTGTCTCGGCTGGTTTGAGCCAGCGGCCTGCAGTTCCCTTCGGCATTCGTCTGACTGAGGTATCATATTCGACCATCCGATCTACCACTCTTATATCTACTACACTAACAATTTTTTAACAATTTTAGCGTGGAATACGCTTTTACCGAGACCTAAAAGTGAAAATGTCACAAAATATGGTCACGAAATTCGGTCTCGAAAAAACGAGACTAAAGTAGCGGTGGACCTCATTTCTTTGCTATTCAACCTATGAAGCTGAAATTTTAAATCTAGAGAACCCCTTGGGACGTCTAGAGACGAATCATGAAATGAGCCCAGTTCTTTGCTATTCCAGACTAAAGTAGCGATGGATCTAATTTCTTTGCTGAAATTTTAAATGGAGAACCCTTGGGACGTCTAGAAACGAATCATGAAGTCTAGAGCCCTTTAGAACAGCTGAGTGAGAGCAGGAGCTAAGTTCTTTGCTAATCAACCGACGAAGCAGGAATCTGAATTGGAGGCCCCAAGGCGCGTCTAGAAACGAATCGTAATTTCTGAAGCTCCCAGGTAAGCAGAGTAAGATCTGGAGCTTATTCGTTGATATTCAACCTATGAAGCTGAAATTTGAAATGGTGGTCTCTTGGGACATCTAGAAACAAATCATAAAGCCTGGAGCTCCCTTGTTCCGCTGGGTGAGCTTTGAGGCTAATTTATTTACTATTCTACCAATGAAGCTCAAATTTGAAATTGAGGTCCCTCGGGACATCTAGAAATGAATCATGAAGTCCGTAGCCCCCAGATCAGCCTCGTGAGAGCAGGAACTGAGTTCTTTGCTGTTCAACCTATAAGCTGAAATTTGAAATCATAAAGCCTGGAGCTCCCTTGATCCGCTGGGTGAGCTTTGAGGCTAATTTATTTACTATTCTACCAATGAAGCTCAAATTTGAAATTGAGGTCCCTTGGGACGTCTAGAAACGAATCGTGTAGTCTAGAGCCACCCAGATCAGCTGAATGAGATCCGGGCTTTGGTTCTTTGCTATTCAACTTATGAAGCTGAAATTTGAAATATAGGCCTCTTCGAACATGTAGAGATGAATCATAAAGTCTGAAGCCCTCCAACTCAGCTGAGTGAGTTCTTGAGCTAATTACTTTGCTGTTCAACCTATGAAGCTAAGATTTGAAATGGAGAATCCGTGGGACGTCGAGAAACGAATCATCAGGCCTTCGAGATCAGCCTAATGCGACCCGGAGCTAAGTTCTTTGTTATTCAAACTATAAAGTCAAAATTTAAAATGAAGCGTATTCCACGTTCCTCCAATGTTTAGCCGAGGCTCCAGGTGACAGCAAAAGGGGGTCTAGGGTCTCCCTAGCGGGGTCAGGACAACGAAGCCCCTTGCGAGGCTCGCTGAGCCGAGTTTTGGATTTGATTAGCCTTTACTTCGTTTGTTGGTCTTTAAGTGGTGAAATCAATGAAGAGTCACAATCGATTTAGCGTCGAAAAAACGTATACAAAGCCAACATATTTTGTTTTTAATCCGGCTGTTTGAACTAGTTTGAGACGTATAAGCGACAAATATTTTCAGGAAAGAGCCCTTTCTCGGCCTTCTGCCCTGGTATCTATCCTCATGCACCCAGCCACAATAGCTGATATGCAGCACAGAGCACTCCTTCCAAGATGCCTAGCTAGAGTAAATTCATTCTTGTCTGTCGACCCCTGGCCATAGGATATGACCATGGCCACATACCATTTAAGTCACCACTGTTTTTTAGATCATACCAATTACCGCTGGAATTTCTGTTCTTTACCTACTAGTACGATAGTTAGTAATTAAGTTTCTATGACTTTTCCAAGAGCCCAACAAAATGCTACCGGACTGTACTGGTCTACGTCCATCTCACTGTCTCCTTTGTAAATCAATCTTCTTGCTGCACCACTGGGACTTTTTACACTTCAAGATACATACATTTCAAAAATCGAATACAACATAATCCATCCATCCACGGCACAGTGGGAAAAATGGCCGATTAAGGTTTTCGAAAAGCATGTGAAAAAAAGGCGGTACTTCTAATTGGACGTTATTATTTATTAGTTTATAGATTCATATCTCAGCCTTTTGACCCTCCAGATTCGTTTTAAATT